>BMAW01129442.1:234019-351085 GCA_019974015.1 Nephila pilipes | reverse complement strand
CCGATTGACTTGAAATTTAGCATAGTTACTCATTTTGCGATGTAGACGCTCACTAAGAACGGATTTTGCAGAACTCTTATCAAAAATGTAATTTTCATCCGTTAATCTACTCTTATCCGTCGGTTATGTAATATTGGCGATTTCATCGCCAAAAATGATATGACCGACGCCAAACGGAATATATTTTTTTATATGTATACTGTGTATTGTCACCAATTAAGTTTACTTGGTGAGATTTGCTCGTGCGAAATTGAAAAATACCAAATAATTTTATATTGAAGCGCTTATGGAGGATTGGCAAGATTTTGGCGAAGGTTCTCTTTATGTGAAATTTCGTACATGTCGAAAATAGGAAACGTAAATATTTAGCGATAGAAATAAATGAGTTTGGAATCCCACGGTTGGTTAAAGTGTAGTTTAGCTTCAAAACTTAGCGGGATTTTGAAAAATACTAAAACGGCGACTTCTTACGGAGTAGCACACACGCAAGACAATCTTCATTTACTGGAGGATGTCGCTACATGCATGAACGAACTGAAGAATATGACATACGTAAGATATTTTGGACGTCCCGACTTGCACTACTTTTTTTTTTTTAGGATTGCAATCACTTACAGTCCTAAATGGTCAGAAATCAAAATCTCTTGAGGCAAGGACAAAAATCTTATAATAGACACGATGTCATTGCGAGGGTATTTCATTTGGAAGCTAAGCACATACTGAATATTCTGACAAAAAGTTGCATCTTTGGCAATACTAGGTAACATGTATACAGTGGAATGAATTATATATATAGGGGGTAACTTTTTACTAATTTTTTTTATTTTTCTCTTATATTTGAATGTCGAGGATAACCATTGTGACAGACAATCAATTTCTTAAAATTTTAAATTTAGATTATCTTTAAAGTCTTAAAAATTGGAAATTTTCTTGATATCTTACGTATAGGTTCCAAAATATTATATTATCGTCTGTCGAGCGAAGCGGGCAGATATCAGCTAGTTTATTATATTCAGCTAAATGGCTCAAATTCTGAAAAAGCTCATTTGGTTTTAACTTCCTTTTAGCTCAATATAATTCTTGTACGATTTAAATGTGTACTAAATTTTCAAAATTTTTAATAATCTTGAAATAAAATAGTTTTTATATTTTATAAAAGTCAATAAGTTTAACTTAAAAAGTTTAAAAAAAAACAGCCTCAATAATCAAGAGCAATTTCATTTTGTTCCATTAAAAATCCAGAATTGAATAAAAATTATAATTTAATTATTTAGTCTAATATAACCTGTGTAAGACTTTGCTTTTATTTCTTTAGGAATACTCTTTTATGTGCTTTCTAGAAAGAAAAATATTACCTTGTTGCAGTGATATAAAGTAACTTGTTTGAATTAGTTTATCTCAAAATTCTTTTACCAAAAGCGCATAAAATAAAGAATAAAAATGTCCCGCTAACCCGAAATATATTCTTCCGTAAATATACCGATATAGACTCGGAACCTTTCTCCATTTTACTTAAACTAGATATTCCCTATTTCTTGGAAAACCGATAATTTTAAACGGCGTACTGTAGTGTAAGTTGGAAAGGCTTAAAAGGCTTTATTGATATCGCCAGTGCATATTTCTCTCCTTTAACGGAATAAAATGATTCTATCTCTTTTTTTTTCAAGGGATTTCACTTCCTTCTGGATTTTCTCTTTTATTCAAAGGAAGGGAAATTCCTCTTTTCACATTTTTTTTCTTGTGTTATAGGTTTTAACTATAGTAGTAGTTCCAGAGAAAGAATATAAGAAATTCATATATTTAATAATAGTGATTTTATTTATAAAATTGAATATATTCCCTCTATTTTTGATGAAATCCTTTGGAAATCGGATTCTGGAGCTTAAGGAAAAAGTATACTCTTTAGAATTCGTTTTGAATAAGAATCTTTTTAAGAAGATTGATGTATTGTCTATAAAAATTATAACATTAATCATCTATTAAATTATCAAATGACATAAAAGTATTTCTTTTATTTGCCTCTTAATCATTTATATGAAACTCTGCATATGTGAATAGTGAAATAATTATTATTAATTTGGGTGTAGACGATTATTAAAGCCTGAACGATTATTTATGTTAATATATTTTATCGATTACACCAAAAAATAAAAATAAAAAAGCATTAATTTCCTAGATGGATTAATTGATCCTTTCGTTTTTTTTGTACATTTATCACTTTTCCCCTATAATTTCTAATGCACCTGTATTTCGAAACATTCGATTCATTCACTCTGAGATAATCAATTCGATTTGCAGAAGCTTTTAACCACCAGAAGGAAAAGCTTTTAACCATTTCATAAGTTATTATATTTAGTATTTTAAAAACGTTTGTATAATCATTATGCATACTTTTTAAAAATAACAGTGGTTATTATTGAGTACTATAATAAAACTAGTTACATGTATTTTATTAAAATCGGTATTAAATGCGAATCCATGAAACATAAATATGTATATTCAGAATTTTGAAAAAAATATGCACATAATTATTCAAACTTTTTGAAATATTTGTTATGTATTGGTAGTAATAAATTTTAAGATTTTATGCAAACATATTTATTATTCAGCATATATCATACAGTACGAGTATAAATTTTACTCTAATTTAACACAAATCGGTAAAAAATTTTATATCCTTTTGAAAATTAAAATACAGCATACTCTTGATAATCCGACAAATATCGTTCACAGCTCTACCAGATTACCGAAAACATTGCAGGAAAAATATTTAAGAGTAATGCATTTAAAGAGAAAAATCAATTTATTAATATATAAAATTTAACACAGTACACGCAAATAAAGTGTTAAACAAATAAAAGAGATAAAACTACAAAAAGGCGTACTGTTTCTGTATTGATAGCCCATATTATTCCGTTGCAGTAGGAGGAATAAAATACTTTTCTATGACTCGTCAACCTGTATAAAAACGCACGATTCAGAAGGCCGGAAGAAAAAGTGCCGGACTGTAGGAGGAGTACTGTTGTGTTATTTCGTTTATCATTAATAACAAATAAACATTAATTTTCCATTAAATACTTTGTTAATCGACGTAAATTGATCTAGAACTGAAATAAAAACAGCATTACAAAGAAATCGAGCATTACACTTCCCGATTCGTTTCTATTTCCTATAAACCTCAAAAATGATCTATGCAAAGTTTTACAAAGAACATACACAGATTTAGCCATGTAATGTACGTTTTTTTTATAATTATTATTAAGTTACTCAATTAATTATAAGAATTAAGGCAAACGATAAATTATGAAATTGGAAATTATATCACCTACATGTAATTAAAATTAAAGCAAACGTTAAATTATTAAATTGAATATATTTAAACTAAATGTAACTGAAATTGAAGCAAAGTATAAAAATTTGAAAAGTGATCTGGTACGCTAAAAGTGATCCACCTAAAACAACAGCCCTTTGGCTAATACAATATTCTTGATCTAAATGTTACTTTTATATTTCTAACCAAGTATTCAATATTTTATCAAATAGTTATTATGCTCTTTAAATGCATGAACTGTGAAATGATACATTATTGCAAGTCATCGTTGAACTTCTTTCACCGTTCGGACATAATTAAAGTTAATACTGTTAGTCTAGTTTTAAGTTTCAACTTACTCACAATACGTTTTGTCTCCAGCTGGTATTAAACTTAAAAGCCTCTTACAGTAAGAGGATGATCTATTAAACAGTTACTGAGTTAAATGGATCTAGGAACGGGTGATGATGATGCACTAAATTGACAGTGTTATCTCGTAATAAAATTAATAGTTAACAGTCAAAGGCACCATTAGTTACTGAGCTTCGTAAATTTAATATATTTCGACTTAGTTTAGTTAATAGTTACTTGTATAGTCTGGGTAATGTGATGTCTTATGAAAATAGTTACTTTAACTATAATTTCATAGAACATGCTGCTAAAGGGTCAGAAAAATGTATGCTATGCTTTTAAAAAGTAATCGTAAATGTCATCGCAATTAGTGAATTCTGGATATATTTTTTGATTTTACATTCTTAAAAATAAGGCTTATATAAAGATTTTCTTAATTTTACGTAAGAACTTTTGCGTAAATTGTCACGAAGAAACATCTTATTCGAATGAAATAACCCCATTGTCATGGATGGTGTTGCTTCAGGCAAGTAGTGAGTTCGAGTCCTGATCTGCAAAAGACCCGCCGAGTACAGGGGATGTACATTAAATCTGTTGAATCTCAATATCCTCACCTTGAGTTTACGTGGAGTGGGGGTGCCAGCTGAAATGTCTTCCTCGTCACTTGACCGAGGCTGAAAATTACTAGGTCCATCTTCAATACCCCTCACTTAGCTTCTTTGACATTAATGTACAATCAGTCATATTCCGTACATTTTATTTGCTTATGTTTATTATGTTTCTTTTTTATTCGTATGTTTTCCACCCTTATGTTAAAATTGTAGGAATATATATCTTCGATGATTAGTTTATTTATTTTGACTAAAATATCTCTTTCATACTAGAAAAATACTAAGTCGAATAATTTGAGATAGAAAAATGGTTCAGAAGTTTAAAAATTAAATTTTTATATACAAAAACCTCAAAATTCTCATGAGGAACGAATTGAACAATTTGTTTTTTCCCAATTTACCCCAAATACAGAAAAACGGAGCAATTTAAACACGCACCATTAAACTCATTATATTCAGTACTATTTATGCAATAAATTGTTCCGCAAAAACCATTTAAAAAATTGAATGAAGGAACTTATCTTGCATTCAAAAATGCTGTAATTATTTTTTTCATTTTTGAATAAAATAATGACATGTGACATATAGTTTAAAATATATATCACATGAATGATGGTGCAAATGAAAAAATTATAATAAATGAATGCGCAGAAAATCAATAGCTAATTAATAAAACATGTAACAAAAGTTTGCATTAAATAGTATTCAAAATTATGTATTTTTTAATATTCTTTTAATAAAAATTATGTATTTTTAAATAATACATATAAAGTCGAATTATACGGTAAAATACTAGACCAGAAATTTTTTTCGTCCACTAAATTAAGTACAACCATTATGACACAGATAGACTTCAATATTGAAAACTCTTGGTCTACCTCTTCGATATTAATTGGTTGGTCGGTTCGTTTTGTTAACGTTGCACTAGAAGCAACACGAGGGCTATTGAAACCAGACCTCATAATTTTGAAGCTCGATCAAGTGACGAGGATGACACTTGAGCTGGAACCACCTCTCCTAACTTCCACACCACGCTAATGGGAGGTCTTTGATCCTAATCAGATATAACGTTCATCAGCTCCGGCTACACGGTGGGTCTTTAATGGAATCAAGGCTCGAACTAATGACTCAGTGAAATCTGCCAGTGGGAAGCCCGCGACCATGACCACTAGGCTACCACGGGTGCTACCTCCTCGATAAATTCGTTCCTTTCATTACAGAGATACATAGAATGGTAAAAAGGAGAAAGCCGACTGAGCAGTCTAATATATAAACATGGTTATTAGTCCATACTTACCGAAAATAGAAAAGTCGTTACTTTTCTATTTTGCCGTTGCAAATCTCGCCAAGCGAACTTTATTGGCAACAACACATATTCCGTTTGGTGTTGGTTGTATTGTTTTTTGGTGACTCTTTCGTTGCTCAGGAGAAATGAAAAGATATCGGAAAGTCGAATACTGTATGACATAGCCGGAGCCAAAGTTTTTCTCGTGGTGGTCGATCATCAGTCGAGAATGCATCTAAATGGGGAAAACTAAATTTAAAAAAAATAATGTTTGGAGCTTGGTGAATGTCTTGAGAATAATGAAAAAGTACCGCCATTTTTCTAAGATTTTGTTAAACGTTTGGTTCTCGATTAATGGAACCGTATTGCGAAAAAGAGACTCAAGCGTTATAGATTTTTCCATATTAACTGTTCTTATTTCATTACTCTTGAATAGTAATTAATACGTTTTGAATCTAACATTGCTTATGCTTTTTCATATTACTTTAGAAAACAAAGCAAAACGCAGTAAAAGGTTTTCAAATTTTATAAACATGTATACAATTTATTTCCAAAGCGGAATCTATGATTTCAAATGAAATATATACCGAGACTCAACTGTACTTTCATTGTGATTCGTTTTGCTCATCTACTAGATATATCCCATTGAGTCGCCTCTTCAAATAGATTCGATAAGACATCCGTGCTTTTCGTTTTCTTATACGCCTCTTGTTCTTCAACTGACAGTGCTTTTTTCCTTTTCTTGCTTTGATTTTCTCTAATGTATATTCATTTGTTCCGTATTGTTACATTGTTGGTGCTAGTCAACCTTCTTGTTCAATCTCTAACATTGATTGTAGGCTTAGATTAAAGATAGGCTGTAAGATCTTCAACGTTTGCAGTTTGTGATTACGTTTACCAAATGTTTCCTATTCAATTATGCTTATAAATGTTGCAGAAAATACTGGTGCGAAAATTAATTTATTTAAATACCTAAAATATTTTCCCATATTTAGGAAAAATTAAAGCAGAAATACTTGTGATACAATTGTAAAAAGAATGTAAGACAGCCAAGAGGAAAACTGCTGTGAAAAAGTTTGCGAAAAGTTATTTAAAAATGTATGGGGGAAAAAGGTAAATATTTTTTTTTCCTATAGCAATATTTTTCCTTCTCGGCTTCGAACGATTTCTTCTTCATAGACTAAAAAATGAAATTGATTCTTCCAAGGAATTTTCATCGTATTTATATATACGCACAGTAAAATTATGGTTACAAATTTTAGTATTTAATGAGATCTAAATATTTCTAGCTAATATGAACGACATCCAACTTCGTGAATATTTTTCACTAGAGTAAATGCCATTTATATATAACAATATACCAATCTAATATAATCATAAACTGTTGTGCACACATTTCTAGGAATGCACATGTAATTTAAACCGTTCTTAGAGAAATGTGAAGTTATGGGGAGTACAAATTTTTCAGTAAACAGACATTCGCAACAGATTTATAACAATTCACACACTAACATTACATTTCTGAAGTTCTGTTCATGGTAGGGAATAAATAGAATATTAAATTCAAAACACACACACACACATTTTTATGAACACATACACACACAAAAATATTTTTATAAGTGTGTGTGTGTGGTTTTATAATATTTTTTAATGATAATGTGTGGTTTTATAATAACTTTTTAATGGTAATGTGTGGTTTTATTATAGTTTTTTATAATATATTTTGTTGATGGGGAAGGTTTGGCCAATAATTCTAGAATAACTCAGCCTGTTGCAACTTTAAATGTATTATTTTCCTTTTTTCCCTGAAACTTTTTGGTTCTTCAATCTTTCAATTACCACTTCAAGTTTGATATTTCTGATTTATGTTTTCTTAATTTTCACTTTATTTATTTTCTTCGAATGTGTAATTCTCCTTTTACAGTTAAATTTGTTTAATGTATTAGCATTCACTTATTCAATCTTCATCTTTCTATTTTTGGTTTGATTTATGACTTGTTTCTTCATTTTTAGTTGGGACTTATACATTTTTATTACGTTATAACTTTTGAATTAACTTCTTAAGTTATTTCTGAATTTTAAAGAATTTTGTTTTATTTAATTATATACATATACATACACGCACACACACACACACATATATATAAATATATGTAATCCCTCCACTACACGATTGAAAATCTTTGATTAAAATAATTGCTCTTTTTTATTATTAAAGAAAGAAAAACGTTGATTATTTAATTACAGAAACTAAATACTCTAATAGAGTTTCATTCGCTTCCAAAAGGTACATTAAGAGCATATTCGAAAACCATCGATGCTCGCTTCATATTCAGTAAAAATCGATTCAATTACATTAACCTAATGCGTCTACTTTTAACCCGGCGCTTAGGTTTAACTATTAAAATAAGGACATTCCGGCAAGTTATTCATAAATGTAATTTTTATACGCATATTTCATCCATATTTTTCTCCTTATAATCTCAGAAGAGCGAAATAACTTTATTTAAAAGACTTGGTGAACGAAAACTGCAAATTTAGTCGTTGTGATAAATGGATCGGGTCCTATAGGCATTGACTATGACAAATAGTATCCCTTCTTTCATTTTGGGGTATGTTTATATAAATGTTAGCCAAAAATCAATATTAATTTCACTGCGAAGAATAAGTCCTTGACAGTTACAATGATTTAAAGATTTCGCAGCAGCGTTTTGACAGAAACCATTTCAAATGAAGTTCTTTTGACGGAAAAATTAATGGACGCGGAAAAGAGCTGTTGAAATATTCAACTGAGGTGTTCTTGGGTATGCCAGACTATAGTTTAGAGAGAACATAATGCGCATTTAAATATTTCTCTGTAAATACGATAAAAAAAAAGATAAAAGAAGCGTTTGAATTATTTAAAAGCTCATTTTGAAATAAATAGAATATTTTGGAATGCTATTTCACTGTGGTTAGTCTATTATGATACCTCAACCACGTAACAGACCAGATGTGTAATTCTTAAAGGAGGATATATAGAAAATAGCATTGGCTTTTTTAAACTTTACTATAGTATTACAGAAAATAAAATTTTAAAAGTCTTGTTTACGAGAGATTCATAAAGTCTGATATATTAAAATGAAATAACCAAATCAAATTTATCAAAATCAATGGATCAAACTTATTCTGCATATAAATTGATCTTTATGTTCATGGTGTTATAAATAAAGGCGATTAATTAATTTGTTTGGTTTCAGGAATCTATAGATGGGAAGTAACCAGAGGATCGTGAGGTTTTAATTATTATCCAGAAGTATTATAATGTTTTAATTTATATATATGTATAATAGAAATAATCGAGATAGAAACTTGATTTTTATTTTTTAATCTCATGAGCTTTCTACATAGTCACAATCCATAATTAGCAATTCTTCCAGCGTTTCTTACCTTTCGAAGGTTTTCATTGTGAAACTCAGCAGGTGGAACTCTTATCTTCTCCGTACTGTAGGTTACATGAATCTACGGATTCCTTAATCTAAACAAAAGAACATTATTAGCTGTATTTTACAAAATATGTGCTAATATGCAGAATAAATTTTATCCAGATATCTCAGTTATTTTCAGTAAAAACTAAAATTTTATGACAATCCTCGTATCCGCTGTAGTATAATATAAAGTTTGAGGTAAATAGTAATCTATGATTTTTTTTTTACATAAACGAGTAAGTACTGAATTCTATTTCTAAAATAAACACTTTTAGAACAAAATAAAATCATGGTTTAATTTCTGTTTTATTACTATTTGTTTTCAATATTTTTTTTCACTTAAGGGCAACCCTAACATACTCTTAGAGACAAACCTTGTGATTTCAAGCTTCAGCCAAATAAGGATAATGAAGCCTGAACTCTCCCATAGATGGTGACGAGCGAGTCTAGGAGTTATTTTTCTTAAAAGAAAGTAATAACTTCTCCCCACAAATTTGATTGAAAATTCTATAATTACAGTGTATTTATAAATAAGAAAAGTTAAAATTTTGAAATTAAAAAGTGTAACTCATTGTCTGGGCGTGTTCACTTGCTCAATGCAAGAATTCACCACGTTGTATGGTAAAGTCAGGGAAAGGACATGTAATCAACTGCTAGGGGAGGGGGGATTGCCGTACTCCATCACAACGCAAATAATACTCAAGGTGGCAGAAAATGGTGGGAAAGTAAATGGTAAGAGGGACGCTTTGATTAGTCAAGCGGTTTATGCAGACTTTACCGGAGATAATAACCTTTTTAACTTTTTAAAAGATCAATATTTTACGTGCAGGGGGACAAAATATTGCTTTATTGTTAAAATTTAATAGAACATAACACAGAATACATTGTAAAATCTACAAATTTACACCAGATGTATTGATGAATACAAATCTTGGAGGAATGGTCGTTGGACCCAAGTGACGTTTTGTCTAGTCAGTACATAAGGAGACACGCACCTCAAGAGGCATTCGGTGTTAACTGTTAGGTGATTAAATTCTTGAGAATGGTTATTAAATAAGTGGTTAACCAACGTTATCTCAAAATGTTCAAAAATATTAGGAAGAAAAAATTCACAAAAATAATAATAGTTTTTGAAAATTTTTGATTTTATACAGGTAAGATATGGCCACGATAACTTAGCGGTGACGGTCATGAACTCGTTGCAGGCATTGCTTTGGACAAGTGTGTAGGTTCGAGTCCCAATGCTTCTAAAGTTTCTCCATGTAGTGGGTTGGATGCACATTAAATCTAGTCAAGGTTCCAAGTTCTTTCATCGGCGTGTTCTAGAAGCTTTGGAGAGGGAGATGCGAGATAAGGTGTTGTCCTCGTCACTTCGCCAATAATCAAAATTACGAGTTCCGTCAACAATAGACCTTGTGTTGATTCTAAGTGTGACGTTAATAAGTAATCACAATCGATATAGAGGTGTGGCATTAGGCCTATAAATAATGTAACATCAAATTCCTTGTTTCATACATTTTTATTTGTAAAATATTTCTTTACGTGGTTAACATTTGAATTTATGAACTAAAAATACAAACAACTTTTCTAATACTTATATACGATTAATTTCTAATAGAGAATTGGAAGTTTGATGCGTAGGAATGGTGATAAATTATATATGTTGCATTATAGCAAAACGTTCCCTAAATGGTCAAAACTTTTTCTGGTCCGTTTTTCAAGTATTTCTTTCCTGCTGCATAGCAGCGCTACAACCGGAGTTTTGAAATATATACATCCTCTTTCAATTTATTTTCATTCCTCAATTACAAAGTAAGTTGTAAAATTGATGAAGCTTAAATAACTTTTTATCGCGTTCTTAATTTAGTAATTCAACAATAGAAATCATATACCTTTATTACTTGCTAAATGATATTTTTGTACAAATACTTGTGTAAAAACAGAATAAAAACTAAAATATGAATTATTATTAAATTCTGAATGCAAATTTATGTTGCATAATTGAAATTTATTTATTACAATGCTAATGTACATATAGTAATGGAAATCTAAATACTTATGATAAAAATTTTAAACACTTCTGTTATTAATAATTTTCATATAAGTTGTATTCAGAGCGATACCAATTATTGTAAATATACTGAAGTGAAAATGTGTTAAGAATTCAAAGTTTGATTACATTCATGCTAATTTTTTCGTAGTATGGCGACGTGAAACACATGAGTTTATAAAAGGCTAGTAAACATTTAAATATTTATCTGTTATTAAAAATGTAACGATTAAGTACTTACTTCAAAAGGATAGCTCTAATTTTTTGTAAGTCAAAATGTTTACTTTATGCCAACAACTATAATATAATATTTTCATAAGATGAAATTATATTTTCAAAAGAACATTTCAATAAAACCTGTCATTATTTTTAAGACCTTTAAAAATATTAACAGGTCTTAAAGAAATATTTTGAGAAAAGTTGAGAAGTAGCATTAATCGGGTTGCTGACTTTTTTTTCTCCTTATTTGCTATTCCTTTTAATCCTTCAAAAAAATGCTTGTTCTTAGAATATATTTTAAAAATAAATATAGTCAACAAGAATTTTTTATCAGTTTTTGAATATAAATCTGATTTTAAATTTTTTTTTAATCGCTTAATTCGTGTTCATTAAAATATTAAACATTAATTTACTTTAAACTTGTTGCAATTTTATTAATTTATAAAAGCATCCTTGTATTTTCGCATAAAAATCAATGTCATTAAAAAATAAATAGCGATATCTCCCCTTTTTCCAAAATGAATTGCTTTCTTGAACTCTGCGTATTGACAATCTAGAAACTACTCCTGGAAAATCTCACCCTAAATCAGATTAAGAATCTGGAACTTAAAGCAATTATTGTAATAAAGGAAAAGCCCTATGTTATTACTGAAAAGGGATTGAAGAATTTGATTCGACAAGGTGCAACTGAACGAACGATATTTAAAATTAAGTTAGGTGCCCCACTACATTGACGACATTATGTCCTCCTATCCGTTTTTAATAGCCTTCCATTTTCTTCATTATGCAAAATCTTAAATTTTTCCATCACCCCCCTCCCCAGTCAAGAGTTGTCAGGTTCTTCAATCACCATCGGCGCTTCAAATTGCGTTCAGCGCATATTTTCCTAAAGATGGAGTTCTGTAATACTTTTTATCTTTCAGGAGAACACGGTGTATCTTTAAAAATGTGATATTTTAATGGTTGTACTGGAAAAATTCTTAGAGCGTAGAAAATAGGAGATTGTGTTGTTATTCTTGTACAAGTAAAAAAGATTTAGAAATGATAAATAAATAGCTAGGTGATAAAGGATTTGAAGTCTCGGATTTCTAATAATTTAATTTTTTTTTTAAAAATAATAGTATTAGAGGAGAGTTTTGCTGCGTTATTTTAGCGAAAATTAATCGAAAATTCTTTTCTTAAACGAAAAATTATTAGATATCGTACGCAAGGTCTTGTATTAGCTTATATTAATTTCAAATTCATTTTACCCAGAATATTTTTGTGAATTTACCGGGATTCTTATAATTTATAATGATTATTTACTGAATGTAACAGTCTGTAATGGTTCTCAAATTTTATCGATTAACATATTTTATTTAATTAAAAAAAAACTTTCATATACATACCAAATAGCTCACGTATAATAACAAGCATTTTGTTCTATCACAACACTTTCCTCTCTTTTTAATAAAAAATTTAAATATTTTAAAACAATACAAATTATAACTAATTTCTCTGAAGTTTTTAAGTTATCATCGCAAAGGAGAATTTGATATTTTAACTGAATTCTAATAATTGAGTTTGCATGCTTTAATAATTCCATTGTCAGGAAGGCAATTCAGAAATTCCAGGAAAAAATTCGGGTAATTAGTTGATATTCTAATGAACATACGTGATTTTTCGATCGTTTTATCTTGTAATATATTATGCAAGGAACGATTTATGTAATTATATACGACATACTATTATTATGTTTTATTTCACGGAAAAATGTTCTCCTCATCAAAATAACCATACAAAAATGTAAAATTGATATCGACTGAGAACAGAATTTAAAGAATTCTAAATTTCAACACAAAGAATAAATTTGACTAGATGTGTTAGCTGTGTAATATACTAAAACTGTTAAAAGGTTTATTTCGAATTGTTGCAATGATTTGTGAAAAGCGAAATATTTATTTCGATTTAGATTGTGGCAACATTGCATTACACAACAACAATATTTTGTGAAACAGAAGCTCCATGTGTAAAATCTGGACCTTTTTGATTGATTTGTGAGATCTATTTTTCGAAAAACGTTGTCACGCATTTTCTTCATTGCTTAACCCTACGGCCATTCTAAAGTCTGCTAATTATATCTTAGTCAAAACGTTCAAAACTCCGATAAAAGATACTTGAGATCAAAACAAAACACTTCATTACCTACCAAAGAATATATGTAAGATCATCCTCTCTCGAATTCCTCTTAACTCAGTCAATCTTAGTTTATATTCCAATAATGAAATCTTGGCTTACCAAACGAAACATGGAATTCTAATTCAAACAATTCTAGATAATCTAGATAATAGCAAATATTAGTTACTTTAATGATCATAATTATACTACTATTATTCTGATAAGGAGCCCCTTCAAACTATTTTAAATATAAGGATTAATTACGATAATTCACTTCAATCTATAACATCTATCAGTTTCTTGTTATCCTTAATCATCTTCCTGCTTCCTTTTAATTCTATTTCGCTTAAAAATCACTATTTCTAATTGAAATCACAGCATTTCTTATATTCATCTAATTTACTTAATCACGTTTCGTTTGTTTGGTAGGGAGTTGTAATTGTAATCAATTCAAATTACCGAAATGTATCCGAGCTGAGTGATTGAAATTAACGAATTACTCAATGTCGCAAAAATGCAAAAACAAAATCCTATCTAAATTGAAAAAATGATCTATAATTATTTAAAAAAAAACATCCTAAAAATTTATTTTGTATTACTTACATTAGATAAATTCTATTCCACCTTTAAGTCGATATTCACATTGAATGAAATTTGATTTTATGAAAATAATTAATTATAATTAAATTTCCCAGATGAAATCTTTACCTGTGTGATGATCGGGTGTGAAAGAATACCTCGAATGTAACCCGTGCATGTCGTAAGAGATGACTAAAATGGGTACCCAGTGTCCGAGGATATAGCCAAGCATCCTGCCCTTTAGCATTTAATCAGGAAACTGGTCCTCCTGGCTGGGAGACCTTAAAGGCTTGTCTTTAGGTAGGTACGGGCATCGTGACCCCGAGGCACTAGAGTGATCTTTTTATTTGCTATAGGATTAACTGTCTTTGGTAAACACAGGAGACGCTCCCTCGAGATACTTGCGATCCTTCTATATTTTTAATTCTCCTTCTAGTCAACCAAATATTATTTTTTTTTTTCAATTTTTTTCAAACGCTTAGATCACAGCTTTACCTTGTTAGGACCGGCTTGCCCACCTCTGGTTCTTGCGCCTTTAAAATGCTACCACTTACTCATTCACTCATCTTGTTGGAGAAATGTTCTAATTTCTAGAAGTGAAGTGTGAATTACATGGATAATAATAATAAATTATCATATATAAATGAAAACTTGAAACAACAATATCCTCCATTTCCATTCTGAGCAGTATAATATAATTTTCTGGAAAGGGGGAGAAAAAAAGATCAATGTGTGACGTTGGGCTATTCGCGGTTTTCTCTTCACTAATCTTGGGGACTTTAATTAAGCTTGATTGCTATAAAATTTCTTCTTAACCCAAATGAAACGTGATTATATAAATTAGAGGCAGGTAGAAATAAAGTGAAGTGATTTAGATAGGAAAGTATATAAGCAGAAGGAAGTCTAGGGGATAGAGGTCGAGTGTCACTAGCGTTCAATATATGCTTTACAGGTAGTAGACGAGATCAAGAGTTGCTACGGGTGATAGTGATCGTGTCGAAGTCAAGAATCAAGTCAACTTCAACTGTGAAAGTTGCGGTAAGACACTCTTAATTCGGTACTAGTGAGACGGGTGAATATATCTAGGGAGTTATCTTGGAGAGCAGGAATCCATTTATCATTATAGTGCAAGTCTATTGGATAAATATTGTGCTTGAGATTTGCCTAACGTCTTCTTGTATAAGTTGCTGAACTTTTAGTGTTAGTATGTTTGATTGAGTTATGGCACAAGAGGCGAATATTAATACTATTCCGCCTCAAATGTAGTGCACCCAAAAAAAATTATATCACTAAATGATATAGCTGAATGCATTTCAGAAACAAAAAGTAAATCCCTTCCACTTTTATTAGACAAATACTCGCCATTCAAAGAATGAATTACTCCATATTTTCTTCTTATCCTTATCATAGTTTGAAGTACAATTGTAGAATCAGCAAGAAAGTATTATTGAACCTACTCTTCTATTTATGTACTTTTTTGAAAGAAAACTCCTATAATGACTTCCTTGTTACAGTAACAGGTTATGTATATGCATTTTTTTTTTATATCTTTTTTTTTCTCTCGGAGAAACCTTCGCTAAGTTGGTAAGGGTATCCCTGGACATAGCCTCAAGGAGAGACCTATTCTTCGCTGTCTGTTACATTTGTCCTTTTTCCCATCGATATACTCGAGAAACAAAAGAATCGTATTTCTTGTTTTACGTGGAGTTTCTTGTTTTTTCAAGGACTATTTTTGATATCACATTTACTCTCGAAATAACAAAAATATTCTTACTGCAGTGAAATTGTTGTTGGGTTTAATTTATTGTTACATTCCTTTACGTCATTTTTTTTCGATAAAAAGCTAAAATTTTATTAAATCAGCAACATATAAAGAACAATTAATTTCGGGGAATAGAAATTGTCTAAAAAATTAATAATACTTACCCCTAAAGACAGTTGCGCCGTTATATGGTATATTCTCTAATGAGCTCTTTTTATCTGAAATGTTTCGGTTAGATATATTCATTGAATAACACTTGTGTAATATATAATTACATTATAGCTTAAAAACATAAATGCTTACATTTTATTTATCTTTCTTGAAAACATTTTTTTTTCTCGTAGAGAAAAATATAATAATATCTTAAAAAATGCTTTTATTTTAGTGTTTTGTCTTTGATTGTGCATGATTATCGTTTTCAGCTTCTTTCAATCACTAGGAGTTCAAGTGTGAAATTTAAAAAAAAGGCTTTATTTTCTAAACAATCCGAAATAAATCTTAGATGTATTCCTATTTTTTTAATTCTTAGAAGGCTACAAAATATTTATTTTGAAAAAGGTATTTGAGTCCTTAGCACACTGGGATTATTATTCACTTGAATAAATCCACCAAATTTTACTTTAAAATTTGGTTCTCGCACAATATTTTTAATTTTTTATCATTCTTAAACATTAGCCATATATATATCCATTTTTTAAGTTTTTTCTGTGAAGATGTTTATTAATAGTTGCGTTTATTTCGACTTTAAAATACGCATAAAGATAATTATATAATTTATAATCTTTTTTTTAAAGTTCCGGTTTTTTTTTTCAACATAAGTCATTTTTAAGCTCATTTCTTCATTTAAAAACCATTTAGTATATAGATATTCGTCTCCTTTATAAGCCGTCACAATATAAATACTAGTTTTAATTTGACGACACTTTGAATAAACTACCGCTCAATTGCTTACAATGCCCCCGAAACGAAGATCTGCGAAAACCGCAGACATCGCTAAGTTAGCAAACTCCTTCGTTTAAAATGAGACAACAAACAGAGAAGCTCCCGAAATCCATCCTCCTTCATTAAACTGTGTGTTCATGCCGTTTGCTATTATCCTTAAACAATCCAACAAATGAGTCACAATTTTCCACAGATAACATATTTAGAGACAGAACGAGAACAAGTTAGTCTGACATCAAAGCAGACGCACTCGAAGCATTTTATTCTGAAGATATCTGCTGATAATGGAATGGAATATCCTGAAGGCGAATTGAAGTAATTGTTAAGAATTAGAAGGGGAAGATCTCCTGGCGCGCAGTTTCGCTGGATATTAGCAAAAGGAGCGTTAGAGATTCGAAATGGTTATTTTAAAGAGAGTTGACTTGTTCTCTTAAATGGCCTCTAAGGTCTTCTCAACAATCCACTTTGTTGATAATATGTTCATTTAAGGATCAACAAGGAAATGACCGTGTAATCAAATGAAAAAATTAGTAGAGATGAGAATGATTTTTCTCGAGGAATATTTAAATGTTGTGAAAAGATATATTCTTGATAGGTAAGGCAACTGAATTGCTAGACATGGTTATTTTATGGATCGTATGAAATTGATTGGTAATTATTTCAGATGTTGTTCTATAATTTATGTAAAATAATCTTCGTTAAACTATGGTGGAAAAAAAGATAGAGGAAAGTGACTGTGATTGTTTATTAACGCTGCTCTGAAAAGCTACACGATGGCTGTTGGCGATGGATCTAGTTATTTTGAGTTTCGGTCAAGTGACGAGAACTACACTTGAGCTAGAACCTCCCTCTTCATTCTTTCACACTTTTCTAACGGAAGGAATAATGACCTGACAGATCATTAGTGGTATCAGTGTTCTAACCCACGATTGGATGAATTCATCTGTTCTCGTGGTGTCTACGCCATATTCAGACCTAACATCAACTCCTACCAACTTGAATCGTAACTCATCTGACCAGACACCTTTTTCCCCAGTCTAGGATCCGACCGATATCTTCACGAGCCCATAAGAGGTGCAGCAGCTGGTGACGTATTCGTAAAAACGGTTCTATATTGACATATCCCATTAACACTCGATTTCACGGAACTATCCTTTTGAACATGCCTGTCGTACTTCCAAAAATAATTTTTGCTATTATTTGACGCAGTATTTCTTATTTGGTAATATTCATTACTCTACGCATATGTAACGGATCTCTATCATTAAGTAGAAACAGTCGACCTCTTAATTGTCCACGGAGAAGGGGGAGGTATTGTCTGAAATTATATATTATGGACTCACACTTGACCCTGTGGATCGATGAATGTTGAATTCCCTCGCCATTTCCGAAAAGAAATGCAAAAGCGTCCAGTTCCAATTCACATTTAAAGTCTGTAAAATCCCTATGTGTGGCCATAATCACTTCAATTTGCATTTCACGTGAATTATTTGAGTACAAATGAATGCCCTGACTTCTCACTATTCATTAACACATTTCTTACGCGATGCTACTGCCATATGGGTATTTGCTTATAGCTATCCCATAACTTTTGGCACTTCAGTGTATATTAAAAATGATTAATTAACAATATTAATAGAAACATTGTGCAGTCGAAAGTTCTAATCACAGTTTAATTCTAACGATTCCTGCATTACGTTAAACAACATTACCATCTTTTTTTTTTAATTCAGCATCCCACAATCCATTCTATTAAAAGACAGATGAGCATCAAACAAATGAATTTAGATCTTTCATTTAAGCCAATTGACCCTTGCCGTATGCAGTTATTTCTGAACAAAGGAGTCTATTAGGCGCACAATTCTATGTGATCGTCTTTTTAAGATGGAAAAGTGAAGAAGATAGTAATATGATATAAAAAGAGACTTTCATATATGAAAACCGCTATCTAGATTTGATTTGGGTGATATTCACTAATAACTGAAATGAATGTAATGTAGTTATTTTTTTTTAAAAAAAAAATCCAATATTTATAGAGGCAGAAAGATACGCTTCAGTTTCTCAAAATTTCAGCACAAAGAAGAAGATCATGCTAAAAATTACTGGTTGAAAGCCAGTATTGAGGTGGAGTCTTAAGATCTCAGTTTCTCTTTTTATTGCTGATTAACTCTTAATACCGGAGATTGATTAATATATATATCAACTGATGGAAGAGGATGTTATTTAATCATCACAATCAGGAATTATGAAAAATATGTCTGAATTTGGATTAAAGGAATGGAAGTTAAAAATATATACATGGAAATTTAAGTTATTATAATTTTTTAACTCAATTTTAGTAACTACTTTTTTATTCATTTATTTTCGTAATTATAATCACACAGACGAATAAATTTTTACAAGAAGTTTTACTCTATTACAAACCCTATATCGAACTCTTGAATTATAATTATTTACGAATTCTTTTTTTCGCATCAAGTATGAAAACATTTGTAGCAAGATATTTATTTAAATAAGTTTATTATATTTCTCTACCAAAAAATTTATAGGAAAAAATATAAATTAGTTTCCGGCAAAATATGTTTTCAGTTATTACTAAGCTATCAATATTTAAGATAAGTAAACAACATCGCTTCTATGCTTGAATAATGAGTTCCAACAATCGAGAATTACTGAATAAAATATTTCTGCTACTTATGTTTATAGAAATATTTAAATAAAATTTAAAAATTCTATAACAATAATGTTGAGTTACTTGCATTAACTTCTTCCAATTATTTAAATTAACACGCAGTTATTAATGCAATATAATTCAGTAATTGCAACAAAATTGCATACGAAATTCAAATGAAAACTTTTTAATAGTTTTGAATTTTTCTGTATTTATGTAAATATATAAATAAAAAATGAAAAAATAGCTTCATGCGGTTAAACCAATTCTAAAACATTTCATTATGTGGTCTTTAAATTCTCCATTACCATTGCTTTTAAATGGTTTACGTGAGCATTTTCAATGCATTCACCATCTTAAATTTATTTTTATTTTAAAATTAATAAAATATTATAAATAAATTGGAACACAAAAATTTGTTTTTTACAGCGAATGTTACTCTGATCATTTACTGTATTATATAGTTCTTAGGAAAGTAAAACCTAATGTTTTTAATTATAAATCCACTATTTATGTAATAATTATGAATTAGTTGAGTTATATCAATAGTACGATGTAAAATGCGATGAAATAAAAAGCTTTATTTTAAACAATACTAATGGATTATATACAATAAGATTTAAATACGAATAAAAATACTTAAACTATGAATGTCCTTGGTTTTTGAAAATGAAACTCTATATTAATTATCAATTATCTTATCAATATAGGAGACAGATCGAAACCATGATTTTTTAAGTTATTCCTTTTGGGTTAATCTTTTTTTTACATATTTTCATGAATTAAGTTCCAAATATTATTAATACACAGCAGCAAACGATATTTATAGAAATATAACCGAAACATTACATTTCCAAATAATTTTACCAATTACATTTTACAATAGAAAAATATTATGAAAAATACAGTGCTTTATACTACTGAATGATATCGTGAAAGATTATATATTATTTCATAAATGGTATAACTAAAACAATAACAATATGTTTTTTCCTCTTAATATTTTACGAATTTTCTTAATAACTAAACTGGATGGCAGATAACAAGTAGGTGCGTGCCAAAATTAACACCAACATCATTTCTGTGGTTAGGTAAAAAAATATAAAAACGAGATGACAAAGCTAAAAACGAGATGACAAAACAATCAAGTTTCAAAAACTTATCTCATTTTATTTAAAGCGAATGCTCGAGATATTTTGAACTTTTTGTCTCATGAATTTTCAATTGTGCATTTTAACTATTGCGCCATGGAATTTCGTAGTTTTTCAAATAACATTGACTTCTTGTAACATTTTAAACCACTGGATTCATTACTGAACAAATTCAGATTTTTATAATGTTATAATTATTCACATATATTTGCTTCAGTTTACTGCATTAAAGGTATAGTTCTTATCTCCACAACAAAACCATACCTATGGTTAAATAAAACTACACTATATAAAGACAATGAATAAGTATCCGAAATCTGTTTCTCCTTTTTCGATTGCACCTAAACAATCAAACAAATAAGTCCAAAAATTCCCTTACTTCCCTACATAATAAAGATGAAAAAATCAAAGAGAATATTATCTGAAGAAAGAGCACAAGCCAATCAGACATCAAAGTAGGATCACTCCTGGCGTTTTATTTCGAAGATAACTGCAGGTCATAGAAGAGAAGATCTTTAAGGCTTGCGAAATAACTATTTAGAAAATTTTAGGAGAAATATCTTCAGAAATACTTCTGTAAACCACTGCGAAAAAGAACTGGTTATTTTCAGCCTTTTATTTAAAGATAACTGGCTTAATTCGTACAAATGATGTCTGTAAAGGTTTGCAGTTAAGTTTATTGACTACTTTGTTTATTTACACGGTTTTTTCCATGAATTCTAGAATTTTTTGAATAAATTAAAAGATGTTAGATGAATTTCCTGAGATCTAAAAGAAATATATATTTTCTTATAGAGGATTATAGATTGATCTTAATAAATGGTTAAATTTGCGGGGAATTTCATTTTCAGTTTACATGATATATATTTTATTGATTTTCAAAAACAAAGTTTATATCTGTTTCAATGAATAATAAAACAGAAAATAATTCTCAATGACAAATTCAATGAAAGAATAAATTTAAAAACCATTAAACAGCGTTTGAAAATCAAAAAGTGTTACAATAGCTGAAATTATTTGAAATGGACTATTGCTTGGATATTTACAATTATAGCACCGCACTATTGTTACATGTTTTACAGGATGGCAAATGCCTGAGTAAAAAATTCCCATTGTCCTTGAAGTTAATATTCATTGACCACGAAATTTAATATTGAATTTGCTGTCTTGAGATTAATATATATGTATATAAAATTTTGATTCAATTTAATTGATTTGAAAATGGCTTTGCGTTTTGCAAACTTTTTGTTGTACACTATTGGAAAACCTTTCTGGCTGAAAATATTTCCAAAGATTAGACACAATCTCGGCAAAATTTGTTCTCTAAGCTCCAGTTCCACAGCTTTTGACTCTCTCAGTAAACTACTGAATCCGCACTAAATTTATGTGTAATTTCATTCAATATAAAATGAATCATTTATATCATTGCAGAAACTTAACTGATTTCCATATTTTCTTTAATTTTATGAACGAACATATCTTTAAATAACAAATTAAAGTATCATATCTAGTTAAAACAAAGAGAAGTAACATCTGTATCAGACGGAATGATTAAAGTGTACTAGGAAGACAAATAATCTGTTTTATATATATTTAAAAAAATAATTATGTTTTGTTAGATAATGAATTCGCCAAATTCTCATTTTTACTTGAAATTATGGGGGGGAAATTTCATCTTAAATTTTATTTTAATTAAAATAAATTGGAAATAAATATTAATAGAAAAATAAGAGCTGAAAACAATTTTCTTTCGATAGCTTTCATCCGAATCATACATATCTTAATTTAAATTAACGTAACTAAATGAAATAAAAATATTTTGCAGATTTCACATGTATAAGAACGGTTTTATAGTTAATTTTTCTTAATAAAAATATTTTTGAAATATCCTATATATTTAAAGCTCTAAAATATCTCAAGTATTAGGTTGAGTCATAAATAACTTCCGGTGCAACTAGGTAGGGTATTTTTTATCGTATCTGCCCGCTATGAATCACCGGGACAAACGAGTTTTTCCTTTCACTAAATAGGTAAGGATTCAATTAGTCTTCTAATAATTGTTTTCACTGGTGAACGTTACGTTAGACGTTCTTAACTCTCTAAAATGGAGAATGAGAAAAGACATATTTGTCATGAGTTGCTTTGGGAATTTAAACAAGGAAATAGTGCTCAGGTAACAGCTGAAAAAATATTGAGTTTATATGGTAAAGGACTTGTAACCTATCAGGTAGTTAGAAATTAGTTGGCCAAATTTCGTTCTGGGGATACTAGTTTAAAAGACAAACAGGGTGAGGAAGTCCTTTGGACCTTCATGACAATCTTTTGAAAACGATATTGGAGCAAATTATCCATCAGTCAACAAGAGGTATATCAGAAAAGCTGAATGTATCACAATCAACAGTTTGCTAACACATGGAGAAATTAGAGAAAGTCGACAAGTTAGGAGCATGAGTACCTCACAATCTCAATGAACGGAAGAAAGAAGATCATATATCAATTGCCAAACGTCTGTTACTCCGGGTAAAATTCAAGTCCATTTTTAGCCAGGATTTTAACAGACAATGAAAAATGAATCACCTTTGACAATATCGTCCGCAAAAGACAGTGATTTTAATAAGGATCCGAAATCCGAAAGCAAATAACCATGGAAAATTTTGGTACTTTTCCATTTCGCCGGCGCAAATTTCTCTTAGCAGAATTTATTAGCGACAACACACAATAAACACATATTCCGTTGTGCGTTGGTTGTATCATTTTTGGCGACTTTATCGCATGCGCCGGCGATATGGAAAAGTACCAAAAATATTTTTACTGTATGTATTGTGTACAAAGTATAATTCAGCACGAGTTGTTGAAGTCAAATTTAATGATTACTGCGAATACACACGTTCAACAGCTACAAAGAATTAAAGGGAAACTCCATGAAAAGCGTCCTATACGTTTCACTTTTATATAATGAGTAGTTTTCGAAATTATTTCTTTAAAATCTGGAACATGCGCTGACTTTGTAAATGTATCGAAGCATAAGGAACATAATGAAATATTGAAAGGAAATTAAATATGTAAATAAAAGTAAATATGTAAAGAAAATTGACATACTGTCTTAATTAAAGAAGTTTAAATTAAAGATTAAGATGTGGCTTATTCTCTGAGGTGAACATAATGCTGACACCTTTTAGTCGCCTTCGGTTCACTTACATTTCAATTCATTTAACTCTATCCTTGCGTCTACTTTCGGCTGATTAACATTTTCCACACTAATTTCTCACAAAAATTTGGCCTGAGAAGTACATTTTCGACATCCAAGTTCAGTGGACTTGAAGTTCGAAAGCACTCGATTGGGATGTTGAGGACTACTGTAATTTTTTGTAACATAACTTCAATGGGCGCTTCCTTACAAACTTACCTGGTGGTCGTGAACTCACGACAAGTGTTGTTTCCATGGAGATGTAGGTTCCATTCCTCATGCCTAAGCGCCGCCGTGTAGAAGAGCTTAAGACGTTAAATCTATTTAGGCCAAAAATTTCCTGTAGGTTTGGAGGGGAAATTTTGAGAGGGAGGTGCCAGCTCAGATTTCATCCTCGTCCTTTCTCTGAGATTATCCTTATGATTTATTCATCATTTTCCTTGTCTTTGTTTCACGATATGTAGGAAGCAAAGGGATAAAATTCCTTTGTAAAATTCCCTTAGTAACAATTATATTTGAAAATAAAAGCAAGCGCCTTTTTTTTTTTTTTTTTTTTTTTGTGAAAGGTTAAATGTGTATTGTTACTAATATCTTGAAGTGAACCTTGCTGTCAATAACAAGTTAGTTAGAAGTATGTTCCCCGAAGTTACTTGGAAAGAAATTAAAATAAGAAACACCCGTTCCAAGAAAAGATTAGTCTGAACTGTTCTAAGGAAATGATTGATTGGAGCTAAGACATTGTAATACGAGTTGCTTATCAGCAAAAGAATGTACCTTTTTTTATCACCTTATTTGTTTTCAGCTAGCATCTGAACTTATTCTTAAGTAGAAATACTGTGCTTGAAAATGAAATTAGACACAGCCGTATCTGGAGTGAAAAACAAAGTTATTTGCTTTACAGAAAAATTTATTGTGCCTTTAATAGAAAGGCTTAAAAGGAATCTGGGCTTCCAGTACGTTTTTATCTTATTCTCTAATTTCAGTGATATGGTTGAAGGCTTCAAATTAAGTCACGGTTCATCAATGGCAAAACTTGCGTACGCTCATCCAGAGGTGGCTAAAGAGTGTTCTGCATTTAGTCATTTTCAATTATGTTATTTGTCAACAATGGCAACAGAACACAATAAGATGGTGAATAATGCAATCAGATGTTATTTGTGGGCAAGCATTGTTATTCTGCAATGTTTCTAAGTGTTGTTGAGAAAGATGTATCCAACGAACATGTCGCCGAAATAAATCGCTTGAAACATCTTGGTTTCAACGCACCAAAATTACCATCATATAATCGATATCTCATGAATTATTTCGGAAATTATCAAAAATGCTAATGCAGTAATACAATCGTTTCTTCCTTTATTCAAATACTAATTGAGCAATCATTCAAGATAACAATATTAATTAAAATGTATGTAACTTTTGTTACTATATTTGATTAATTTCATAGACGCATTGTTTGAAAAATTGCTTTTGCTACGATGATACTGTAACAATGACAAAAAAGAGAACTTAGAAATAAACAGAAATAAAGTAATTAAAAAGAACTTTTAATCATTTATTATACCTATAATTAATAATGTGTTACTAATGTGTGTGTTTTTAATGAATTCTCTCCAATGTGGATTCATATTTATATTTATCCATATTTATGGAACCCCTTAAGTAAATGTTGTCGTAATATTGAGTTTGAAGACAAAATTACGTAGGAAAGTTGTTCACATAAAATCTCAAAATTACGCCCTTCTAAATGAAATCTTAAGTTCGCAAAAGTATTATTAATTATTAAATAAAATATTGAAATGAGTAAGCTGAAACATCATTTTTGAATTGAGAATATTATCTGCAGAGAAATACTGTTTATATTTAGAAAATTTTGTGTTTCTAAAATTGTACGGTAGACGAAAGTTTAAAAAAGTATCATAATTTTATGTTTATATTAAATTTTAATACATTTAAAGTTTATCCGCTAACTTAATACATTTAAACTGTCCGCTAATTTTAGTCTCCATCGGACAGCTCCTTCTTTTTGCGTCGTTTTCTTAGTTATAGAGTGTATAAAAATAGAAGAAAATGTTCTTTTGATTTTGTATAAAGTTCTTATTTTTAATATTAAAATTCATTTCAATTTATCGCCTTATTGTCCTTCAGAGTTATCATATATAGGAAAATCCTTAAGCAACTTCAGTTCTGAATAAATAATTAATATAATGTGTTCTAACATTGGACAATTCATGATTTTCTCTTCACTAACTTTAAGGACTTTTCAGTAATTTAAATGGCATAAAATTATAATTTTTTCTAGCAAAAATGATAAGTGATAAGGTAAATTATATGAAAATAAGAAGTGTATTGAATTGAACAACAGATAATGATATATAAGTGAAATAGAGCAGAAAGGATAGATGATAACGACAGGCTGATGGATATTTTTAAATTGGATTAAAACATCTTAATCGTTTTAATTAAAGAGACTCCTAGTTAAGGTATTAAAATTTAAATCTGTCAATATCGAGAAGTGTTTGAATCAGAATGAGTGATTTGGTAAGCTAAGACTTTATTATTAGAATATAAATTAAAATTGACTGAGTTCAAAGAGATTCAAGAGAGAGCGACCTTATATTCTTTGGAAGTTAACAAATAATTGTTTTGATCTGATCTTATGTATCTTCAATTTGAGTTTTAAACTTATTGATTATTTAATTAGATTTTAAGGTGTCTGTAGAATTAAATAATGAAGAAAATAAGTTAGAACATTGTATTTTTCTTTTAATAGGGTTTCCTTCTTATTTAATCGAGTTTCCTCAGTAAATAATCCACAATAATTTCAATAAATAAAATGTATTCATTAAATAAAATTTAAGTAGGAGTGGTATTTACATTCCAAAAAGTACACACTTTTTTACCAGTTCATATCAGAATTTTACTAGTTATTCAATTTTTGATGGAACTCTTCTTCTTCCATCGATGATGGGAATAATAATTTGCGTTAATTCTAGCAAGGCAAAGAGATATTTTGTTCAACTTGATGCACAGGATTCACAAATATGTTGGATACTTTTGCAGCTGCTATATTCAACAACAAAACCAGTAGTTAAAATGCCTTAATAACTAGCCTGAGTGTGACGTCTTTTTAAGTCTGGTTAGTAAAGGCGAAGCAATGAACGACCGATCAACATCGCTCGGACACACTAGTCTAGGGTTCAAAACAGTCACCAGCAATCCTTAAGTCAACAACTCTCCACATCTACGGGGTGAAAAATCACACAACTCCGAACATGTACATTCTCAATTTTTTTTTGTAATTAATGTTGTAGTGAGCTTCCTTTAGTGTTCTGTTTTCAATAATTTTTAAGTCTCATTTATGTCTTTTGACATTAATTTAGTTTCCGTACCCTTATCGATTTTATTGATGAAGTGTAGATTTGCAAATGTTACAGTAATTCAGTTGTGTAAATTAGTAAATTAGACATTATTCTTTTCTGCACAAAAAGGACAATAAATTCGAGTAAAAATAGATTGATTTTAAAATAAATTTCTCATCGTTTGTCTTCACCATATTGAGTCATATGGAATGTAAATTTTCATTAATTATATCTGATATATATTATTTAAATGTTTGTAGATAAAGATATAAAGATGCTTTTTAGGATTATTTTTCACCTACTCAAAAAACATACATTAAGAGTTATTACATACTTGTTTTCATAATTCCTTTTGTTACCTTAAATAAAACGATACTATAATTTTATTTATAATTGAAGACTATTCATTTCATAAGAGAATAACACAATTCCTTTAAATTTATTTACTGTAAGTAAAATTAATCATTTAAATTCTTTAAAAAATTAAGAATCACATCACACAATATGTTAAATTTAACTTTAATAAAATTGCAACTTGAAATGAATTTGTTATTAGGATTCAAATTTTGTTAAAACATTATTTTGAATGTTTTAATAATGTTTCAATTAAGGATTTTTTTTATATGCGAATTTTATTTTAATATCCAAACCTCAAAGGTTTTTGAAAATATAACTATTGATAACTTTATGTTATATTCATCTGTTTTCATGAATATAAGTCAAAAAAATTCAAAACTTTATTGCAAAATGTAACAAATGCTTTCCCTTCTGTAACATAATTCCAGAAATCTTTCCTTGTTTCTCATCTGACCAACAACAATTAAACATAACCACACCATCTCTTATCATTAAAGTTAACCAAAACACATGACAATTATTGTCTCATCCTCTAATATCCCCATTGGCTAGCAAACTCTTCGGCTATAAACAACCGAATTTCCGAAATCCATCTCCCTTCGTTAAATAGCACGTTCTGGCTGTTTGCTATTGCCTCTAAACAATCACAGAAATGAGACGCACAATTTCCACCCACTGGATGCTTAAGTGGAAAGTTGGAAAGGATATTAATTGCAGAATGTACACTCGCGACTCCGACACTAAAAGGAGACATTCTCTGTGACTTGTTTAAATGTTTACTGATAATGGAAGCAAAGATCCTCAAGGCTTGTTTAAAGTAGCTCTTAAGATTCGTAAGAAGGAATGTTTTATGTAGTTCTCTGTTCTTGAGTAAAATGAAGCCAGACGTTTTGGATGGCGTGTTGAATCATTTGATTTGTATCATTTGAGTGTAGCTCTAGGACTTCAGCGACTCATGTAATTTGTAACATAAATTGTTAAATAAAATCCAAGGATGTATATGTAAAAATTCGGGAAAATCTTTAACTGAATTTTAGAAATGTTTTGAAAAGAAAATATTGTTGAAATATCACCGATGATTTTTGCACATATATAGATTAAAGATTTTATTACTGTCAATTGAATTCCTCAAGTCATTAATTCAATCTGTTTGTTTCTGTACTACTCTAGAAGGAAGTTCTTGGTTCGTTATTTTCATATGTAATGGAAATAAACGTGTTAACTGATGTTGACGCCAGCGCTTTATTATTGGCGAATTCAGCTTCACGAAGACCGAACAATGTTTTGTCAATTTATATATGTTTCTGTAAATATAATGCTTTAAAAAATCGTTGGAATTTGTAATTCTTCAGATCGCTTTTAGAGTGGTCAGAATATGTGTTACTTTTATTTGTTGTGGTTTCAGCTAAATGAAATAGCTTAAATAAACTTTTACTTGTATATTTTAGCATATTATACATTTTAACATACAAACTAAAATTTTGGCACTATTTAACAGAGTTAGATTAATTATCATTCTAAAAGATTGTCTTTTTGTGTGGGAGAAACATGTTATTTTATATCAAATAGAAAATAATTATTTTTTGACAATACTTTTATTTTTGTAATATTTGTACAAAGGCTATTAAGTAATACTTCCTTTGTGATTTTGAAATAAATCTTTACAGGGAAAATATAGTACTTTTATTTTGTATTAATTACAGATCTTAGCTATGTAGAATACAATGTTTCCACTTCGTTAAAAGACTTTTGTTTGAACTTATACACATATTCACCTATACACAATTCCTGTTACAACAATCTTCTTCCTTTCTTTATTTATTGAATAAACCAAATTATAAACAACTTCTTACCAATGTATTTCATTCTAGTTGCATAAGAACCGCAAAATTCTTCTCCCATGCAATCAGCTTTTACAAAGCTCTTGAGATTAGAGAAAATGTCTCTTTAAACCGTCTAGGTAGCAAACAGTTCAGTTTCCGTGTTCAATTTCTTCATTCAAGCTATTAGCGTTTATTTCTAAGAATCTAGCGAATGAGCATCAAAATTCTTCCACATGTTAATGAAATGATTAGTCAGTGGATGTATATTGTCGAGCCACATTCAGATATCTCAGACGGCTAACTCTAAATGGTATATGAACTGTGTTTAGTGAGAGACAGCAAGGAAACGATTAGCCTTCATTAAAAATGTAATTGAAAAATTGCATCAAGTTTACTTGGTGGCATATATTGCACTTCAAACTGAAGGAGTCAATGTTTCCAACAGGTGCTTCTAAGATAGTAAAAGTTTTTCCATGAAATAAAATATTTAATGAGAGAGCATTGTTTTTATCTATTTATTAATGGTTGACGTGTCTGACTACAAGTACTGCTGACCTAGGTTTGATTCCTGGTGGCTGTGGCTTGGGTATGGATCAACTCGATTATAAGTGAACTCGACCCTTCCTCCTTTCGGAATCAATAAATGAGAGGTTAATTGTGAGGTCCAGTGTGGGGCTAGTCTCTCGGCCTGGACACTAACTAGTAATTAGCGCCCCAGACTTAAGGGCTACTGAAATGGAGATGGGTACTACTTTATGGTACATTTTAGGACCGGGAAGGCATGACAACTATTTATTGTTTATGTTAATCATAATTTCCAACGTGGAAGCATTCGAAAAGGAATGATAAGAAATTGCCATTTAGAATTAATAAAATATTTTTAAACTTGTCAAAAGGATTCATTTGATGATAACAAACAACATAGTTCTTTCACTGTGGTTTATTATGCCTAGTCCTCTAGTATTATTTCAACTATTAAACTTTGAGAAAACGGTCCCAAACAAAATATTTAATTCAAACATTTTTTTTTTATTATTATTTAAGAAATAAAAATTATTATTCTATTGTAGCTCAAACTGAGCCATTAAGAATTTTCACTCGGTGTATTAAAAAGAATTTGACTAAAGTTTTTGTATCATTATAATTGTCCAAACCAAAAATAGCTTTTAACTCGAATTAAATATGCGTAAAAAGTTTTTTATTGCAGGTCTAGGTGTGACCGTCTTGAATTACTATAGAACTACAGCTAAACCGTGGAATTTTGGTATTAGACTTCTAAATATCTGTAGATAAACCTGAACTCATTTCTACTATTCAAAACTTTAAAATCAGGTAACAAGAAATGCACTTCGTCTAATAGTATAAGATAATAAGCAACCTACACATTCATCTTTGGTTTTATTTCGACTTGTGTTTTTCAATTATATCGTAACATTTGTATTTCAATTCTGAAAATTTTCTTCTTACCATCGAAAACTGCCCTGAACGAGTTGTATAGAAATACGGTGAAATATTTTAAATAATAATAAAAACGTAGTGAAGAATAAGTTTTCCATTATATCTATAATTCAAGCTAATCAATCCATTTGTTATACTTACTATTTCTATACACATTCTTTTCATTAAATTTGCTTGCGCCTCATAATAAAATAACAGCAGAAGAAACTAGTTTAAAATAACATCTGTGAGGCATATAAGTTACTCACTGCTCCAATTTTCTAAAATATAGAAATCCATTTTTCTCACACAAAACAAGTCAAATTATACACATATATATTTCACTCTTTTATAATCACTTTATGATACACGCAGTAAATGAATCAATCTCAATCTCTGTCATCCTTCCGAAACGAATTGCTCTTTTGAACTTTGCTCATTGTCAATCCAGAAAGTGCTCTTGACACATCTCATCTTAAAATCAGATTAAGGGCCTGAGACTTAAAGCAATTACTATAATAAAGCATGAATCCTTTATTATTATGGAAAAGGGGGAAGAATCACCTCATTCTACAATGCGAAATTGAACGAACGATATTGGAAATTAAGTTAGATGCCACTGCATTGGCAACACAGAGCCTTCCTGCCCACTTTTAAGAGTACCTTCATTTTCTGCATGGTGCAAAATATTTTCTTCTAAACTTTTCCCTCAGGTACTTGTCAGGTTCTTCAATCACCATCGGCGTTTCGTGACTTTTTTGGTGCATATCTTACCTCTTTTTTATGTTTTACCCATTTTTAATACTATATTGTTTATTTTGTTTTGGAAAGGGTTTTATATTTATCGTTAAAAAAAACTTAATGTGCAAAGTTTTTCTGCTGCAATTTTTGGAGCAAAAAAAAAGGGTTGATGCCATACACGAGAGAGAGAGAGACAGGACTATAAAAATTATTGTAAAGGAATACAAGGGAAACAGAATTCCCAAAAGATAGTTTTATTCACTGTAAAAGAAACAATACATTGACTCATACTTGTAAGTACTGAAAATGTGGAAGAATTAGATACAGGATTTTAACTTTTTTAATTTTTATTGAAAGAAATAAACTACAATATCAAAATATACACTAACTCTCATTACTTTATTAGAAATGCATTCACGTTAAAACAATGTTTAGTATGACCAATCATTTTCCAAATTAAGTAATGGAACTAATATTTGTATGAAAATGCGTTGTTTTAAAAAATTATTTTTAGTTTTTTTTTTTTTCGTTTTAATTTATCCTGTGTTTAATTTGTAATATAGTATATTAAACTTATTTTGTATATTAGACTTCTCTTAAAAGAACTTATTTCATTATTGTAAAATGCGCTAAATTATTAAATACCACATGAAATAAATTATTTCTTAAAAATGAGACTATTAATCCTAATTCATTGACACTTTCATCTTCTTTAAAGGAATGAAAAATTTAATGTTTATAATACGCATATATCAATTCTGCAAAAGGAGTTTCCGAAATATGATACTTATTTTGGTATCTCCATTCCGGAGTTTTCTCTCTAAAGTCGTTCTTTTTATGTCTACCTGTTGATCTGCCGGTTTTGCCATAAATATCATGTTCTGGCGATTACTTTCACCTCTATGCTAGAATTTTGACGTTATAAAACTCATAAATAGTTTAATGCTTTGTGCATCTCGACAGCCAAAGCAACATATCCTTTCCGAGGTTTCAACAGTACCAGAATCCTAAAATTTTTTTGGCTGGGTTTTGATGAGATAAGAAACATTCGCCGACGATAGGCAGATCATGAACAAGAACTCGGTAGTTCCCGAATTGATACTTGACGAGACAATTGTTTCCGATACCTCATGTCTCTAAATTTATCTGTAAATAACTTTTCATACAATATAATTAAATGCTTAGTAACTTAAAGTCAAAATATTTTATTGGAGTTTATCTCAATAGCATTAATTTTCCTTCAAACCGTACGCTATCTGTATGTTTTGGAAACGCCTTAACCTCAGCAGTCGCTTAGCGATTCTAAACTTCGAATAAATAAAACGTTCCTTGAGAAACTGACGTGTTTTATGTTTTACTTTTTCCTTTATTTATCAAGTAAATTAGTACATACTATTATCAAATATTGTAATTATATAATCAGTCTTAAATGCCTTCATTTTAACAAAATCAATTTAAGTATCACAGTATAAAAAATTCACATTGGCTAAACACAAAGTAATCAAAATTGAAACCAAGAGGATAATTTTGTCATAATATGTTAGGTAACTAAATTATGTAGATTAGAAAAGGTTTAATCATTTATTACGTTGAACAGTGCACGCTTAACTATATCCACTTACATAGCAAGTAATTTTTTTCATTACGAAAATGTTATGATAGTATAAAGAAAACAATTACTTCCTACTTGAAAATAAGTATCATTGGAAATCATTCTAAATGTTTCTACTTGCGGTTAAATATAAATTTTAGTAGATAATAATACATATCTTGACTAATCATGGATATTTATCATCATATTTAAATGTGTTTCAAATTAAAAATTACTACCGTATTGTGCTCTTCTGATTGGTGTTTTGATATTCATCTGTATTTTTCCGATACCGAAAGCTTTTATCATGCAAATTCAAGCCTAAGCAATAAGCAACAATAGATTCAAAACGCAATAAATAATAGAAGTTATATATTTAAGAATCAAATTTTTTTTCTACCGAATAGATCGGATAGGACCTTGCGCGCATACTTGTTCAAAGTCCATCTTCAGGCTGCATTAAATGTGATTACATTAACGCAATTAATTTAAATAAATTTTTCGATCTGAAAGTCTTTCCCAGGATTCTAGAGAACCTTTTGTAATGTTTATATGATGGACGAGGATTTTCTACATAAGTAGTAGTAAATTACAATAAATAAAATAAAGAAAATAAAAACATCGTTCATTCTAAGAAGATAATAAAATATTCCATTCAGCATACAATGCACAAAAATAAATTATATCTAGATAATTTTACCTCACTATAATATAAATTAAATTCGTAAAACTTTTATTTCACACAAACACTCATTTTTCATTCTAAGTGTGAATTACTTCATGCTTAGCTCCAAACCGTATTGTAGTTTGAAGTACAGTTGTTGAATCAGCAAGAAATTGTTATTGAACCAGCTTCTACTATGTATTTTTTCGGGAGATATATCCTATAATGACTTGCTTGTTACTGTAACAGGTTATGTATATAGATTATTTCTTTATACTTTTTTCTTTGTCCTCTGAGAAACCTTTGCTAAGATGGTAAGGTTGGTCCTGGACATAGCCTCGGGGAAAGACCTATTACTTTCTGTCTGTTAGATTTGTCCTTTTCTCCATTGGTGTACTAGAGAATCAAAAGAATTTTGTTTCTTGTTTTACGCGCAGTTTCTTGTTCTCTTTTTTCAAGGACTATTTATATCACATTTACTCTCGAAATAATGCAATTACTAGCATTTCCTTCTGCTGAAAGACTGTTGTTGGAATTTTATTTATTACTTTATGCTATAATTTTTTTCTCCTTTAGAAATAGTTAGTGTCCTTTGAATCAGCATTATTTGGAGAGCAATATATTTTGATGAAGAGAAATTGATTATATGAATAGAAATGTTGTTATTTACCCTGAATAAATAATGTAGTTTTTTTTATGAATTATTGGTAATAGCTAGACTCTCTCTCTCTTTCTTCTATGCAAGAACTTACAGATGTATTCAAGATTGATTTTACTTTAGAAATTTACTTTATTTTACTTACTCGCTTTATTTATTGTGATTAAATTTTCTTCTTTCATTATTTAAACATACTTCATTACGAAAATAAATAATGCATATATGGCCTTGATCATTCCCAATTGTTACTTCCATGCTAACATTAAAATATACTTCTAAAAATACCGGAAGGAAATTATATGTCTTCAATTATATTCAATTAATACAGAAGGATATGTTTATTTTGAAGAACATTTACATATAATTGTTATTTTATTGGTAGGTAACATGAAGAACAGTTAATAAAAAAATTTCTGTGTACATTATATATTTATAATGTATAATAAATAAACTCAGTGGTCAAATTCTTATTCGTTTATGTTTATGGCACATAAACAACTTGTTTCATACGATTGCACCTCTCAACAGAAATGCAATTCATTAAATGGATTCATAACTATACCGTAATATTTCTTATTAAATTTTCCTTTTATTATATACCCCGTAATTACTTATTTTACAAATAGTACTCATAAAATTCACATTCTATTTTTTTATCGTTCAACCGATGTAATTTTCCAACAACGAGTGACAAACAATCCTGTTTCCATAATCTATAATGTTTTTATTAAGCTGCATTTTCAAGTTGGTGATTGTCTTTTAACAACGAAGCAAGTAATTAAGTTTTATAACAACTACAGATCACATACATAATCAGAAAAGACAGAGATTGTAATAAATGAAGTAAGAGTACACAATTCTTACATCAATATCAAAGCTTTAATAGTATCTTATTTTCAAAAAGGATGGAATTATATCATTTAGACTTAAAGAAGAAGCTATTCAGATTCAATTGCGAAGTATTTGAAGTAGTTTATCAAGACTTTAGGGATATGAATTTATCTGGACTTGAGGGATACGAATTACACTAAACTTGAGGGACATAAATTTATCTAGACTTGAGGAATAGAAATTATTTAGATTTGACTGATATGAAATTTATCTAAGCTTTACGGATATGAATTTATCCTTAAGAGATATGAATATAAACTTACTTGACTTGTTCTCTTCAAACGATGTCCGATGTTTTCCAATATATTGCACTTTTTTTTATTTACGCACCAATCTTTAGTTAGGAAATTATTAGTTATTTAAGAAAAAGGCTGTTAAGTTCCTGAAGATATATATTTTTAGGTATGTACTTAATCTTAATCTAGAGGGGGTTCGAGAATAAATGTTTGCTTACTTTTTTTATGATGTTTAACTGAGCAATTAAGCCCATGATTTTGTATTACCTTAGTCTTGGCATCTGTGTAGTATTTCTTTTCTTTGTTATTAATTTAATGTTTACACAAAATACATAGAACTATTACGCCAATAAAATTTAACAATTTATTATTTTTAATGCATACAAATTGAATAACTGTGTGCATTATTTTAAAGAAGTTGTAAATATCATTCCACAGAAAAACTTTTTTATTCTTTTCATTCTTTCAAACAAACATGTTCTTTGGAGCCAATGTTATAATACCTGTCTTTGAACTTCACCTAGCAATTTCCATGTCATTTTACGTTATCTCATTCTTTAACTTCGCAGATCGAATTTTTTTTGTAACCTTGAATTCATATCAAACGAAAAGTACAATATGTCTCTAAAATCAGAGACTAATACTCTAAATGGTTATTATAGATAAGATTTAATGTAGTGTGATTGTAGTCTTCTTCTTTGTTTTAAAAAAATGTTTAATGTTTATATAGGAAAATCGTAGATCCTCTTTCATCGCTCTTGCATAAAACATTCTTGTTCGCATATTTTCAAGGTAAACAAAAAGGCGCCTCATTCTTATAACTGCTCCTTGCTACTGTTCATTCTTATAACTAATATATCACACTACTGTTCAAGAAAACTCTATTATTCCTCACCCCTAGAAATCTGATGTAAACACTTCATTTACCGCTTCATCAAAAAGCACTTTATAGAAGACGAGTCAACAATTACTCAGAGATTTCAAAACCCATTTGTCTTCCTTAAGCATCATGACTTTGTTGTTTGTGATTGCGTCTAAGCTGATAAACTAATGAGTCTTACAATTTCTGTTGAGTGCATAATTATGAGAACAATAATTGGAGATCTATAAATTAATCCGTCACCAAAAAGGAAACTTTATTAACAGTGTATTTTGCGACATATATCCTGTAATCAACGACATGTCACATCACAAGTTCTTTGAAGATATCATTAACATTTGAATAAAGAGAATTTTGGATGAAGTTTTTCACATATACTTAACATGTTCCAAGTCCACGATATTTTTGGAAGTTATGATATTCCTTTATAAGAAATTTTTATATTGTTTTCTAACATATAAAGCAACAAATGAAGAAAAAAATGCACTGGGTTACTTTGAAAAATAAACCTATATTTTTATAATCTAACTGTATTATTTTAATAATTAAACTGCGTTGTATTGGGTTCTCTACTAAGTCGAATCATTGAGTAGAACATCAGCACAAAACTTTTAGAAAGCGACTTTTAATTAATTACTTCTGTAAATATTCTCATGTATTTTAATAAATCCAAATCTTTTTAAATAAACCTAAGCAATACAGTTTTCCAAAACAGATTCAAGCCAGAAAGCTTTTATTTGAATATATATAACGCAAAAAAATGTCAGTTTTGGAGATCATTTACGAGCTGTGACACATTGCAGGTGAGAAATTTCTATTTGGAACAATAACTGTGCTTATTTTCAAGTATCGTCACAACACTAATTGACTACAGATTTTCGAAATGATTACTTGTAAATGCTTTCTTATGAAATGATTTCCTCCCCACAATCAGCAAAACCGTATACATAAAACTCAAAACTCCTGTGTTTTTGTCAATTGTAAATTTTCTTCTTAACTTTGTTGCAGTTACTTGTGCTTGAAATTTGTAAGCAGATTTTCATTGAAATCTATCAAAATATGCACATAATAAAGAATTACTAGCTTCAGTTTTATATAAGTACTGATCTAACTTGCCTGAACTCTCTTGGGCGTAATGATCCGGTTTCCAACAACTCCAGATCGACAACTGAATAATCTGATGAGTATAAAGAAAAAGATCAATGTTTAGTAGCAACTGCTTAACATATAGGGTAATCCGAAACGTTCGTGCGTATTTTCGTTAGGGGAAGAAAGGACAGATCTAAAGGTATCAGAATGATTGAAAACAAACGATATACTTACATATTATGAAAGACAGTACTTCAGGCATATTGCGAACAAAGTTTGGTTACGATACGTTAACTATTGTCAGTTTTATACGCTTAGAATATGGAAGCAAAGTCCTTTTTAGATATATATAGCTTAGCTTTCATTTTACATGAGAGGCAAAAATGCCAACCGAGATATAAGCTATTTTTGGCAAAAATGCAGTAGCTGTAAACCCCATACGGAAGTGGTTGCTGTACGAAAGCTGGTGATTTCAACCTTGAAGATCTACACGTCCAAGTTGTTCCTCTAACACAGATGAAGAACAGATTAATACACTGATTGAGAATAACCCACACTGAAAGAAACGTTAATTAGCAGACATGTTAAAAATATCAAATCCACTGTCCTCGAGCATTTTGTGAAACTGAATTGCATAAATTGGTTTGACGTATGAGTACCTCACGATCTGTCGGAGAAATATTTGATGGACCACATTTCCATTTACGACTTGCTCTATAAACGCGGCAAGGAAATACTATTTTTGAATCAAGTAATGATGGGGGGTGAAAAAGGGATAAAAGTCTCGCGGAAAGAGGAATGAAACATCTTTACCCCCCCCCCTCACAAACACACACCAAAAAAATGCCAATCTTCATCCGAAGCAAGTTTGGCTCTGTCTGGCGGGATTGGAAAGGAATCGTTCATTATGAATTTTTACCAATCAACGAGACGATAAATTCAGAAAAGCATTGCTCCCAACTAGAAAATAATTAAAGATAAGTTTTTGAACAAAAATCGTCTAGAAATAGCAAATTGGAAGGGCTTCGTGTTTCATCAGGACAGTGTACGGCCTCATGTGTGTATGACAACTCGGCAAAAGCTGTTAGAGCTCGGTTGGGATGTTTCACCCCATCCATTTTTTCACCTCTAAGATTTCCATCTATTTCAGTTGTTACAAAACTACCTTAGTGAAATAATCATCAACTCTTTGGTCGAAATGGGGAAAAAAAAGCCATAGTGGGAAAGTTTTTCGGTTCTAGAAGGATAAAATTTTCAAGTTGCCTGAATGATAGAGAAAGGTTGTAGGACATCATGGTACTTATAAAATTTAGTAAATGTATACCAAAATTTTAATGTGTTGTGTTTCAGTTTTCCTTCAAATCCTTGCGGACTTTCAGACAACCCGATATTTATTTTTAATCTAACAGCTGATATCGACAATCTAAAATTATTCTTTTCTATGAATTGAAGTCTGCGAATTACTCTATTCATATGATCTTAAATGAATTACCTGCTAAAAGAAAATCGCGGGGACTTTTAGGGCCTCGAGACCGCATAATTATAATCTTTACTGATTTAGAGACTTCAACAATACTTGATGGCAAATTTTTTTTTTCAATTTTGAGTTTGCGAGGTTAAAAGTAAATGGGCTCTTTATTAATGAAGAAAAATTTACGGTATTTCTTATGAATCTATAAAATGATATTCTCAGGAGGTGAATATTCTTTGCTGCACTGTCCACTTTTGATTTTATTTAATAAATTGTCTGTTACATAAGAATTGCATATTCAATCAGTGTTTGAAGTACAAATATGGGCTAAAAAATTGTAATTTTGAATCCATTGTCATGTAAATAATTTAATCCATTCACCTATTGAAATGATAATTCAAATTATCTTTATTAAGAAAATGCTATATTGACTACGGTCTATTATGAATACAAGGGTATCATTGTTTGAGATATTTAAAAATAAGGATTTGAAATGTGAAATAATTCGCATTTATTTTTAGCTGTTTAAATTGAACCTGTTTAAATTTTACCAAAATATTTTGGAATTGCAATTCATTCCATCAGCAATCAGTCTCAATTTCCTTCATTCTTTCAAAATGAATTGGTCTTTTGAACTTTGTTAAACTGCTCCTGACATGTCTCATCACAAAACACAATATTAAATAGCTGGGTATTAGAGCAAATGTTACAGCCGAGCACACAGGCAATTTATAATTCCAGAAAAAGTATTTGACAAGGAATAATGAATGATAATTTAAATTTAAGTTTAGTTCCATAATTTTGCACATGAATGTATTTTTCTCCTCAATTTTAATAGTATGCTTATCGCTGTCTTCAACTGTATTTTATGTGGTCTGTTCAGTTATCTTTAAAAAGTAGGAAAATGTTTATATATTTACTCAAAACATAGAACACGTGTAACTTCCAACACAAGCAGCTTTAAAGTCTTAATTTAAGTTTCTTTAACTTTAAGTTGTTGTTGTTTTTATATAAAATGACGAAATTTCTGAAGAACTGATTAGGGTTGATAAGCGACGTTTTCACTCTAGATCAATCAAATTGTTTCAGTTTCCACTTTCTTGGCCTGATATGGAACATAAACTATTCGAAGATAGGGAATTGGATTTATTATATTCAATTTATACTACGGATAGGACATGGCTTATTTTTTTTAAAAAAATAATATTAATGATTTTGTATTGGAGGTGTAAAAAGCTTCACTTCAAGATTCGAGAAATATTGTAATGATATCTTTAGAAAGTTATAAAGAGAGTTATATTTCACTTTTAAGGGAATGTGAAAAAGACATATCCTAATAATCAGTGAAATTAGTTGGTAGGAATTAGAAACTAGGAATAGTAACTAAGTACAAGTATATAGAATTAGATTTAAAACTTAGGATATATAATAAAATCAATAATTGGAAACGCAAAAATAGAATAAAGTAGTAATTCTTAAATTGCTTTAAAAAACATGGAACATCTCCATCGTCCTTTTTAATTGCTACGATTATTTTCTAAAAATGTGTAATGTTTTAATCTGTTTCTCAACCCTATTTTTCTAATTTACTGTTACTTATTGAATTTTCAGTAGTTACATATTTATTAATTTGATTTATCATATCGCAATATTTGTCAAAAAAAAAAACGAAAATAAAGCCAAATGTAAACACCATGCTTAAAACTGCAGCAAAATATAACGATTTGCACTTGGCATGCTAAGTCCTGAACAATAACGATTCGGGAGAAAAAAAAACGATCCTCTGAATAGCTTTTATTCATAATTAAGTTTACATAAAAAATTATAATACAATTTACTCCTTAAAATTACGAAAAGGAACAAATTCTAAAATCGAATAACAGTTTTGAACTATTGCTTTTGTAGTTAAAAGGAAAATAGCAACACTCATCACATCGCGAACAATACAGATACCCAAACAAAGAAATAGTTCACAACATAAAAAGAAATATACCCAAACATATATTTCTGTCCCTTCTAATAAACACTTTACACATGTTTCAGCGGATGAATCTTTCCTTATATTCTTCTAAGATTTGTTACAGTTTGAAGTGCTGTTGTAAAATCAGCAAGAAACTGTTATTGGACCTACTTTTGTCTATGTACTTCTTCGGGAGAAAACTCTTATAATGACTTCCTTGTTACTATCGCAGTTTATGTATATATATTTATTTTTCCTTTATATTTTTCTTTGTATTTTCCGAGAGGCCTTCGCTAAGTTAGTAAGGGAAGCCCCGGACATAGCCTTAGGGATAGCCCTCCTTCTGTCTGTTACATTTGTCCTTTTTCCCATCGATATATTCGAGAAACAAAAGTAACATATTTTTTGTTTTATTTGTCGTTTTTTTTTTCTATTTTTGTTTTGAGGGCTATTTTTGATACGCCATTTACTCTCGAAATAATACAATTATTGGTATTTTTTACTGCTGAAAGATAGTTACTGGACTTTTTTTTTTACTATTTATTTTCATTATGTTTCTTTTACGGTACGGTTTTCTTAGTACGTTATGAATCAGCATTATTTCGAGAACAATTTATTTGGAAGAAGAGAAATTAATTGCCTGAAAAGAATTAATTGCATTTGTCCTCGGGCAGTTTACGCAGTTTTGGTTAAAGTTATTATGGCTAATAAGCTCTCTTTTCCGTATATGAGTCACAATATATTGCAATAATTAAGAAAAAAAATGCTAATATTTAGCTTAAAAATTTAAATGGGACAAGCTAGCTTCAAATATTTTCAACTGAAATGAATCGTTTTTTTTTTCAAGATGTCTGTATAAGTTTATGCTCAAATGGTTTCAGTTCTAGTTATTTTGATTTAAATATCTCATGTTCGATTTCTTCATTTTCATAAAATGCAACTGCAAAATTTAAAACTGTCATGTACACTAATTATACAAAAATGTAGGGATCAAGACACAGAAATTTTTGAATATCTATACTGAATACAAATAAGATTCTACCAAAGAATTTTTTTTGTTCATAAAATAAAATATAATTCTCGAATTGATAATAAGTAAAATATTTCGTGTAATGCAATAAGTGGTATATATTTATACTATAAATATCTCTTACTTTTTTCCACTTTATCCAAAACTCTATAAAAGCAATAATTATAATAATTTATTACTTGCTTTAAGATTGTACGAAAAGAAGAAATATAATCCTATTTTTATTCGTACTGAACAACATTTTAATTTTTGGTTTATTAAGCTATTTAAATTGCGTTATGAATTTATTCATTTGCATACTAGGACATAATCGTTTTCATTTTACTTCAGTGCCATGTATACAGTTCTTTTGTTTCATAAAATTGAATTTAAGGGATTGATTAATTGTTCATAAACATTGCACTGAGAAGTAACGCGGAGGCTTTCGGTGATGGACCCCGTAATTTTGAACCGCAGTCAAGTAACGAGAATGATACCTTTCTTTAAATGTTCCACACCAGCTCAACAGGAGGACTTTGGAACATGGCCAGATTTAATGTGTATTAGCCTCGCTACTCGGTGGGACAAGCTAGTGCCATCAGAGTTCGAACCTGCGATTTGACGAAAGCATCGCCGACCGCGAGTTCGCAACCTTGACCTCTAGGCTACCACGGTCACAATGGAAGATCCTCGAAAACCTCAGCCATCTCTCGGACATAATTTTTTTTTGTTCTGAATGAGAAATCATACAATGAAATTCCCAAAATTCGTTTACTTTAATTAAAAAGCATGCTCACGATTTCCTGTGTTATCTCTCAACATTTGAACAAATGAACTTCTCGGTTTCCACAGGCGGCATATTTAAGACGGTAGTATATAGTTTTGATTCGCACAAATCTAATGAAACATCAAAGCACAGACGCATTTCAAGCGTTTTATTTGAGATATTTGCTGATAATGGAATGGAATATCCCGCAGGCAAATTGAAGTAGCTGTGAAGAATTGAGACAGAAATGTTTGAAAGCGGTTTCTCTGTACTTCAGCAAAATAGAGGCAGTTGTTTGAAGTGGTTAGTTTAAAAGACAGTTGACTTGTTATATGTAAATGGCATTTGAGGATTTTCGTAATCGCTTTACTTGTAATTTGTTTGTTTGAATATCTGTACCAGAAAGATAGTTAAATGAAGTGGAATAATTCTGCTAAGTTCCTGGTAAGGTTTTGGAGAGTGAACCGTGTAAGAATTAAATTTCGTAACATGATATATTTAACAGTTAAACAAATTTAGGTTCTCTTTTTAATTGTCAAAAACACAGAACCAAACTTAGAACTTTTTTCAACAGGAAAAATGTCCCAATTTTTTCTAAGATTATGACGTTTTTGTACAAACTTTTATTTATTGAACTGTGAGTTTACAATTTAAGAAGTTTCTATGAAACATAATACAACCTTATTTGTTAAAAATTGGTCCATATCAAGTGGGAATAATGATGGTTACTATATATGATGTTATTTCGCAATTTATGAAATATTTAAACTGTTTTAGATATATTTTTATGAGAAATATTTCCATAACAATAAGATACTCTTATGGAATATATTTTTATTGAAAAATGAATTTTTCTATGAAATCATGAACAAATTTCACTTGGCTTAAAAAATATATTCTAGTGACAACCTTTTACGTATTACTCAATATTTTCCTGTTAGATATAGTTCTAAGTAGAAACAAGTAAACTTTCCGTTGCAATCATTATGAATTTGATTGATGTTTTTGCATAACTACAGAGTGATTTGTTTAATTTCAATGCCACTGCTTATCCTTTTTTCAGTTTATAAAGCACGTATTCCTTAAAAAAGACTTTAAAACTCCAAATGCGTCGTATACCAAAAGAAACTTCAAAACCCCCTTTGAAGTTTAAATTAAGGTATTCCAACGTAGGTTATATCATAACAATAAAGATTTTAACAACTTTAACAAGAATATTGAGATATGCATATAAATTACTACATCACGTTTAGAAAAGCTAACATAATCCATCAAATCCATCTCATTCTGTTGCTATAGTGAAGAAACCCTTCATCAATTTCGATTTAATTTAAATCAAGATATATGTAATCTTAAAACACCATTCGCCATTTCCAAACTAATTCTGCTCATAAAGAGGGACAGTGCAAAGTCATTCTTTCATTTTAAGACTTTGTTGTCGCCTTTCTGTGAACGAACTGCTCAGTTTCCACTGATTCTCTGTTACCAAGTGGTCATGGTCACGATCTCGTGGACGTTGTTGCTTTTGTCGTACCGTTAGTTCGGATATTGATACCATTAAAGATAGGCCGTATAGAGAGGCTAAAGCACATAAAATGTGTTGATACTCTAAGTCCTTTCTTTTGCCGTGGTAGAAGTCTAGAGAGAGGGTGCCAGCTGATGTATCGTCTTCGTCATTTGACATAGGCTCTAAATGACGAGGTTCATCTCCAAAAGCTCTCGTGTTGTTTCTAAGTACAATGTTAATAAAGAATCAATCTTTTCTGTACAGTCCATGACTTCTTTTAACAATTTCTAAGTGAGCAAGATCATAAAGAAAAACTAAGAAATTGGGTTATTTTCAATTCACATATTTGTATCAGTGTTTCAGAGAATAAATGTGGATTCACTTTCAAAGGAAATTTTGTAGAATAGAATAAAATCATGCAAAATTAAGCATTAAAACATAAGTGAATCTCTTAACTTGATTGATCTTCATTTCTGCACATTCAGATTTATTTGCTTGCGATTGTAAATACTGATTAAGTAATTTAATTTGTTAAATAATTTATGAGACTCTTGTTTTGTTTTTGTATTGCTTTTCCTCAAAGTGAATATTGTCTGTACGTTTAAACTATTGTACCTTTATTTTTTCTTAGATATTGCTGTCATTAACTCAATAAGCTTAGAATTTTTTTTTAAGTTCCATTCATTTCTTACAATCTTTACTGACACTTCTGTATTCGGGCACAATATACTGATTCTATTATTTTTTACTATGAAAAATTACTTTGCTGGGAACAATTTTATGTAAAAACATTTTTTTTCCGAATAAAATAATTACTGCACATGTCCTTTTTTTTTTCTCAGAAATTCTTGAAAAGGCTCCCATGAAGGATTATTATAATTAAAGCTTGAATATTTTGTGAAATAATATCTCTTTTTCAAAGACTAATTGCAATATCGGTTAGCTGTTTGGTTGATGAATTGGTTTTATTGGTACAAAGCTCGTTTTTGTTTCGCTATTCAAAATCCTCTCTGATTTACGAAAATAATATGCATAGAATTTAGATAAAACTTTACATATTCAAGAAAAGTAGGAAAGCAGAATGTTGTGACAAGAAGGGCTTTAAATATAAAAAGGTCATTAGGACATCCTGGGAGTGTGTTACTCATACTTAATAAAGGCAGCAAAAATCTCTCGGAAGAAAGGAAATATTCCTAGGACACTTCACGTTTCTAAATTCTATACACTCTAAAAGAATTTAAGCTCCTAAGGTTTTGTAAAATTGATCTTAGATTTTATACAGTAGTTGAAATCTTATTAATTTTTTTCTCAGGCTGTTGCTTTAAGTGGTATCAGGAGTCTTAACAAATAATCTATGTTAAAACAACCGGGGCCGATAACAAATCATTCTTCAAACCAATATAATTTGAAAATGAAACAAAGCAGAAATTTGAAGCTTTTACCATGGAATAGTTATATATATTTAGATTATTTATCACATATGTATATAATTTATAAGAAGTTATCGGGAAATAAAAATTAGATTTTTCCTCCCGAAATTACGAAGAACAATATATTACTGCAAGCAGCATTCGGAAGTACAACATCGATAAAATTTTACAAAAGTAATGTTATCTAGAAGGAAAATATTCAGTTTTGAAGTCTTACATGCTTCTTAAAAACTTAAGCGGAAAAACATTTTTAAACACAATTACAAAATAAACTTACTAAATTTTAAGAAAAAAAATCTAATTCAAATTCTTATAAAATTACGTATGTTATTTTTTTCTAAATCTTGTTGCATAAGTCATAAAGAAACTTATTTTAATCATATGTATGAAGTATCAAACTCTCTCTAATATGACAATAGTTTTTGAGAAATCCTGCGTGGAAGCTAAAATCTTTTTGGTTTGAGAAAAACGAAGTTTAAGGTGAAAAATAACAAGAAAGGAAATTAAGTGTGCGTGAGTTTTCTCTCGGTAAGTCTGGAAGTCTTGTAGTATTGTTAAGCCTTTGGTACCAACATGTTTAACAAAGATGAGGTTCGAACATACTTTTTTTTCAAAACATGGACAAATGTGAAGCTTAAGGTTCCAGTTATCTCTTAACAAACAATCTCTAATCTCAGCTTCTAAACCTGTCTCATTTAATGCATACAACAACTACAACCTTTTGTGTAAACTATCTATCAGTAAATACCATCCTTATTTCTAGGGCTTCTAACTATACAAATGAGAAATCAAATGGTTTGGTTTCCAAAATATTTCTACTCCATTAAACATCACAACTACACAATTTTCGATTACCTTTAAACAATCGAGTGAATTAGTCCCACAATTTCCTCACATCACATACAACAGAGACGGAATCAAGGAGGGTATTAACTGAAGAATGAGTACAAGCCACTCTGACATCAAAGCAGAATCATCCTGGCATTTTATTTGGAAGGTAACTGCTGATAATGGAAGAGAATATCCTTAAGGTTCTTACTCGAGTAACTGTTTATAATTGAAGAGGAAAGATCTTTAGAAACTTCGCCGAATTGCAAGCTAAAAGGAACTAGTTAAAAGGACAAAAGGTTTCAGCGGTAGTTTATTGACATTTTGCAAGTTGATATGGCTTTTCTAAGAATTCAGAGGTAATCTGTTAAAAAGAATTGCTTGCAACGTTTTTGGGAAATTAAGAGAATAGCTCAAAAAATTGAAGAAGAGATGGTAGAGCTGATGGTTATGGTGTATGGATTGTTCGACAACAGTTCTAATGCATTAAACTAGTTTAAGTATAAATTATTATTTATAGTCATTGATTGCGGATGACTGAAATATATACTGCTATCGATTGGATACTGAGAAAAAACAAGCTCTTAGTATACGACAAGATTTAGTTTTATATGTTTCTACTCAAATAATACTGTTCGTTTTTGTTAATCAGCTCTGTGTTTTGCTTGAAATATTAAGAGGGAGGGAGAATTCTGAAAGCTTAATAAAATGACGTTTCCTACATATTTTCAAAGTTTTAAAGGCTAGTTGGTTGGTTTTATTAACATCACACCAAAAGCAATACGAGGGCTATGGCAACGGACTCATAATTTTGAGTCTCGGTCAAGTGACGAGGACAACACATGACGAGGACAACGCATGACGAGGACAACACACTCCCTCTCCTAACTTCCACACCACGCCATAGGGAGGACATTGGGCCTAGACATATTTAACGTGGATATGTCCCGGAAATACGCGAGTCTTTAGTGGCATCAAAGCTCGAACCTACGACTTGACGAAATCTTCTGGATTCGAGTCCACTAGGCTACCGATGCTTTTCTAAGCATTGCTCAACAAACCTGATAATTATTAAAAATTTGTAAAATAAGATTCTATAAAATACTTATAAGCTTAATATAAATCCTAGAATCTATGATATAATTTCTATTTAAAGGATGAAATTTTCTACGTAACTCTTTCTCTACACCCTAGTTTGTTTAAATAGTTTTATTGAGAAAAGCGATATATTTGGCCAACCTGCTCCAGAACCTATCTGGATTTAAGAAAAAAAAATATTATGTCTATGATATAGACAAAACCCTAAAATGGGAGGAAAAAAAAAAAAAAATTGAATGACAAGAAGAAGAAACAAAAATCGGAAAAGATTTCTAGGTTTTTATGAGAGCCTGTTACCCTTTTGTTACCAAAAACGGAACTCTTCATCGTGGAAGAGAAAGAACGAATTTTGGAGTCTTCAATTCGTAATTGTCTGAAGATCTAGACTGGAAATAATTCGTAAGAAATCTCCAATAAAATAAGACACAACTGACTTTTGGATACGATGCATAGAATTCACACTCATCGCTTAAAGTTTCGATTTTCACCCTTTTTGCATGTCAGAAACGAATAATCACCTTACACATATATCAAGAATCGCATGGATTATTTAGATATTTCTCAATTAGCCGCATCAGTCTTTGGAGCTGGGAATTTCTTTAATCGAATCCAATTTTTGTAATCTCAAATACTGTTATGGATAGAATAATTTTTTTTAAATTTATGTGTTATATTTTATAAATATCATACTCGTAACACCAATTTTTTTTTTTTAACGAAAAAAAAGATAACATAAAATCATATTCTTACTAAGAGATCCAACATTTTTGAAGTCCAATTCCGTTATTTTTGTTTGTAAAGTTAACATACGTTGATATTTCGATTATACTTTGCATTTTCCAAATGTATATTTTCGATGATAATTATTACTCTTCATTTGTCAATAACGTAGTGGCTGCAATAGCCTAGTGATTATGATCGTGAACTTGAGGCAGGCGTTGTTTCTATCGATTCGTGGATTCGAGCTCGATACCACTAAAGAGCCGCTGAGTAGTGGAGCTGATTCATGTTAAATCCAAGTCCTTCTGTTGACATGATGTGAAATTTTTGAAAGGGGGGGCCAGCACCGGTGTAGTTCTCTTCTTTTGACCGAGTATCAAAAATACACGGTCCATCGCCAAAAGTCTTCGTGTTACTTCTAAGCGAAATGTTAAAAAACACTTAATCAAATTGGTCAATTGTCAATAATGTAAATCTGAGCGTAAAATTATTCTCTAACCCCATGCAGTAAAATAAAATATAGTGTTTAGATGAGATTATAAAATATGTAAGGAATGATTTTGGTAATAATTCTGCTGAGAATATAAAAGTCTTTGATTTTAAAACATTTCTCTTATAGGTATGGAAGGTTTAATGTAAAAATCTTGCATCAGAAATTAATTATTTTTAAGTATTAATTATTATTTAATTACTTTAAATTATATTTCAACTCTAATAAAATATTCGACCAAAAATAAGAACTAATTATAGAAATTTTAAAACTTCTGTGAGGTTACCAATTTTGTCTTTTTCGTACTATATCATTTCTTTTAAGCTGGAATATCTTCTTGGCCTGCTTTGCAAAGAAATTTTTCCTAATTTTCCCGAAATTTTATGATTTGGAATTACTTCTTTATTCTCCAATTTTTTAAAAGAAGTTCTTGACTTATTTCATTCCAAAATAGTTACTCGTTACCGAAATGGCCTAAAATTTTCTATGCAGATTTTATGCTTAAAATGTTTTTATTTCCTTTCCTCTAAAATACTCTGTTGAAAAAGTATAATTTTGTTGCACTGACGTTTCTCAGATTCCATATATTCCGTCTGAGTTTGTTGCAGACGGATGTGGTTCTTTGTAACAGCTGTCTGTTGATAGTCATGATATCCAACCTGGCCATATAATTCATCGAATATCCATATGAAATTGAACGAAGCTTTCAAAAGTCCATTAGTTTTCGAAAGCAGCGTTATTTTAAATGAATAATTTTGAAAGAAATTCTTTTCATGTTCTTTGATACTCTACAATAATCTGATTTACTTAAAATATATAGAGCTACACACACTAATACATAAAATTCATTTCTTCTTGAATAAATTAAGTTTTTCTGGACACATTAAAGTAAATTTCATATAATATACATGTATAATATTTATATAATGTATAATTTTATTTGTATGTAATAAAAAAAAATATTTTGTCTCTTTCATTATAACAAACACATTAAAAATTCTAATTTGAAAAAAATGGGAAGTCTTCCATTTACTGCATTATAATAATAAATACTTATATGGTATATGGTACGAGGGTGCCTCGTGTCCAACAAAATAAGGATTAGCCCTAGCAGACAGCTGTCTTCGCTTATTTCTTTTCCTGTTTAACAAAACTCCTCATCACAAAAAACACACAAACAGATCGCAACATGTTTTACATAATCTTCAAAGTTATGGGACCGACTATCCAAGTCTCGAGACTCGTATCGTCTTGTATGGTTGTTTCGTCTAAAAAACGTTGGAGTTTCTCTCGAATTCAAGCCAGCCAATATTAGCCTTGTATCGCTGCTAGGAGTCTCTCTTTAATTGCAGGTTGCCAATTTTGGTGCTTTATCACTACATGCGACGAATTTAATCGTTGACTTCGCTACAATAGCTTACAATCATTCAAATATTTATTATTATTTGAACTTCTCATTATTTATTGAAGCGTTCTAAGTTTGAATTATTCTCTTTTTCTGATTAAAAGGCTCGTTTTATGTCCGTTATTTCGAACCACATCAATAAATTATTTGTAGCATTACAACTATCTAACTATTAACGATTTCAAATAATTGTTCTTACTGAAATGAAAAACATTAATGAAAATGTAATGTTTTTTTTTTTTTTTTTCCCGTAAAAAGAAAATGTACTTCTTTTCATTAGCTAAAAAGTGTAAGAAATGAGTAAATATCATTTGTATAAGGTGCAATTATTTTGAATAATTGTACAATATATATGATACCTGTTTTTAATATGGCCAATATTACTTCAAACTTAAACTGTGATGCCTAAAACTAGTAGAAAGTATGAAAAAAAACAAGTGGCTATCAGTACTATTTTTCAATCCTTCAATTTTTATATGAATTTTATTTTACCCTTTATATTTTTACTTTCAAATTTAATTTTTTGCCAACTACATTTTTTTCTTTCTAGGTAATACGGCCAATGAAGGTGAGCAGGCCACTTTCCTACTTTTCTCGACAAATCTATTTCTTTCAAATTTTTATTTCACTTAAACAAAAGTATCAATGATAAAAAAAATAAGACACAGTATAATTTTTTTTTTAGGAACAGAACTTTATTTCTATTTGAAATTAACTGAATATAAATAAGAAAAGAAGTCAAGTTCATTCCAACTTGACTTGTGTACTCTTAACAATCTGCAGAATAAGCGTAGTATCAAAAATGATAAATATATGGAAGAAACGAAATAGGATGTAAGTCTTATATCCACTGGTGAAAGCAATACAACCGTCAATGGTCGCATTATCTACAATTATAGGTTTGAGAAAACACAGTGATTCGTGTATAGACCAATAACTATTTGAGAACATTCACCTCATATTGTTGAAAAGCTCTCGAAAACCTAACATATCAAACTGTTCATTGAATTTTTTCAATTTCTTAAACACACTCAAAAAAGGTAAATTGACCAGATCAAAACAATTATTCTTCAATGCAATGCAAAGAATGATAACCTCGTTCTCGGAAAAGATAATGCGACAAAACCTCCTGAGCGCACTACTTCTTCAATTCTTTTCCTTTATAAAGGAGTAGAATCATGCAACGAATCACTGAAACCGCTAAGTGGTTGCATTATCTGCACGGACCGTATTAACCTCACGAACCCCCATTTATATTTTACTTGCTTCTCCATAACCAATATATTCACTAAGAACTTATTTTGAAAGTTTGGGTAAAACATTCCGACGCTAAGTTTTAAACATGAAATAAATATACCTGGGAATTTAAAACTAGGTATCGTTTATCAAAAGAAACTGCATTTTTAATTTTCCTTTATATTAGAAGTTTTAATAAATTTAATTAAATAAGACAACACATTTAAAAGTATTTTACAAATAAATATTAAATCTTTCTTTTTTAATAAAAGCTTTATACGTTTTATTGATACAATTGAATTACAGTTTTTTAAAAAAAATCAAGAACATTTATTTTCACACAATTTGAAACACCATTTCGTTACTTCTTCAGTACGAATGATGTTTAACTTTTCATTCATTCGTTTTATCATTTCATCCCCCCTCCAGGATAACAAACATCTCTTATTAATATAGTTTACTTAGTAGTATTTTTTATTATCGAGAAGTGTTCTTTTTTCTTCCATTTTGACTCATTTGGATTTGGTGACAAAATTAGAATAAAAAAATTATTCATATCGTTCAGGATCACAACCATTGATTTAGAGTATGAGTGATTATATATACATTACAATTACATATAAGAATATAAATTATTAAACTCAATAAATTTCTCAATTTATAATGAAAATAGTTAAGCAATGCTCTAATTATTGTTAGAAATAGGATATAGGTGCCCACGCAGTCTGTTAAACTTTATATTTATATCTTAAGATTCAAAACTATGCCATAGTAATAAATTTGTGTAAATAATGATGTGTAATTGGAAATTTACTTTTATAAATGTTCTTTACTTAACTTTTTTTTCCCTTTTTAACCCAAAAAAATGGTTTCATTTCGCAATCAGTTTGATTCCTACGAAGCGAAACAATAACTGCTTAAAATATGATGATCCTATGCAATGTCTATAATCTTTATTGCATTATCTCTAATATTACTTAGTACAATAATCAAATGTAAATCATTAATGTAATTAGATGTGGTTCAGGTAATTCCATTGCTGAAATCTACCAAGTTTGTCATTTAATTTTTAAACATACAAACATCAGTGGTAATTCTGAGCATTAACGTTAACTTAAACACACTACAATTATTGCCTCTGCATTAAACATGCTCATTTACTAACAAATACTTAAGCTGTGTTGGAAATAAATTACTCGGATCCCGCCAGGAGGCGCCTTGTCTCGTATGAGTGAGAGCGCACGGGTTCATGGGTAATATTTTTGAGAATGCCCTTGGATCTTGACCGTGTAAGGTGGGTTTTTTCTTGTATTGGATATAATTTCTCCTGACCGCAAAAGCGGGTTGAATTGTAGTATGGGCTGTTTGGAAGCTTGTATAGTTTTGTAAATGGTATAAATATTTGTTTATAAGTGATTGGCACGTGGATACTGTAAATAAACGTGTGATTAAAATAACTGATCTCCCTATTTTGGCTTGGTGGATACCATCTTCAACAAGCTGTGACGCTATTTATCTTAGTGATTTGTCCATCTTCCTTCGTTAGATACTTAACGTTTGGGAAAAAGTAGATGTTAAGATGTAGAGAAGTATTTAATACAGTGTAATTTGATATTTTTCAAGGAATTGTGACGTTGGGCTATTCGCGATTTTCTCTTTAATAACCTCGGGAACATGCCAGTAATTTGAACAGCATAAAGTTATAACTCATTGCCAACTAAATGAAATGTGATTAGATAAATTAGACGAAGATAAAAGATGTAGAAAATTGAATTAGAGAAGCTTTCATACAAGGAAAATAGAACTCAAAGGAAAGAAGAGGGAGATAGATGATAATGATAAGTGGATGGATGTTGTAGATTGGAGTGAATCATCGTAATTAAACTCTTATATTGAAAGTAGTTTGAAGTGATTCATAATAAGAATAATAGGAGTCAAATTTGCTATAATCGAGACATGCTTAAAACAAAATGAGTGATTGGGTAAGCTAAGATTTTATTATATAAACATAAACTAGAATTGAGAGTTAAGAAGGATGCGAGAATGAGCGGTCAGGCAAATTTTTTGATAAATAATAAAGTGTATTTGTTCCTCTCTTACGAATCTTCTATTGGAGTTTTGAACTTTTTGACTATTTATCTAGACTTTAAGAGGACTGTAGAGATTAATAATAAAAGACTGACGTCACAAGATGTTTTGAGAGACTTGTTGAAAAATACAAATATTATGTAAGTGCTACTATTTTAAGGCTTTTGCATATAATGAGTAAAGTGATTTTATAATTCTAACATAAATCGCAAGAGCATACTTATAAATAGGTAAACTTTTTTGTTTCAAAAAGTTTTGAAGAATCAGCATAACAATTATTTTGCTCGCGCCTGTAATGATATATTAATCTCAATATAAATAATCGATATTTTTAGATGTTCTTGATCATACAAAGACTTTTTGAGTAGAAATTTTTATTGTTAATTTTTCTTGATTTAATAATTTAACATTATTTTACATAATACTTAGTTTGTATTCAGCTTGAGCGTTTTATATTTCGATTTACATTATATTTAAACACTTCATCATTATTCTCACTTGAAAATATATTATAGTGTAAATTTTGAGGAAAGAAAATAGATTTGATTAGATCTTATGATTATGGTATAACGTATGTAACAATTTATGTAAAAGCCTTGACCTTATTATTAATACATGGATCTCAGAATCAGTAAAAGCACTTTTTATATATTCGATATATCCATTTAAGTGTTGTTATTATAATTGTAGTTTTAAATGTTTTAAAACGAATTTTTGCCAGTAAATTTGTATACAAAACTCATAACACACACACGTACAAGACGTATTTAAATCCAATTTTTTCTATTTTGCACATTTATTATAAATTATGTTTTGAATGAGGATATAATAGACAAGAATTTCATTTCATTTTTTTATATCACAGTGAATTAATACTAATTATCTTATCGTTATTTACTTCTGCTGTGTTTCTTGTTGCTCAGTTTTTCTCGAATAAGTTCACAATTACACATTCCTAGCGACGAATGTGGTTCAAAAAACACCTTTATGACGACAAATGACGTTATTAAAATTGGCGTCAACATCAAGTGCTTCCATCTGTTGAACGCCGCCCAAGCAAAATTTTCACTGATTCATAGGTCAAATTTGATTACTGTCAAGACGAGTTTCGGCTATCATTTTGCATCAAGAAATGCACTGGAAACGAAGAAATAATCAAAACAATAAGTTGCCTCTGGCGAAACTACTCCAATGAAATCAAACATTGCATCATATATGGTGATGATTTTTCAGGATGTGTATGTCGTTATACTCATAGATTTCTTGATAAAAAAAATGGAGAAAAAAGATTACTGTTGATATTACTCTAAAAGTTACTCTCGATTCCTATTTCCAATTCTTAATACACATTTTCCTATTCCTAACGCGGGTATTTAATCGTTTTCGTGTTATATATTATCATTTAAGTACAAAATATTCCCGTTATCATACATACCAGTGATATTATACCTTACGGCAACTATCACTAGACGTTATCCTTACGGCTAGAGTAAACTGCACCTTATAAAGCTGAGGCAACAAATAGTTGATTTCGAAATCCATTCTCCATCATTAAACAGCATGATCGTGCTGTTTGCGATTGCCTCCAAACAATGGAGCTAATGAGCCGCATAATTTCCAGAGAGCGTATAATGAAGAGGCTAATCATTGAAGAATACGCAAGAACCACTTGAATGTCAAAGTAAAATCACTCGTTGCATTTCGTTTGTAAATTCTTTGATGATATTATATGTACAACATCTTTATGGTCCGTTCATATAGTTATAAGAATTACATTGAATAGATTTAGTGCATTTTTTTTCTTTCAAATCTGAGTTAAAGACCGCCTACTGTTTCGGGGAGCAGTTATTTGAAATATGTTAACTACTTCCACGCAATTAAAATTCTATAAGGAATAAGATTCAACAATTTATTTTATGGCTTAAAAAGAAAAGAAAACATTTTCTGGAAGACTTGATGAATAAAAACGGAACATTGATTTGATTTAGCAAGATCATAAATTTGATTGCGAAATGATCTAAATTGTTAAAATGTTTGGGCCATGTATAGTCGTTTTGAATATACTTGTAAAAATTTATTGTTACTTACATTATTTGGTTTATAGACTTAACAAATCTGCTATAAATGTGCAGTGTTTTGTTATTTATTATAATGATGGAAATTCTCTTTTTTAATGAGTAATTAAGTTCAGAGTGAGTAATTAAGTTTTTATTTTCATTATTAATTATATATAAATTATTTTATTGAATCATCGAAAATTCTTACATTTTTTCTGCGTTTGAAATTTTCGTCTTGTTTTGAATTTCAAAATCATAAGTTAATTATTTTGACAGAAAATCAAATAAAATATTGAATTTATTTCCGAAGTAATGTATAATGTAAATACCTCTAATCCAAAAAAGGAATGCAAACATTTTGAATTGAAAAAAAATTAAATTTTGGTAATTGAATGAGACTTGCATAAATATGATCAACTTAAATTATTTGCGAAAGGAAACAATGCTATTTTTAAAGCATATGTAGTAAAACTGGTATATATCTCGTTTAACGATGAATAAACAAACACATAAATAGAAACAGAATAACTCAGTTTCATGAATATAAATAGCTTGAAAATACGAACACTCATATAGAATTCCTATTGTTTAATAGAAACGCGTTATTTGTTGGATATGTATTTTTGCATAATATATTACTTATTACTTTAAATATTTTGAAGATATAATATATAATGCGCGTATTAAATTTCGAAGTTTCTTTTAAGACTGGTATATTAATATAAATTTGTGTAAGTTTGCAAATGTTTTCCTTAAATCACTGCTTTATATTTTACAAATATTATGAATAATATGATGTAAGGGTACAATTTTTAAAACATCATATATTTTTGTAAAATCCTATCTATTACTTTAAAATTATCTTTTGAAAAATTGTATTCCTATAGTCTAAATATTTACAGTTGCTTTTATTTCCAATATACTGGTATATTTATTGTTATTATTGGTATAATTGTTATTATTAAACATAAATTTTAATGTTCATTGTTAGAAAATATTTTTCAAAATATAATTTTTTTTCTAATTTAAATAATTACATTTAATAATTTGTTGAAAGTTTGTTCAGCGCTTCGTAATTAATAAAGTTCTAATAATACAGTAAATCATAACACATCTAAATATAAATTCTCATTTGTATATTAAAACTCGTGTTACCTTCTTTCTTACATCGCTTAACATTTTCAAATGTACTCGTGCCCATATTGAACAATTTCTTTCTAAAATACTGATTTCCATGCATTCGTACATTGACATTAAATTTCATATCCTCGGATTTTACTTAACACCATAGATTTATTTTCTATAAGTATACAACCTAATTTCGTCCTTAAATTACGTATGTTTTCAATGACTAATATTCAGACAAGAGCAACTTGTTAGGCGATTGCGGTGTCTAGCATAATAATAAAGAGATTTATATATCTAACAAGCTTCTGGTTTACTAGAAATGAATAATGAAAACATAGTAACTAATTAAGAACTAGGAATATAGAAATCAGAAGCTCAACTTTATTGGAACTTATTGGGAAAATGTTGATTCAGTTTTGGCTGTTTATTTTATTCAGAATTTAAAATAGATTTGAGAATTCTAAAATGTTTAATCCAGTATCTGGAAGTAAAGTCGGGCACTCTACCCCTGGGGATTATATAAGGGGACTGACTGATCCTCCAGGGTGGGGAATCTCAGGGACTTGCCTGCAAGAGGTAAATACGGGCATCAAAAACCGAGGGACGCCTATGATTTTTTTTTCCTCTCCCGTGGGTTTTGCTGTCTTTAATAAATGCGGTTGACGCGCCCTCGGGATAACCTAGTGATCCTTCTCTATTTTTGATCCTCCTTCTCGTCAAACAAATTTGATTTTTTTAAAAAAAAATTCGAACGTTTAAATCACAGCTTTACCCTGTTTGGTGCAGCATAGCATCGTCTGGCTCTTGTGCCATTAAAATATTCTATCATACCTCATCTAAAATGTTTATTTTCCTATGAGAGAATGTAAACATTCGAAATAATATAAATAAATACAATGGTATAGATTCGCACATCATTATAGCATTATATTGTTCTTTATTTCTCGACTCCTTGAATTATACTATAAAACATTTTACATAAAAATGGAAATGCTTCTCCGCATTTCTTAATGTCAACATCAAATACATGCATATTCTTACATTTCTACTTAAACCTATAATCATGAGATACACGTCTCTATTTCTATGTTGAGAAAATATTCGTGATTATTTCTTTGTTAAATCTTTTCAAAATGTCATACATTTAAATCTGGATATAAATATAACGATAAAGTTTTGGTAATGATATGAAAATGTTATTATTTTATCAAAAATACAAATGTTGTCGCATGTAACCCCTGAAAAAATTTATTTAACATAAATAGATTAAAAAATTTAACTCATAAACTCCTAGTATGCAAACAATATCCTAACAAATATTTATAAGTCTTAATAATATGCCTTATAAATTATATGAGTAAATATATCTTATCCGAAGCATCTTAATTCTTAGTCCGCAAATAATGCAATCTTTTCTTTTTTTCCTGTTGTTAAAAAATACTATTACTTCAACTATAACACTGTAAAAGAATTATAGGATTATTCAGCAATTGTTTGCTTATTAGTGAAATTAATTAGAATTTATTTATTTGAAGAAATTTACCTCATTAGAAAAATCGAGTAAAAAATTGTGTTTGGAACGTTTTTAAGCTAACTTAAATTAGAAATAAAGCCCCCTCTGAACGAAACTAAACATTACTTTCCCGGGAGAGATTTGGATCCAAATATTCTCTCTCAAACCCTTATTTTAATTTAAGATAATCTTTTTAGGTTTAAATTAAGATAAAGTGATAAAAAATATTTTTCCATGAATTTAAGGCTACAATTTTTTTAGGAGGGGAAAAAAACAATTTTCTGTGTTTTTCATTCTATTGAGCTCTTTTAAATTTGATACATATTTAAATTCCTAGAATCTTTATTTTTAACTTTTATTTTTTAATCATTTTTTTCTTTACTTCTGTTTCCTGTTATACTTAATCATGGTATTAAAATGATAATTCTAAGAAATTAATTCACATCTACATTTTTTTATAACTTTTCTTAGTGATTTTTATCAACAACAAATAAACATTAATGTATTGCCTTTAAGGAATTTTTATATACGCAAATATTTTAATAAAATTAATGAAGTGTATATAGTATGTTTAAAACCATTGCGAAATTTAAATAATGCCTGTTCTCATACTTCTTACTATTATTTGCAAGATTATATAAATTACAAAGTCCATATATGTTCAATTAATTATCTATTTGTGTTAAGGTCGGCAAAGCAATAATTCGAAAAGGGCCAAACGTGCGAAATTTTAAACGCCTCAAAGCGAGTTTTTTCAAAATTCACTTTAGACTTTTTTTTAATTAATATTGAGACGATTTTTGCGTTGTTGTTGTTGTTGTTTTCATACGCTTTCCTAACTGTCGAACGAAATGTCACAGGATTTAAATGTTTGCACAAATCAAATTCGTTTTATAGAATACTGAATTTGTTTCGATTCGGATTTTTTAATTTTTTTATCGTTTTGCCTAAAAATCTATTGTTTCAAACGTTATTTATAAGGTATACGAAATGAACAGTTGACATTTTTTAAGTGGAGAATGAGAGGGAAATATCAATACGAGTAGATTTTATATATATTTAGATTACACAATTAGTAAAAGAGTTTTCGGCATCTTCGTCTTTTTTCCATCGTTAAATTCCCGTCAACTGGTCATTTTGATTTCGTAGACACAATGCTAATCTCATGAAATTTCGACTACCGTTCTCAAATCTTTACTATTTGTTGCAATAAATGGCATCTGAAAGAACAAAAATTAATGTAGGCTTCTGCGAATAACTTCTCCCCCCCCCCTTCGATTCTTAAAACTATTTTTACCCATATTTTCATGATTCGTTGGTGAACTTTTCCGGTGATTTTTTCCATTTAAGAAATGTTTTAAAATATTTTTAAAAATCGGAGAAAAATGTAATTCTGCAAAAACCTTTATTATTATTATTATTATTTTGCTCTTCCAGATGCACTTTATTGTACTGAAATTTATCACATAGTAAAGATTTGAGAATGGTAGTCAAAATTCCATAGGATTAACATTACGTCAATGAAATCAAATTGGCGGATAGACGGGAGCCTTGACTTACAGATATCACAAGGATAATAACATAAGAAACGTCAAAACACATTTAAACAATACAATTTATTAAAAAGTTTGCATTTTCTTAACGTTTTAAATGTATTTATGTGGCAACATAATGTGTTACACTTTGAGTTAAAAATTCTGAACGATTCCACAATTTTTCTCTATTGGGCGACTTTTGTAGTCTTCAGCGATACATTTAATTAGGCTTTCCATCACAGTGACTTTCTTACTCGTTAATTTGTTAGAGTTGATGTAGTTCTAATTTTGTTTCTGTTACTCTGTCTCCCTGCTTTAAAGCTTGTTATTAACTTCCCATAACTTCAACAGAACTCTTAAAATAATTATGCCACTCATCAACGCTATTATTTGTTTTGACGAGAGCCATCCGTTTACTTTGAAGTTCATTCTGTACTTCATGTAAATATTTGGTGTTTTTCTCCTATTTTTCTGATAATGACTCTAAGTGTCTTTGAAGTAATAAATTAAATCCGTTAATAACTGTTCGTGTTTTCGGTAATACGCGCTATCTGTTAAATATTCATAGTTTTTAGTTAATTCTACCATCTACTTTTTAAACAAAAACAGAAGTTTCAATTCTCGCTTTTGTGCATACCATCGTACCGTACGCTCATGTGCTTCACAGTCCTATTTGATAAAAGAAAATTGATTTTCTAAATTTCTTAGCTTTCAAGTAAATTTCACATCTTTTTAATCTGTGAGAAAGTATTTCAGTACGAAAAGAAAACGTGCATTTGTTACTGTTTTAAATTTACTTTAAATGCAATTATCATGCCTGAACAAACATAATAGGAAAAGAATGGCTATAAATTCATCCAACACATCAGTGTGAAATTTATGCAATGATTTTGATTCTACCTTTTCTCACTTGTTACAGCGGAATTAATGCAACACATCAGTATGAAATTTATGCAATGATTTTGATTATACCTTTTCTCACTTGTTACAGCGGAATTAATGCAACACATCAGTATGAAATTTATGCAACGTTTTTGATTCCACTTCTCTAATTTTCTACATCGGGATTGAGGAGAAATAATGGAATCTTTCCCGCTTATTTAATAATTTCTCATACTTTGCTATATAATTAATTCATTAAATACAACTTGGTTACGTTCCTCGTTTTTGCTTGTCAGAGAGTCCTACATTTACAAGAAATTAACTCATATGACATTTATGATTTACTTCATTTAATATTAAGGAACAAATATCAAATATTTTATAAGCAAAATGGCTTCGATAATATTGTTACATTATGACTTCACTTAACTAAAGGCAGTGACAAATATTTCAATGTATTATTCATTTTTTATGTATTATACATTCTAATATATCTTTCTATACCGCTGAATAATAAATGTGCGTTGTATTATTTATATCTAAATTTAAAATAAATGCTATTCAATTTTCTATTTGTATAAGTATACCATTTTCTATTTTATAAACTTTCTAAGTTGAAGGAAGCTCTTAAATGTGTTTTTGAATCATTAAATGCTCTGTTTTAATACAAAGAATTCAAAAGGCCACAAATTATGCTCCGAATTGGGAACGAGTAAACCGACGGTCACGAAAAAAAGGCTCGGGACTACTTCAAATAAGACTATCGGTACTTGTATTCCATTCTATAAGGATACATATCAAGCAGTTAATGGATAAAAATTATGAATTACTAATTCAAGGTAGGATAAAGTTAAAACATTGGAGAGCTGAAAATCTCTTGACAATCTCCAGCTGTCCATGGCGGCAAACTCCAGCTCAGTTCCGTCTCTGGTGAGTCGTGACTGCTTTGCAGAGCATCTCCATCGCATTACAATCTTTGCGACACCTGATGACGTTGGGCTATTCGCGATTTTCTCTTCACTAACCTTGGAGACTTAAATTGAGATTGAATGCTGGAAATAACTGTTGGGAGGCAGGTAGAAATAAATTGAAGTGAGTTAGATATGACGGTATATAAGAAAAGGGAAATTTAGAGGATAAAGGACGAGTGGGACTAGCGCTGAGTGTATTGCTCGCAATTGATGGATGATATTGATGAAGTAACATCTCTACTGGATAGGTTTTGGTAAGAGTTTATCATTGTAATAATATTTGAAAAGGTAGATTAATTCAAGGGCTCCAAAGACAGCGAAAGCCCCTTAGGCATTATATAATTGACTATGAAATTGATAAATAAATAGTTGTGTTAAACTTGACTGATGTGTCCTTGCGTAGGTTATTGACTATTTGAGTTAGTTGTATTTGAGTTATGGCTCAAGAGCCGGACAGAAGTGATTCGCTACAACCTGATTGCCCTCTCTGTAATTCGGCAGATCCAATGAATACAGACCACCTCTGGCGTTGTGCACCACTTCAAGGTAATTCAGAATCGGCGCTTTAATGACGTGTTAGAGAACTTTTAAAGCAATGACTTCGGTCACTTTTATCTGTTCTAGTTTTTATATTAATGTTTGCCTAGACATTAGAAATTTTAAAAAAGTTATTCCACTAAAAATGTAAAATATTGTCTCTTAAATTTAATTAATGATCAGTAACAGTAATTATGCCGAATACGCATTAGATATTATTTTTGTTTTGTTGAGTATTAACTCGCTGTCGAGCCCTGAGAGACAACGGCACCACTCTGGAATAAGACACGTTGATAATACGAAGGATGTTCAGAAAGTAAGTTCCATCATTTTTTTTTTCAAAAGAAAAATTTATTGCTTAAAAAATAAACCATGTCATCATAAACTATACACTTTTCACTATTTTTTGACATTGTCACAATTGACATTGAGACATTTGTGATAGAGTGCAATCAGGTTGAAGGAACCACTTCGGTAAAACTCGTTGCCCTGCAATGCAAGGAATTGTCGCACATCCTGATCCACCTCAGTATTGTTTTGGATGAACCTGAGAACGACTAATACGCAGTTTGGACACTATGTCTGACACCGTTATGAGGGACCGCGGTAGCCTAGTGGTCAAGGTCGTGGACTAGCGGCCGGCGGTTTTCGTTCAGTCGCGGGTTCGATCCTTGGCCGCCAAAGACCCGCCGTGTAGCCGGGGCTGATGCACGTTAAATCTGTTCGGGGCCCAAAGTCCTCCCGTTGACGTGGTGTGGATGTTAGGAGAGGGGGTGCCAGCTCAGGTGTCGTCCTCGTCACTTGATCGTGGTTCAAAATTACGAGGTCCGTCGCCAATAGCCCTTGTGTTGCTTCTAGTGCGACGTTAATAAAAACTAAACTAAACTAAGACACCGTTATGAGCGCCTATCAGCTAACACCATGTCCTATACTCTAGCAGTGTTGTTTTCATTCGGGGATGTGGAGGGAGGCCCACTTCTATCTTCAGACTCCCCACTCTACCTTTCTTCATTGAACATGCAAAACCAGCGTTAAACCATTTGATGAGACATGACTTGTCCACCATACACGGTTTGTAGGCATTCATGGATGACTAGACCCCTGTGCCTATTCATACTAGATAACAGCATGCACTTTCATTACCGACTACGATGTCAGTCACGTCTATAGCGCATTGGTCAGCTGCTACTCAATTTTCTTCGTCGCTCTTTACATGCGTCATTTCTCTTCCACTTCCACTATTTCCGTCGTTGAACCAGTGACGGGTGTGGATTCTTATGGTGGTTGTATGTTTCATCTGGTGTGTCATATTCTTTCAAAAAATGACAAAACTTTTGCTTTCAGAACATCTCTCGCACTTAAATTTCTAAATGATTTTTAGTTGTGTTCACAAATAGAAATAAAGTGAGTGATCAATAAAAATTAGACTTAGAGCTATTAATTTTGATACCGTGTAATATTTAATCAGACATTAAACATCACAGCTCAACAGCTAAATAGAAATATGCCTTTATAATACACTGAAATGAAAATCCCCAATTGAATATTTCTCTAAAGAAATTTATATATATTTTTAGTTTTAATGCCATATAGTTTTCTTAAATAGTTAAGAATGGCTTCTTAAATCTTAATTAGTACTGGTTTGATTCGTTCATTGTGTAAATACGTATTATAATGGTTCCGAAGTACATAAAAACGATAATATAAGACGTGTGGTAGATCCATCAAAACAGTCTTAACGAACTCAAATTCTCTATCAAGCATCATTCAAATAAATGTTTTTATTTCACATATTTATAAATTTGCTTATATAATATTATTTGGTTAATATCTTTGATTACTTATCCATTGATACTATATAACGTCAAATCGGGAAAAAAAAATGAGACAGAAATATTTAAACTTTACTTATAAGAAAATTGATTCAGTCATATATACTGAAAATTCTTTGTACAGTTTAGCAGAAATGCTTAAATTTATTAGTCAATTCAAAAATGCTGTCCCCCCCCCCGAAATTTCCAACTTAACTGAAACTCATTTTCTTTCCTCGAAATCAATATTCCCAAGCTCATAAGTTTTACTTGCCATTCAATTTATTGATGATCCCATTAGTAAAAAAGTCCGTATCTAATTTCAGAAGCAATTTCAAAACAAATCTTTAATGATTCCTGTTTCTATTGTAAACAGCAAATGGCTTTTCCAGAGCAACCAAATGGCAGATATGAAAATCATAATAAAACCTAACGTTCACACACATTAAGCCACTCTTAAATTGCCATCAACCTTATACTTGAAGAGCCATAACTCAACGTAAAGGATTGTGCCAATGACTTAAAATCGCGATTAATTTGATATCGTTGTGTATATTTCTCTTGGATCAAAGCCCGCGGTAAGCCATTTCACACTAAATTAGTCCCAAGTCGCTCCACCTAAAATAACGCTCCATTTAGAACACCGTTTGGATGTTATTGCTCTTCTTACGGAGGGTCATTTCATCCAACTGAAAAAAACAAATCTCTTCAAGTTACTGATGTTGAAAGTATTTCCATTTGCAGATTGATGTGATTTATGATCCCGAATTCGGAATATATATATCCCTTAAACACCGGTTTTAAGCTTTTCCAATGATTCTGGATTCCTGCCAGATGTATCTGGAGACGAAACTTAGTACTTTTCCATCTTAATTTTGGGGCCTGGTTAATTTTTAGTCAATTATTTCTTACAGCGGGGATGTTTATGATTATTTTTCGACGTCGAAAAGTGGTGTCGAGAGACGTTTGAATAATTTTTTTTTTCTCTGCCGTTTTCTTCGAGATGAATTGTTAGTGATTCGCATTTTCTTGATGTCGTGTGATGAATTGGGATTGTACATTTCGGCATCTTTCCGACTGAGAGAAGGAATAAAGGAATCCGGTATGTCTCTGGAATGTTGCCAAAGTTCCTTTGAACTCCGATGCATTCCGAAATTGTTTTACAACAAATAAACAATGTCTCGAAAGCAAAATCTTTCGAATCTCTTTTCTGGTTGAGAAAAATCAATTCTTAACAAATTTTTTTGACATTCACTTGAACATCTTATTATGACCCGTTTTCTCTTATTTATATTATAATTTATTTTTAAAGATTTGAACTAGATCCTTTGAAAAGCGTTTATTTTAACATTCGTGAGTAAGAAGACACCGAACCATCTTATTCTACTATTAAATTTTAAGTTTAAATAAACTGCGCTTAAGTAGTTCAGCAATTTTTATGCGTTTTGAGTTCAGTAACCTCAGTTATGTGACGTATATTTAACTAGACTGTTAACTATTTAAGACGGCTTAGTTTATTATAAGGAGAGAAAATATTCTCGTGCATTCATAATATATCATAAAATTTCAGCAGGTTCCCACACAGAGAGTAATCTTCTTTCTACCTTAAATTTGATTTGCTTTTCTCTTTTGAAAATGTGCTGTTGGAGCTAATTTAGAAGACTCTGACTTCGTTGATTGGCGGGCTTTTGCTATGTAATTCAGACGTTAAATAAAACTCGTACAACGTTGTATGTTAGATTTGATACGTTTCCTATTTTGTTAGGGTTATAGATAGTTAATTTAGTTTTCGTTTGAAATTCGTACCAAGATTGTTCATAGTGAAATAAAGGTTATCACAATTAAATTTGTTACAAAGTATTCAATCCATTGATATTTCGCAAAAGTAAAAATTTCGGTTTCGTTCATGTTTCGAAGATATTACAAATGTTGGTTAGCATATTTATTTGAAATTTACTTCTGATTATTTCCGTATCACAATTTTTACGTACATTCTCATTCGGAAAATAGATTTTCAAGAATTTGTGAGAATAGATTCCATAAATACATTAACTTTCAATCTGGATTATACGTATTTTCCTAATTTTAAAGACTTTTAGAGATGTAAAAAATAAGCAGAATATTATCAGAATTTTACCGTAAATTTATAGAATAAATAAATATTTGTTGACGGATGAATCTTTGGAAGTTTAATTTGAAAATGAAGCGTGAAGTTTGAGCTAAGATAAATATGTTACTAAGCAAAATTATCTTTGTAAATAATAGAAACTCTCTCTCTCTGTTTTCTAATTAGTTCCTATATAACATAATAATTGACTGTATCAACAAAGTAAAAAAAAAAGTTTCTTTTATTATTACGGTGGAAATTTGAATCGATACCCTTATACTTAAGGTATGACTGTTGAATTTGATCAATAACTAAATAAACTTTAATGCGAGATATTTTATTTTATATCCTTATATTCCATATTTCACAGAAATCTTAACATTCTGGGAAAACCGTGAGGCAGCTTTGTATTATATTAATCTATGGAGCTCAACAGTTTATTCTGTTAAATATTTTTTCAGCAATTTTTTTTCTAATTACCATTTTTAATACTTCAATTTATGCTTGTTAAAATAGGTGTTTTTTTTTTTGAATTTATGTGGTTAGTTAAAAAATTAAATTTATCCCTCATAGTAATCTTTCCATTTTGAATACCGTGTGATTCAAGTATATTGTTAACTATTGCGAGCTAGAAAAAAAGGGTAAATGGCCCCGAAAAACCGATAGCTCCTTTAATTTTTTATTCCTTTTAACGAGTTTTCACAGACTTTTTCGTTTTAACTGAGGAACTTTATTACGATACTTATTATGAAAACCCAATTTTGTGAAAAAGTCGAGACTTATGAAAATTAGCATTACTATAAGAAAGTGCAGTGAATGAGATAGTGAGATTGGAGGAGTACGAGTCTTTAGTAGTAATCTTTAGCAGCAGATTTGATATAAGAGGAAATAGAGGAATTAGCAAGATTGACAACCACACTATATCAGTGTGAGAAACTGTGAGCTGATATCTTAGGAAAGCATACTTGACTTGGATTCTGTTACTAGAAGACTTTTGACCTCATATCAAGTTGAATCAATCCTACTGTTTTGATTTACAGGGATAAGTAGAAATCTCTGTTATAATATTTGGTTAAAAAGGCGGTTAAATAAATGCTCTGCATTATTAATTTATTTTCATAGTGCTTGTTTAAAAATTTAAGTAAGCAAGTTAAACATATTTAACTGATTATTATTCCAACTTCATGGCCTTAATACTTATGACTACACAAGTTAGTTAATTCCTAAACTATTAATGGGGCACGGTAGCCTAGTGGTCATGGTCAAGGACTAGCGGCAAGGGTTTCGTCCAGTTGTGGGCTCGAGCGCTGTTGACTCTTTAGATCTGCATTTTAGCTGGGCTGATGCACTTTAAATTTTGTCGAGGTCTCAACTCGTCCCGTTTGTATGGGGGTAAAGTTTGGAGAGGAAAGTGCCAATTCAGGGGTTATCCTCGTCAGTTGACCTAGTCTCAAAATTACGATCCGCCCCCAATAGCCCTCGTATAGCTTCTCAGCGAGATGCCAACAACAACCAAATAAATCCATAGTTTTATACATTAATTGCATTAAATTTGGGATGAAGGTGTTTTATAATATAAGAAATCTGACTATCTAACATTTTCGATATGTTGTATTTCATTTTTCCGGTAATAATATTGAATAATTGATATTTTTAATTTTTTACGTTTTTAGATTTCGAAAACAATCTTTCGATTGGTATAAATACCTTCGGAAAGTTTTGGGTAAGAGTAGAAAATTTATAAAATGAAATGTTTCAGAGACTTGTTTGGCATTAGAGAAGTCATTTTTAAGCCCTTAGAACTCAATTTTCTTTCACCTCCACTGTGCGAAGTTTGAAATTAAGGCTTATTTCTGAATGAGAAAGCATTTACTGGAAAAGAATGACGTCCGTATGGAGCAAACATTTCTTAGAAGTTAATAAACTACGTTAAGGGTCTCAGAACTTTTAACAATTATCCCGGTATGTGAAAAAACCAACATAACTACCAATTAAATAAAGTAGGAATTTGAAACTTTTATCATATAAATTCACATGCATTTACATTATTTCTCCTACATTCATTGAATTATAAAAATTTTTTAAAACTTATAAAGAAATTCAAACTGAACATTTATTTTAAGATTATGAAAATCAGTAGTTTACTGTGTGCAGAATTCTAATGTATGAATTTAACCAAAATGTACTAAAGTAATGTTATCTAGTAGATCAATATTCTAGTTTGAAGCTATACATACGTTTTAATAAGTTTAGAGGAAAGCAATTTTAAGCACAATTATTAAGAAAATTATGAAATTTGAAGAAAGATTCCACACACACAATTGAAAGAAAATATAAATTTTATTCTGTTTATAATTTGCTAAAAATTGATGTAAAAGTCGTAAAGAAACTTATTTTGAGCATATGCAGGAGATATCGAACTAATATGATTAATAATTTCTGAAAAATCCTATGTGCCAGCTGAATTTTTTTTTGTTTCGAGAAAATGAAGTTAGAGATGAAGAATAACAATAAAAAAAAAAAGTTCAGTTTTATCTCGATAAATGTGGGAACATTATCTAACTTTTGGCATCAAAATGTTCAGAAAATATGGAGTTCTTGTTTTTTTTTAAAAATAATCGAAAATTTTCGAATTTCATGGTTATAAGAGCCCTTAAATAAACCAATTAATTATTACATTAGCATTATACTCTGAGAAACTACCATTGATACGAATTTTATCCGTCTAAGATTAGAATAGCAAAAATTATCAAAGGTATCCCTTTTTTGTTTCGATATGTGTATAGTTTTAGTACCCAATATTAAAATATTACATCCTCCGAGGTTTTAAATTATACATACAGATCTTTAAATGCAGAACTCCATTATGGCTTGAATTAACTACATTAAAATTCCTAAACTCAATTTACCAACAATTGCATTCTTCAATTTTTTAAACTAGTACATAACTTTGAAAAAAAAAATCACAAATTCCCAAAAAATGCTGACATTCCGCCAATGTGTTGAAGAGAAAATACTTTACGACTTGTTTTTTTCATGCATAAGTAAAAAAAAAAATATTAAAAAAAATTACGTTTCAGTAGATTAACTTGAGATGCACGGAAGAAAAAAAAGAAGTAAAAAAATGGAACGATATATTTTTATGAATTATTCATGACTGGAAAAAAATATAGCTCTCCGGAAATAGCTTCTTTTAAAGTACATATCTCAAATATTCCACACGACTGGACAGTATTCACTGAAGCAGTAGAATTTTTTTTTTTTCATTAACGCTTAAACGATCGCTACAAATTACCTAAATGTTCTGAAATAGTTTTCATGCAGATTCCATTCAGGACTAGTTGAAAAAGAAATTCCAAATTCTAAGCTCTCTAATGCGATTAAGATCGGGATTGATTCCATAATTTGTATAAATGTGCAAATGCCGTACATGAATATATGTTTTCCCTATAACTGATGACGATGTAGTATTTTGCGTAAAGAAAAAGCTGGCGTTTTTAAAAAAAGAAAAAGAAACCATGAAAGCCTTTTTTAATTCTGCAATTAATTATTCTTCGCTTTTTTTGTATCGCTAATTAATATTTATTAATGATAAGATTTCTCTGCATTAAAATAATTTTTTTTCTTGGAATTAATGAGATGTGTATTTATTTTCACTATTTTGTTTATTTTCACATTTTATGTGAAGGATACTGGATCTTATTTAAATGATGATAGATTTATTGTGAAGGATTATTTGTTCTCGGTAATTTCGTTACTAAACGGATTACTCATAAATATTGTTGACAATTTTTGTTAGAGATACTGTTAGGAACAGTATGAAAAGTAACTCGTAGTTAACGAAGGAAATAAATTATGTTTCTACTAATAATGAAGACATAGTCGTGCATTAAAACAAGATTAATTGAATGTAGCGCTTTGGAAAATGATCGATGTTTATTTTTTTGAAAAAAGACCTTTTTCTTAATGTCACTCTTTTTAAAGGGATTTAAAAAAAAAAGAAAACTAAATAATTCGAAACACTATTGCTTTTCTTGCAGATGAGATGGCAAGAAAATGTGTTTTACGCCAGATTATTTTTTAAAAAAAAATGTTGATACGAGTAGATGAAAGTAAAAAAATAACAATGCACTTATGCTAGTTCTGGCTTTAATTTAAATTGGCGAGGATACAGTATACGTCCAGACGTCAAGTTCAGTTTTTTTTTCGCTAATTTAATGTGCGTCTTTGAATGGTCAAAGAAAATTACGTGGCATTGGCATTTCCAAAATTTGGTATGAAAAGCCTCATGGTCAAAGAAAATTACATGACATTAACATTTCCAAAATTTGGTATGAAAAGTCTCATGGTCATAGAAAATTACATGGCATTAGCATTCCCAAAATTTGGTATGAAAAGCCTCATGGTCAAAGAAAATTACATGGCATTGGCATTTCCAAAATTTGGTATGAAAAGCCTCATGGTCAAAGAAAATTACGTGGCATTGGCATTTCCAAAATTTGGTATGAAAAGCCTCATGGTCAAAGAAAATTACATGACATTAACATTTCCAAAATTTGGTATGAAAAGACTCATGGTCAAAGAAAATTACGTGGCATTTGCATTTCCAAAATTTGGTATGAAAATCCTCATGGTCAAAGAAAATTACATGGCATTGGCATTTCCAAAATTTAATATGAAAAGCCTCATGATCAAAGTAAATTACGACATTGACGTTCCCAAAATTTGGTATTAAAAGCCTCATAGTCAAAAAAATGGCACCAATTTGGGTGTAAACTTCGTCATATCCTTAGAAAGTCATTAGTAGATACAAAGTTTGCAGAAAGCCAAAAATGATACAAAAACAATTATGAACTATGATGTTCAACTCCATAAAACATGTTGTTGTCCATTAAATTTCACGACAAGTCTATATTTTAAATAGGATTTGAATCTGCCACTCAGTTTTAACATCGCTTATTGTGAGGTTAGGAATCATAACCGTTCCGCTACCATGATCGATCTATTTTGTTGGAGAAAATTAACAATAAATTAACAAAATAATTATAAAATTGTGGAAGTATCATTAAGAGTTACGTTCTGAAATAATAATTATAAAAACTTACTTCTATTGAAAAGTTTAAATTATTACTCAATTTATTTAATTTTACTTAAAATATATCTCACAGACAGTTATTTACATGAGAAATATATCTTAATATAAAAATATGTTTAAATAATCAGGTCAATGAATTTTTATCTCTTTCATGATATTGATTTATTTGCGAATTGTGTAACATTTTAAAACGTGAAATTCGTGAATTAAAAAGTTCAATTATCAAAATATTTTATTTTTCATATTTAATTAGTCTTTTTTTGCTCAGATTTATAAAATATATTCCATTATCTCCATTTATTTACGGCATTAATGAGCAACTCTAAACACATAATATTGTCGATAAGTAGAATTTAAAATCTGAAATAATTTAATTTTACGCTTACTATTGCTCACTTCCGAATTAAATTAAAAAATTATCAAATTTAAGGAAACTAAATATTTATATTCCAACAAGCATAGAGAAAAAAGCCTTAAATCATGACTTTAAAGTTCTTTTGGTTTCTTTCAAAGTTGTTTGGAAGAAATCGATTCTAGCTTTCAAGAAATGATTGATGTGAAAAACCAACACGATTACGCCATACAGAATTCATATTATTTCATCGAAATTGCAAAATATAAAGTTATTCTCCTTTGCAATGTTTTTTTCTCCAAAGAAAATGAAAAGCTTGTTCAATCAGATATATGTATATTTATTTCCGCAAATGCATATATGTATTTTTCGTTTAGGCTTAAAGTTTGAATTCCAAATATCTTTCGTAAAAAAATTTAAGATCTGTAATTTGATGTATTCAAAATTTTAAGTTTTCTATAATTATAGGCTTTTCAATAATGATATTTTACTTTATAAGAAGGGACATTTAAGAGTTTTGGGGTACTGCACACGAAAACAACTGTAAAATTTCATTAACACAGTTCTGGATTTGTTCGAATATTCGTGAGTTTGTATGTGTAACATATATTTCAAAGAGATTTTTGAATACTAGAAATAAATCTAATAAATTAATCTTTTATAAGAGCTTTTTCTTTTCTTTTTCTTTTTTTTCCTTTTTCTCTCCCTTCCTTTTTCTTTTTTATTTTTCTTTCTTTTCTACCTATACAACTATTTGGATATATTAACAAAAAATTGATTGTAGCTTAATTTTTAAAGCTACTATAATCATCATATAAAATTATTTTTGTAACGAACTTCAATATTCAGCAATGAATTTTTTAGAAACAAATAATAAAATAATAGCTACCAGCCTTTAAACTTCTATTGCTTGCTTGGTGTGCCTAAGGTTAAGCATCCCGCTGTCAGACAACAAGAAAAATAAATTTATGTACGTCTTATTTATGAATTTGTGCAATTATTAAAAATCTGTTAAATTAATTTTCAAGGGGAAAAAATTGAATTTTTTTGAGATTTTTTTATTTATTTTGTTTTAATAGTTACCGACGATTGTGTTAAGCATATCTTAACTGAAACCTAGTGCAGGTAAAACTAAACAAAAAAATTTTGTCAAATATTGGTATTTCCGAGAAAAGTGGGAATTGGAGCACATTTTTCTGTGGCATAAAGCGTAACAATTTGCTTGAAACGTAACAATTCCATAAGTGTATCAAAGTTATGTAACAGAAAACATTCCTACGGACAATACAAGCGTTGTAACACAAATTAATTTACAATGAATAATTTTCCTATATAAAGGTGAATTAAGAAACAATTACCCCCGTAATTAAGTACAGTGTGACCCACGTGACTTTCATTTGTAAGAAATAGACCCGTGGTTGATAAGGAATGTGGCACACTTGATCTTAAGTATCATACTTTCATCAAGTTTCTTATAAATTGTCTTAAATTCTTCCATAAGGATAATATAATTGACAATTTTCTTGTTTACAGAGAATAATGTTGCCACACAACCATTCTCTTTCTTTTGACCTCAAGTGTTGGCCCGTGTTCGTTAACAAGGGCTTACCTTCTTCAGGTATGTTTGGGCATCACTCACCCGAGAGTTTCCTTTACCGTTGAGTTTACAATCATTGGTAAACACGAGCTGGGATATGCTAGCGATCCTTTTCTATTTCGATCTTCTTTCTTGTCAACCGATTCTTATCTTTTTTTACTATTTTTCAAACGTCTAAATCACTGTTACACATTGTTTAGTGCAGCGTAGCCATTATTCCGGACGATTAAAAACCGAAATGTATCAAATTATGAATACTGATCTCAAGACTGTGGAGGTGGTTTCAAAGTGCGGGAAATGTTAACCGAAGGCCAGAACCAGGTCGGTCAAGAGTCATAATCATTTGCCAAGATCGTTATTTGTAATAACCATGAAACAATTAACAATTAGAGGGGCAATTGTGCTACAGAATTTGGTTCAGAATTCACAGCCACCTTAGGAGTACGAATTTCGTGACGAAATTTTTATAGGAAATTTTAAAATTTTAGACTCTATGCTAGTTGACTGCAGTTTGAGTTATCCTTATATCTATGCGTAAATGCACTTGTTTAAATTAGAGTTTGGAACATCAATACGGAGTTTGGGACAGCAGGCCAATGTGATGTTCAGTGGCTCGAATAATCTGAACACAGATTATCAGTATGACGAGAACGTTGAACTGGTTTTCACTTAAGAAACATCGCGTAAAGACATCGTTTTCCATGAAAATTAGTCATGGATGTTAAAGCCATGGAAAAGTCATGGATGTTAAAGCCATGAGAAAGTTAGCCATGAAAGTTAGTCATGCATTATGCTATAGACGGCCGAACAGACTTCTGTATATTTGTGACGGAGTCTGTGACTGCTAAAAGATACAGAGATGAAATTCTTGAGACTTAAAATCACACGTTTCGAGGTGCTGTTGGTACAAACTTCGTTATTTATTGATAGCGACGCTCCTTGTCACTGTGCAAGCCTGATCAACGAATTCTTCGAAACGGAAATTATCCAACGAATCCGTATGCTGTAGACTCACCTGTTCTAAATACTATTGAGCATGTGTGGGATATGCTTGGGAAGCAACTTGCAATACCTCCGCACCTACCAAGCCCCATCCTAGAACATACCCGCCAGTTTCCAGTACAGTTATCATTTAAACTGTTTCTTTGCATAATAAAAGTGTTTCGCATTATTTTCATGTCTTATAACCCTTTTATACTCCCACGCCCCATTTCCCGTCATTCCGACTTAGATTTCCTTCTTTATTCATATAATTACCAATTCTGCTTAGCATTTAGGTATCAGTTTATCTAAATGAAAATCTGAATTAGTCGTGCATTTTTGGAAAATGAACCACATCAGATATCTTCATTCAAATATATCAGAATTGTATAGGTGAATAAAATATAACTGCATTAGCGAAAAATACAAGGGATATCTAATGAACAACTTATAATTGCTTTAGATATCTGTATGCATCTTTCAAACTAAACGCATTTCCAGCACTGTCAAAATCATGTTCAAAAGTCTACAAAATAGTTCATTTACTGAACCGTATTCAGTAACAATTTTGATAAATATTTCTGTAATAGGACACGAAAGTAAAATGCATAATAATAGATATTTTAGTAATTTAAAAATTTAGCGTTGTGTGGTATTTATATTATTATTTTATTTATTTATCTTTGTAAACCTTTTTTTAGCAGAAACATCAATTTTAATCAAATGTCTGGTGATTCTCCTTTACCAAAAATAGATAAATAAGAACAAATAAAATAACCTCATCCGCAGATTTAATATTATTCAAAGACTTTGGAGTCAGAAATATATTTAATTAAATCAAAGAAATACAAAGTTATGGTAATTTACTACAATAGTAAATCATTTGCTTTCGAAGCATGCCAAGAAAGAAGCAAAATTAAAAAGAAATTGTTTGAAGTTCTAGAGATAAAAATAATGTTATCAAATTTTCCTTAAAATTCTGAATAATGTGACGTTATTTTCCATCTTTTCTTGAATTCATTTATTTAGTGATATGTAAATTATAAATAAATAGACTAGTGGGGGATCAATCATCGACTAAAAAACTACATAATTTCATACGGTACTTTTACTTAAATGTAAAAAAAAAATGATTTTGAAACTTTTGTTTAATAAACTGAAGTTCCTCCTTATTTTAATTGCTTGATTATTGGTAAATAGTATCAAAAAATATTCCTGGTGGTGATTTTTATTACTATGGGGAGAAAAATGGTCTACTGTAAAACCGAAAACAAATTTGTTAAACATCATGCATTAACCACTGTAAGCAATTTCTTAATGAACATCAGATTTAAACTATTGCACAAATACAATTAAGTACATATGACAGTAATTTTTGCAATCATAATCAAAAAATACTTTTTATAGTTGTTTACACTCTACAACAAAAAGCGCATAATAGTATAAAAAAATGTACAAATTACAAAAAGTTTCTTTTCTGTTAAGTTCTCGAAAAAGTAGAATTAATTCAAATTAATACCAATTAGATTAAAGTAAGCGTACTTCCTAGCCCCAAGTTTCATAGATTCAATTTCTGTCAAAAAAAAATACCTTCTTCAAATTCCTACTGTTTTTTTTTCCTTCGAAAGCAAAAGTAGTTATAAGCACAAAAACGTTAACAACGAAAACAATAAAAGCATACATTCTGCTAAAAAAATCTTTTATTAAATCAAATATAAAAAAATAATAAAAGTAGACAATTCTGCTATAAAAATAAGTTATTAAATAAAATAATAAAATAAGAGCAAATGATAAATAAGACTATAATAGTCTATTTGGGCTTTAAAATAAAAGAAGACGATAAAATATCAAATTAAATATATATCTTAGCAATGCAAATATACCTTAAGCAAACTAAATGTAAAAATGTGAGAAAGTTTTTTGCAAAGTTTTGCAAAGAACATATTTAGCCACCCTAGGTGCGCTTTTTTAAATAATTATTATTCAATTACTCAATTAAATATAAGAATTAAATTAAACGACGAAATATCGAGAAATGAACAATAATAAACTTTTTCAATATTAAAATTAAAGAGAACGATAAATTATAAAATCGATAAATATACTAAAGCTAAATGTAATTAAAATTGAAGTAAACGGTAAAAATTTGAAAAGTGATCCATGTAGTACGCCAAAACTGATCCAACTAAAACAATAACCCTTAGAGTGGCTAATTATTATAATCGCAATGCATTATAATGTCAATCCTTTGAACTAAAAATCGATTATTCTTTATTTTATGTCCATGCATTTTTGTTGACGCCATTTTTTTAAAACAACAACATGTTAATAAATTAATACCATATTTAACTGGATGTCATTAAGTTGTGTAATAAGACACAAAATAGACAAATTTTCTCAGAACACCGGCAAATATAAAAGAAAGGACCAAATACAAAGGATTTTTTAAATATATATTTCAGAAAGCATCGACCTTTTCGAGCCCAACTTCGCGGTCGTTGTCCCACATTAGGTCCCATCGGTTTTAATGTCCATTCTCTTCTAGTAAACTGGACGTTTGCCATTGCTGGAGAGAATGACGATCCAAGTAACAGTAAAAAGGAAAGATGACACCACTGGCATGGTAGGTGATCTCGGAAAAAAGATATCACAATATAAGAAATGACATTGAAGAATGTTCGAGTTTCTCGAATGCCTTTTCGCCTCGTGATTTTTTCGGAGGGTCAACGTCTTCTTCTTTTGGCATCCACAACCAAATTGCATTTGTTTACGGGATGTTCTTTGGGATTTCGGTGGTTTTTTGACATCAAAATGGCATTTTGTATTGTGGAAAAAAATTGCATCTGGGTGTTTTTCTTCCGTTTCGTTCTTTTGTTTTATGGTATTATGGTTTAATTTGTTTGCGTAAACACGATCATTCATCGCTGATGTATGATCAAAATAAGCATTGAATTGAGTTTTGATTAATTTTCTTCGGTTTAGCAAAAACTTCGGCTTAAATGAAATACTTGATTTATGTTAAAAAGATAATAATTTTTACGTATTACTTTATTTGATTTTTTTTTTAAGAAAAGTTGAACTTTTGCCATATTTTTACAGTGCTTTCAAATTCACAAAATAAGCTAACTATTACAATTTTTTTTCCTACAGCTGAGCTTGAATTTCATAGGTGTAAAGGTATTTCATAATAATTTTTTTAAAAATTACTTACGTTTATTTATGTTTCATTGCGTATTTTTATTTAGAACTGTGTCATTTACTTATATTTTTTTCTAATTCGGAACTTTTAGTAATATTCATTTAATTATACAACTAAACCATCTAATTATATTTTCTGAGTTTATTCAAAACGATGCATATATTTTCGGGGAAATAAACTTTTAACGTTATTTTTCTCTTTTTATCCTCAATATTATTAATTTGTTCTCTGGACAAAAACTGTTGAAAGCAGCTGAAACCACAAATGTACGTTAATTCCTTAGTTGAATGTGATGTATTGTCTAAAAACTCTGTGGTTATTCTATTTTGTTTAGAAAATTGAATTGAGATTATTAAATAAAATAATATTTTGTATGTAAATTAATGAATGTTATGTTTATTACTTTTACGCATATTCATTTTATTATATACCTACGATAAACGAGATAAAAAAAAAAGAAATTATAACAACTGAATATGAATATTCTTTTGTTTAAAGAGTCATCTTAATAACCAGTGATATTTGTTTCGCGTAACAAGTTCGAGTCCTGGTATCACTAATGATTGTAGTGATAGATAATGAGGAATTCATCTCGTAAAATGTAATTAGATCTCAAAATAGTTATTAGTTTAGTCTATAAAATATAGTTAGGTCTTTGGTATGATGAGAAACAGTGGCGTACCGGAGGGGGGGGCATATGCACCTCCCCAAATTTTTTTTCTCAAATTTAAAAAACTTTTGGGTAATTCTTTTATTATATTATTACCTATATTCTAAACTTTAAAAAAAAAAATAAACGTTTTTTTCTTCTCATGCTTAAAATTATAATCAATAAATAGAAAAAAGATTTTTTTTCCCTAAGTCAATTCCTGCGAATATGTGTAGAAAAATATTTGTTGTTTCAGAAATGTTCTTCTGGATCAAGGTTTAGACGAATAGAGGAGTTGCATTCCTATTGGAAATGCCCCACCCTAACAGTTTCCTAGAGAAAAAAATACGGGAGGCATTCTTTTCGTCCAAATAGAGATCTTATAACAGTTCTTCAGAAATGCTCATCTCAGTGTATCATCTTTTTACACGGAATTGAATCGCCCACGAGGGGTAGTCTCGGATATCGTAAACGAACAGTAATCAGGAAATCTGGATCGTTCTATTTTCGTTCGTTCAAATCGTTACTTAATAATTTTACAACTTTAACTTTTCTCAATATTTATCTTAATTTATTGATTCTAAATAATTAAGAAGCAACTGCAACCGCTTTTAAATTATTTTAACCCAAGTGGTAAAAAATTCCAAACGTCAATTTGAAGCAGAAAGCTTCAGTTTTAATCAGAAGCAAAACTGATATGGCGTAATCGTTAGTTTTTACTTAGTGGTATTTCTAAACTAAGGAAATTGCTTCTTTCATAGCGATGATGAAATGAACCCTCTCCCTCCCCCTCCGAATTAATTTCTGAATACACCACCGGTGAGAAATTTAGGATTTGAGGCATCATCTCAACTATCGCCCTGGTTACTTAATCTTGGTTATCAATATTAAAATCTGTTACCTAACAGCTCTCTTGTGGTCTAAAGTTACGTTATATAGAAGCAAAAAAACGTGATATTTTTTTTTGTTATTTAACATATTTATATTGTTTATTTTTAAAAATAATTCTGAACTTTCCCAGTAATAAATGGCGAGTTAGAATAATAATTATACCACGAATCATTGGAATGAATAAATGTGGCTGTTACATGTTAAATTAAATTTTGCCTCAAAGCCAAGCGGCATGATGTAGAATTTTAAAGTATAATACACCAAATCAGGTGTCGCCCTCGTCATCTAACTTTTAATCGTAGGTGTGAGATCCATAGTCAGCATCCAAATGTGTTGCTTATTAAGATAAAATGAAAACTGCATGTAAATCTGATACTAACATGGGGATTCATTGATACATCTGAATCCATTTTCAACCAGAACTAATGAAAAATGTGTTGATTTGAATTATAATATTATTCATTCTTCGCTATTGTATCAAAAGTAATATGTGGTTTAATTTCACGAAATTTACAACTTATTTAATATGTAACATATAACTTTTTTCGTAACTCATTATTTATTATTGTATTAAATTACTGAGTATCTTATATCACAAAAGAGCTTATTTCTATGCTAAAACTTACAAAAATTCAGTTAATTATATATTCATCACAAACACTATTATATGCGCAGCTATTGTCTCAGCGTTTTTTTTTTTTTTTTCTCTATCAAAATATCTATTAAATTTTCTGACATTTCAAAATTTTCATAAAAGTTCCAGGTTTTTTAGTTTACTTTGCATGCGTTGTTCCACAACTTTGGAAACTAAATGCTATTTCTGATTCATTTTAGGAAAATGAACTTTTCAAATTTAATCGTGTAGAGAAATTTTCAAACATTAGAAGTACGGAAAAACATATGTAATATTTTGTAACACAAAATAGTTTATTTCTTACTGTTTTGATATTTGTGATAGTGCTTTATCTATAATATTGAGAAAGATATGCGAAAAAAAAATAACTGCATTATACCTAAAAATAGATACATTATATAAATTGTATGTCACGCGGCAAGTGTTTTTAGGATTTGTTTAAATCCAAAAATTATGATATATATATATGTGGTGTGTATAAAGATTCAGAGTTATAACTACTTATTACACACACACAGTTTATTTGCTGACGTAGGACAGAACATAAAAACACAAAATAAATTGATTAAACTCGTGTAATCACAGATTTAACGTCCAGCGCAATTTCCAGAACCGTCTTGTTCAGCGTCTCGCTCCTTCTCCGTCTACGTCGCATCTCCCTACTCCGAATCTCTCTCGAAGTGCTAGGCGGCGCTCTGGGAGCATCACGGCTGTCTTCCGGGATGGTAGATCATTATATATGTAAATATAAACACATAAATGAATAAACACATATATATTGTTCAATGAAGTGACTTAAATTTAATCTTTTCGTCCGTATGACGCATATACGATTCAAAGAATACGGGTATATTCTTGAAATGAATGTATTTCGAAGAATAATATATAAAGAAAGCAGGCGAGCGTACCGACGTAAGCATCATTATTTTTTAATTTAAAATTTTTTTGAATGAACTACTTAAATATCACCTATTCTCATAAAAAACGTACTTCAAAATCGCCAAATAATTTTTAAAATATCAATTATTTATAATTAGCTTAGCATAAAAATTAATTTTCAGTTACTTTCCTGTTCAGAATTATAATGTTTTGCTACCTGGCACATTTAACTGCATACGTGTAAAAATATTTTTTTTAAAAAATGCTATTGAATAATTTGTTAGATAATATTCAGTATATCCTTTATATGGAAATGGTTAACTAGTATTAAGTCTAGTACTGTCTTTTGACTCAGAATCTTGGATAAATATTAAGTGGAGGTGAGCTAGAATGTGATTTATCTACCAAAGTTAGAAGGCGATTGAGCTCGTGGAGAAAAAAATGTGCTGATGGGCTTTTTTTTTATTTGAAATATTTTTTGTAATACATTTTTTTTAATTATAAAATTACTATCAAATTTTATATGAATTATTGTAGGAACTACCGGCATTTTTTAGCTATATAAGAAAAATAAATTTTAAATATATTATTCAATCTATATTTATTATAATTCATTCTATAACGCTTAATGTAATATTTGTTGAATGTTATGAATCATGTTTAGAAGGCGTTATTATTAATTTATTTTAAATGTTAATAGCTTAAAATATCTTTTGGGAGATATTTTTATACTTTTCTAATAAATCGTTTTCAAGTTAGATGAATATATTATTTTTGTTTAAATAAATCGTTTGCTATAACTGTAACGTATATGTAAAATGGAGGATAATAATTATTCCATAGCTCTACTTTTGTCTGACGTTTTGTGAAAGATAGTTTTTGTCAGTGTAATTGTGTTATTGAAAATCAGTTGACAAAAACGAAACCTGTGATGTGAACATAGAGTTACTAGCATTATCTGACAGGTAAAAAGGTTTCTTGGAATTTGCGCATTTTAGTGGCACAATTTATAAAAACATAGCAAATGATTGGTAAGTTTTAATTAATTGATATATGAATTTAATCTTAATATTTCAATATTTATGGGTTTTTTTGTAGGCAATTATTTTTCTTGACTTGTGATTTATTCCATAATTTTCAGATTTAATGATTCTTTTCTTTATTAACATATCATATACAGTTTTCCCGATGATTTAATTGACTCTAAATATAAAAGTAACTCAACGATTTTCCTCATTATTCTGTGCAAGTAATTCCTAAGAAAACTCACCGATAGAGTGAATTAATATTTTTATTTCATATTGCCTTGTAAGATGAAAAGCAAATACAATGCGTTACATAACAACATTATCATATATATTAAGATGAATCTATGTTTGTTTGAAATGTTCCAGAACTTGATTTATTCAACTGACAACTAACTGTTAATAAACCATTCCTCCAAGAACTGCGTTCATTTACTTAGAAAACATACCGAATATTCCTTGCTTCCATTTTGTATTAATCAAAAATTATATTTATTAGCTAAGTTATTACATTTTATTAACAGATTACTTTAAATGGGAGAATTTCATTAATTTTTATTATAGAAAGATTATTGGAGATGTGTTTTGTGAATATTAATTTTACACGTTTTAAATTAGTCTTATTGGATACGTAATTATTTTTAACTAATTATATAAATAAATAATTACACATACATATATAATGTTTTTTATGCATCTGTTTGTACTTAATTATAACTGAATTCCATCTTATTATTATTTTTGTTTAGTATTCTTTCCGTTACTTGATCTTTTCACAATTGCTTTAATGTGTAATTTTTCTTTTTTGTTTTTATAGGATTTTGTAATTAAACAATTTTTCATTTTCCTTGTACCTTTTTGTAATCCTTTTTATTTTCTTTATATAGTGTAAAAAAACTCTTTGTGAGTTTTCTTTTAAATTTAAAAAAAAAATTGCTTATGTTTTGATTATTGTTTCTATAACAATTTTAATTAGTTATTTCATTTATTTTGTTACATTAGTGAGAAGTGTGTGCATAATTATTTTTAACAAAATAATTTCCTTTAATGAAACAAAATTTAGAATAGGAAATGATTCTTTATAAATTTAAATAAAAAAATCATACAATACATGTCAATTAAATTTTTAAGCTATTTAAACTTTGGATATCATCTACTGCTTATCTCCTTTCTTATGTGTTATATTAATTTTCAAACTGTTATTGTGAAATAATCTAAATTCGTTTTAACATACTGTGTTGTTACTTTACAAATTAATGAGTTTCAATTCTGAACATATATAATCGTATTTTATCGAATAATTTATTTATTTTAACACTCTAGAATTCTCAACGGCAAATTAATTTCCATATCTAATTAAGATCACGTTTATTTCCCTAGCTCTAACAAATAACCAAAAACACTTCAGCTGAAGTATCTTATTAAATACATAAGTCATCCGTTATGAGTATTGATAATATTTGCTGTGGATAATCCCTAAGAGACTCTACCACAGCAAACCACTAATCCCTTATCGTAGAGACAGATCCTAATCCGATAATCAGCCAATACCTTGATGGATACCTTGGCTCATCCTGATTGGACGGAAAACGATCCAAATTGATGGTTCTTAGAAAGTCTAAGCTATGTATGTTTATGTTTCAATAAGCTAGAAGAATGAGAGTAATGTCAATTATTATTTATTTATATGTCGTTAATTTTAATAGATGTGGAATTTCATTCAAATTTGCATTTCTTGGGAATACTTAGTTTGAACCTCGGTAAATTGATCCTATATTTATGTAGGATATCTTCTATCCATGCTGTAAAGTTAAGATATATTATTGTAGTTCTACACTGCATATTAAAAGAATAACATTTTCTATATTAATATTCGAGCTGTGTTTGATTATACGGGAAATGCTTATCTAAATGAAGAAGAAGAGAAACAAAAATATTTCCTGTTCCTTTTTCTTTTTGAATGAAATGTTTTAATAATTTTTGATTAACAATGTAACTTCAATTTTAAAACAAATAAGTAAAAGTAATTTAGATTCCAACTATAAATGATATTCCAATAGTTATGTGTTAATGTTGATTAACAATGTTAATGCTGATGCAATAAGTCTAAATAGCTTTAGAGGGCATTATTTTTAAGCTTCCATCAAAATCTTTGTAATATTTATTATTTACTTACATATAGCGCTAATATTACAAAAACTGTTTGTTGTTATTAATTTTTAATATTTTATTTTATTTGATGGTTCTAATGAATAAGTAAAACTTGCAATTCAAAAGAATAAAATCATGTTTTGTTTAGATAGAAAATGATTGCATCAGCTTTTTTTAATTGCTTGAGCAAAGCTCAATGATATAAAAGTTTTAATACAACGGTTTGTCAATGAGAAATTTTAGGAATTGTGAACCATTCAAAGAGAAAGGTATAACGAATTACCGAACTTTAGGGAACAAAGAATTCAAGATTATTATAAAATTACTTTCGTAAATAAAGTAGCTGCTGAGTTAAATGCAACTCTAAGTAAGAAAAAAAAAAGATTTAGTTGTGAACCAAAAATAATTTTATAGATTGCTTGACTTAGAAATATTGAAAAACTTTTTTCTGAACATATGTTTCTTTTCTTTCTTTCTTTCTTTCTTTATTTTTTCTTTTTCTTTTCTTTTTTTTTTTTTTTTTTTAAACTTCAGTTTTAGATCACTTAAAGAGTCTGCTTATATTTCAGAATATCAAATTAGAGTAATAAAAATATTCCATGATTCGTTAAACTTGAAGTTAACCACAAAAAAATCTTAAAAATAAAAACCTGTAATTTCCCATTTGAAAATGATAATATAAAAAAAATTTCATTACCAGACCCATTTCCCAAAACCTAAAATGCTTTTAACAGATCTTCCGGCATCTTGGATAATTCTAGGAGACATTTAGGAATAGTCCTTTATAAATTTTCTGAATGCTTACATATGTGCACTTAAAACACGAATAATGACTTATCATAATGCTGCTTGTTACAATTTTTTCTTTTTAATGGAGTGTATATTTTATTATAAAAAATCTTTTATTATCAATATAAAATCAAATATTTTTTTCACCAGAGTTATGAAGATGTATAAATACTGTCTTCATAACTTTCCATTTTTTTATTTAAGTTATCATAAATCACAAACAAACATACACCGCATTAAAATCTTAAAAATCAAAATTTCAAATGATATGAAAGTATTTCTTATTTATTCATCTTATAGCTCTGTGAAGCATCAGAAAAGATTTGTTTACCATCACACCTGTTTCTGTAATTAATTCTGAATCTTTTAAGCAGTTTATATTTAGAATGAGGAAAATAAATTTTCTCCAAATTTAGGGAAAAAAAAATTGTTTTGAGGAAAATAAATGAGAAAAGTAAATTTTCTCCGAGGAAAATAAATTTCTAAACTTTAACTAATGAATTGTTTAATATTCTTTTTTAATCAAGTATTCTGTGAGCATTTCTTATTCTAAAAATCAGAAAAAGCATTGCAATATTTTTCAAGTCCCATGGAATTAAAAAAAATATATTAATTTCAGTCTATACATTCTTTAACACTTAGATATAGAAAAAAAAATAGCTATTTATTTTTAGGATTTTTTATCTGAAGATATTTTTTTTTTTGTTAGTATTCCCTTAAAATAGCGAAATTTACTTAAATGTTCTAAAGTAATTTTCATAATCACTTCTATCACAGTTATTTTTTCTAGAGCATTGCAGCCTATCTCATATTAACTCATATTATAAACGTTGTTTTCTTTCGAAACAAACATTTACCTAAAAAATGTTTTTTATTCATTTAAATCACAAACTATCATAAATAACTTTCAACATTTTTCCAACAGTTATTCAGAAAGATACGTTTTACAAATAATTCCGTAGAATGATTTGCGCCGTAAGAAAATCAATAATTACATTGTTAAGAAAAGGAATCGTTTGAAATACCATAAACATAAATTGTTAGATATTACAACATCTTCTCTTATGTATATAAATAAGAAAACAATGAATATGAAGCGATAAAGTGATAAATATGAAATGAATTCGCATCGTAAATTGGACATATTTGTCATAAACATGGCAACTGTGACATCTTATGTTCGAAACAAAGAATACATTTCATAAAGATTGCTGCGAGATATGGATATATTTGTCCATGCTTTCTATAGTTAAAGATAAAGACACACACAAATCTACAAAGCATTTGATTATTGAAACTCTTGATATACCGTATTGCATTTCATTCCGTTATCTAAAACTGTTTATTGAAAAATAAAATTATCATCTTGATTATTTTCTGAATAGATTACAAAGACGATATTTTATCGATAAATAGTGAGTATAAAATTTGTAAAGCAGATAACTTCGAAAATTTGTGTAGTGTATTATTCGCTTTTGCTTATATGTATTTGATGTAATAAAGTCTTAAGTAATTATTGTCTATAAATAGCTTTCTCTAAATTAATTCCTTCTGCATTAAATTTAAGTAATCAGCAAATTAAAAGCAATTCATCTTGGCTTTTCAGAACTGTAGAACAAAAAAAGTATTTAAAATAGATCATTTCGTAATTAAACTAACTCAAAATAAAATGCGAATGATTTGTTGAAGCTGTTATCTGTAACTCTGTGCCTATAAAAAAGGACCTTTCTTTTTAAAGTAAATTTTCTCTGCAAAACATTTAATAACTTAAAATAAAACTTGAATATATCTGAGAAAACACAAATAGAGCATTTTGAAATCTATTTCTTTAACATATAGTAAACGAAATTTCTAAATGACTCAAGAATTGGATAAAATTGAAAAAAAAAAAAAAAAAAAAAAGCAATGTTTGTATCATGGAATTCTTCAAATTATTTCTTTCTAATACAATTGCCTTCCCGTTGGATTTAAAGCATTATTATGAGTTACTTTTAGTTTTCCTTTCACTTCTTTATTTTTTGCATTGTATTTCAAACTTTTTACACGACAATGAATTTAAAAAAAAGATTGAATGTTTTATATTAATTCTTTTCATCAAAATTTGTTGCTTTTGCATTTGGATTTGCTGGTAATGCTTATAGAAATTTTTAAAAAAAACACATTCAGAAACCGTTAAACTGTAAATCTTGGGGGGAGATTCTGAAAAAGAAACATTTTATGTCGATCATGTATAGTATTACAAAACATATACGCGTGGGAAACTTTTGGGTAAAATTTTCATTTCACGCGTCTTTTTCTCTTCTTTTTATTTATTTACTTTCTTGTTAAAATTCTCAAGAATTAAAAATTTAGAATTTTCGCTTTAAAATGAATCTATCAATGTGTTTGTTAAACTAAAATTTCAGGATATCAAAATTCTTATTTCTCTCTCTCTCTCTCTCTCTGTGTGCGTGTGTGTGTGTCTCCATGTGTCATCAGGGGCTCATTATCTTCAAGTAGATTTGGAAATCATAACCTTGAGGCATCCTAGCTACTTTTTTCTCACCCAATGGGTTTACTGTCTTTGGTAAATACCGGCGACGTGCTCCCGGGATACCCTAGTGATCCATCTTTATTTTAGACGCTCCTTCTTGTGAATCTTTTTTTCCAATATTTTAAGCATTTAGATAACAGTTACACCTTGTTAGGCGAAGCATAGCCATTTAATCTCCTCTATTGCTCTCTCATTCACTCTTCCTGTCAGTCTGTAACTATACTCTCCCTGCCTTCAAGCATCTAGATCACAGTTCCACCTTTTTTGCTGCAGCATAGCCATATCTGATTATTGTACTATTAAATTTCACCAAAACTAATTCATTTCTCTCTTTGCATCTTTCTCTATGTTTGTCTGTCCCTATTCCCCCTGTCTCTCTCTCTCTCTCTCTCTCTCTATATATATATATATATATATATATATACATGTTCTGCCGCAGTAGCCTAGTGGTCACAGTCGCGAACTCTCAGCTGGGTTTTCCCCTCGCTCATAGGTACGAGTCATGAAGCCACTTAAGATCCGCTATGTAGCGAGGCACGTTAAATTTGTCGAGGCTCCAAGTCCACCCGTTGGTGTATAGTAATAACTTGGATAAATTTGCTAGTGCAAATGCCATCCTCATCACTTTATCGAAGTTTAGAATCATAAGTTACATCACCACAGCCCTCGTATTAGTATTAAAAATGTACAAAAACTCAATATGTGTCTCTGTGTCCAGCTCTTTCTCTCTCTTATTCTGTCTGTCTGTGTGTCGTTCTTACGTCCATCTCTCTCAAATAAATAATAAATTCAAAGATATTTTTATATCTTAAAAATATGAACTTTTCGAAAGAAATATTTTACCATAATCCATTATAATCAATTTATTTAATTAATAAAATCAATTGTCTTCATATCTCTAGATTTTCAGAAATACTAATATTGCACATGTCGATACCAATTATTTTGACTTCTTTTTATCTTCTACAAAATATCTTGAAATTATTTTCTGATTTTTGGGTCAACTACACATGTAATAAGCAATCCTTTTTGTGAAAAACAGAATATAATTCAATGATAATTAGCAAAGTCAAATTTCGCATTTTCTTTAATTATTCATTCACATAACAAAACGAGATAATTACTAACTAATGCCAACTACATGACACCGATGCCATTGGTTAAAAGACGTCATTTTTCCTTTTAATTAAAGTTTAGTTTAAAAAGTAGGTTGAATAGAACAAGAATTGATCTTGAACTAGTCAACTGTAATTTTCAGTCTAGACTAAAAGTCTAGACTTAAGATGATTTTTCAGAGAAAAAATTATGAATGGATTAAACTTTGGACTTTTAAATTTGTTTTTAAAAAGGGTAATTTTAAGATATAACGAGTTTAAAGTAAAACATTAAAGATTTGATGTTTTATCTAAAGTTTTCACATTTTAACATGGTATTTATTACTAAACAAAATAAAAAAGCGACATTGACGTGTTGTTTTAGATAAAAAAAAAATATCATGAAATAAATATTCGATTAAGTTTCAAAATCAAAAGAAATCAAATTTGAAAAAATAGAAATTAATTTACGCCATTCAAAATTAGATATATTTTTAAATTTCATAAATTTGAATGAAAATTGGCTATGCTTATATTCTTACATCTTTAATCAGATATTAATAAATGAAAATAGGATTAAGTTTAACATCAGCGACCGTGCAATTATTTATATAAGTTGTTAAATCTCTCCCCCCCCTTTGCAATAAAAAAAGTATCTTGATATCGTTTGATATCCCTTGTTGTATATCATTTATATTTTACCAATGGTTCTGAACGTGATTTGAAAAAAACAGTTATGGTACTCTAGACATATGTTTGGCGCTGCTTATCAATATTTTGCTCTTGTGGCAAAAAACTCTATTGTCCTTCGTATATCTGAAACAAATAATTATTTATCATCCCCGTGTGACTTCCTATTCATTAGACTATTAGTTAGAGACTATTTAAATAATGACAATAGCAGCTAGTAATACCGGAGCATTACAACTGATCTAATTTGATGTTTGAATTGAATTAGCGAATCTCTTAAGTTACATGAGATCTACTGGATGCAGGCCTTTTTAAATTTTAGCCAAATGACATGGAATATACAAGTAAACTGCTGTTTGTAGAGAATGCAACACCATGAAGGAATCATCAGAATCAAATGAAATTCGCAGCAAATGTCAATTATAGGATATTATGCAAATTAATAAAGTTTCAGAGCCATCGCGCGTGCGCGGCGCGCGCAGCGCCCTCTGAATTGATGCTGAAAGCGTATAAATAAAGTGCTGTAGCGGGACGTTGAAAAAAGTCTATGATTATTTGTTAGTGGCAAACGTTTAGTGAGACCTGAGTATGCCTCCACGACGGAAGAATAAGAAATTCAAGCAACTTACGGAGTTTGAACGAGGGAGGATAATCGGCCTTCGAGAAGGAGGATTTTCCTATCGCGCAATAGCAGCTCGTATGCAGCGGAACAGTTCCACAGTGATGCGAGTTTGGAAGCAGTGGACCGACGAGCACCGAACAACTCGAAAAACAGGCACTGGACGACAGAAGGTGACGTCAGAGCGCGATGATCGACACCTGCTCCGCATGGCGGTGAATGATCGCACAGCTTCCTCCAGGCAGCTGGCAGCACGTTGGTCTACTGCTACAGGTGTACAATTGTCGGCTTCGTCAATTCGTCGTCGTCTGCTGCGCCGTGGATTGCGTGCAAGGGTGCCTTTATACAGGATTCCCCTCACGGCGAATCATCGACGGCTGCGTCGGCAGTGGGCTCTTGAGCACAAAGACAGGCGAGCTGATTGGCACCAAGTTGTCTTTTCAGATGAATCACGCTTCAATTTGTGGACCCATGATGTCCGTGTTCGTGTTAGACGTTATGCCGGTCAACGCTGCCTTCCTGAGTGTATTATTGAACGACATAGTGGTCGAACACCCGGAGTTATGGTCTGGGGTGCGATTTCGTATCATGGACGATCCAATTTGATACGAATTGAGGGTAATCTCAATAGCAACAGGTACGTCCGTGAAGTGCTACAGCCCGAAGTCGTTCCTTTCCTTCAAGGCATCCCTGGAGCTATCTTTCAGCAGGATAATGCACGCCCACATGTTGCGCGGACTGTTCGAGACTTCTGTTCAGCACAACGCATGCAACTTCTTCCTTGGCCTGCTTATTCACCGGATATGTCGCCTATTGAGCACGTGTGGGATATGGTTGGTCGGCGTCTCGCTCGTGATCCGCGTCCTGCAGTTTCCAAAGACGAACTTTGGTTGCGCATACAAGCGATATGGAATTCTCTTCCTCAAGCAGATATTCAACATCTGTTTGACTCCATGCCACGTCGTATAGCAGCACTTATTGCAGCGCATGGTGGCTGCACCAAATACTGATTTCGGACGCTTAATTTGTTTCTTTTGTTTTGAAAATTTCATCATTTATTTGTATCAGTACAAGTCGTTTCTGCATTAAATTTCATTTGATTCTGATAATTCTTTCATGGTGTTGCATTTTCTACAAACAGCAGTATATTACCGTTGGTAATGCACTCTCTGAACTACCATGCCATGATATTCGTGAAGTTTATTAATGCATATCATTTCGCAATACTGTCTTCAATGGAACCGGTATCTTGAACTTTTGTCTTGATTGGAACCTGGCTGTCCATGATCTCGTCTGTGAATTTATAAGATCAGTTTCCAGCCAATGACATAAACATTTAATGCGACTTTCTGAATTGTATCTATAACACACGCACTCGCGTCATTACTAATATTATGAGACAAAATCACTCAAAAACGATTGGTTCTAAAATGTGTTCAACTTTTTATTCAGATTAGAACAAGTACTATCAACTTTAAATTATATTACTAATGTAAAGCAGTTACTTATCAGCGTTCCCTAACCAAGGATGAGAATCTATAGTTCTATTTGCCTTAATAACAACAGAACCGAAACCAATTCCCAATATATTTTGAGAAAGAAGATCGGACTTCAAAGAAGTTCTGGATCTTGAATAAATATCACTCTTAGAATATCACTTCGCACCTTCTCGCTCGTATCATGTGTTTACCAATTTCGCTACTTCTTGTATCTCCTATTATAACTCTAATAGCTCCTATCTCTATACTTGATAATTCCTTATTCATTACTCTTCTTATTTAATATTGATACTTTACATAAGTCACGGTTTTTTTACAAGACGTATCTCTCAATTCTAATAACGCAATAAAGTTTTTAAAAAGGTTCATTAAAGGGGGGAAACATATGAGAACTGGTAAAACGTCATCTCCGATTTTAATAAATAACTCCAAAATGTATGTATTCTAGGCTCTAAAATAAAACAATGTTCTTACAATTCCTTCTCCGTCATCGAAATTGAGAGACACAACTGGAATTTTCTTTTATCTCCATTATTTCCAAATATAACATATTTAATATATACCATTGTCATGTAACATGCATTCTTATCTAAGAAGTCCCCCACTGTGTGTCTCATAACGCTATACTGTTACCAACATTAATTAAAATAGATAGAAACTAGTGCATTATTTTTAAATATATTTATAAATTAATTTTCAGATTAAAAATAAATTCATTATACAATGTTTTGATATAGTCGAAGCACAATTTTAATATAGAGATTCACACTATCGTAGTTTCTATGGACAGATATAACACATTTACCTGACTTCCAGAGTCTTGTAGAAATTTATAGTAAATTTTATAGTAGCACAACCCTTATCAGTGAAGATAAACGTGTTTAAGCAACGCGATTAACCGTTTGTGCTGTTGCTCTTTGCGTGAAACGTTCGAAGTACCTTTCTAACCCCTAGAGATAATTAACTATTTCCCGACCTTTATTGTATTTAATTCCGTTATTTAGTGCTCTCAAATTCTCTGAAGAATTTCATTTCCTCTACTCAAAAGGAGACTGAACATCGGATGGTTTTAATGGCCGCGTAGGAAGTCTAGAAGACTCCGTGGTGTGTTTGATGAGTAAGATGGGTTAATATTGCTTCAACTGGGATTTGGTATGCAGTTATAATAATTGAAGATTTTGCCATAGCAATTGGAGTATTCTTGGGTTGAAAAATGTATCTTTGTTCTAATTTAAAATTATGTTAACTATTTTGCTGGAAGTTTGTAAATGATTCAGAATATGTATACTTTTATGCAATAAATAAATAATCGATTAGAAAGTATGTATTTAAGTTATATTCATTCATTTATTTATGTGTAGGACATCGACACAATGAAGTTTTCATAATTCAAAAGCCATATTATTCAGAACTGGTTATTACTTTTACAATTAATGTTATAATTAAGCATTCGTGCAATCTCCCTAGGCTGTGATACGTATTTGTATTAATATTATGTAAAGAACGCTACAGGAGCTTATAACTAAGCGTTCTTGATATCTTCGGCTGTGATATATGTTTGCATAAGGTTATATAAGGAACACAGTACAGAATATTATAATTGAATGTGAAATCTCTCTTGGCTGTTAAACATGTTTATTTATAGTTATGTAAAATATGCTAAGAAATATTATTGAGGTTTCGTTAAATTTCCCTCGGCCATAATACATATTTGTATAAGGAATGCTTCAGAATCCAAGTCTCTGTGATAGCTTTTTCAATTGCTGTTCCGGAATATTTATGTTTTGTAAAATCTTCATACGATGCCCTTTTATTTCCCTTAGATTTTAAATTAGCGGATTAGCCTTGTTGGAAAGAGAAATTCAACTGTACGGAAGAAATCCAGATGTATGCAATCCATGTGTGGGGTTTGGAAAGTGCTCCCAACATTGTATATCGTGAAAATGAAACAAATATTCGCAATATGGTGTGTGTCACTAATATATTATTGAATGTTTTCATAAATACAAATTATTATCAGAGGCAATTTCGTACGGTATATTCGCAAAATAAAAGTCTATTTAGTAGTACTGTCCCTCGAAAATAAAATAAAGTATTTAATATCTTAATGTTGTCACATAAAATCGAAAAAAATTATTATTTAATTAAGTAATAATTTTTAAATTACATTCTTCATCGATGTTTTAAATATTGTGTTATAAATTTTGAACGTTGCACGAAAGATGTATGTTGAAGTACAAAATAGAAAAATTAGTGTTCAATAAAACAATAACAAAAGAAAATAAAAATTAGCTTCTTTTTGGTTTTAATTATTATGTGTATGAAAATATGATTTCATAAAGCCAAAAATTATTTTAACAGTATAAAGTTTATTTTTCTATATAAAAAAAGCAAAAATAAAAAAAAAAATTACTATATAGTATATTACATAGATTGGCATTTTAATTTAAACATTATTTAAGCATTTCGGAGATACCTTAATTGCGTAGTCAGTTCTAATCCTTAGAGCTATTTACATAATCTTTCAATCAAATTTATTTTGAAAATTTTACCTTCGAAAAAGTTGATTTTCTTCCTAAACTGTGATGAAAATGCCAATGTTTAACCCGTTCAGGACCGTGATCGCGCGATTCTCCCTTCACGGCCCACAATATCATATTTGTGACGGGTGTTTGCGTGCCACCGGGCCTATGATCACACTGATGTGATTTCAAATTTTTGAACGTTTTATTTGAATTTTTAACGGTCACTGGATGGCGTTTGAAGTCCGTTATATTTTCAAATATCGCTCCGCAGAGTGTTTACCTTCAATTCTCGCTTTTGGTTTCGAGTTTTTTTGTTTTGTTTTTGCTGTTGGATCATGGGAATTTTGAAATGTTTCGAAATGTATTATAATCTTCAAAAGCTTTAAGTATTATTTAGTAATTTTATTTTATTACATTTATTTTTTTGTATTCAGTTCTCTAATATTTCACCTATATTTTAAGTACTCGTAAATTAAATATTTTTTTGTCATTTATGTTTTAATTTTTTCGTAAATATTTAATTTTTTTTATCAAAATAAATATATTTTCTTTAAAATTCACAGTTATTTTTTAAATATCACAAAAATTTTATTACCGTATATTTAGATGTTATCAATGATAATAACCTATAAGTTTCAGCATATTTTATAACAAGGATTATTTTATATGAATTTTTATATGAAATTGGGCTTGACGAGGAAAATCACCCAGTCCCGTGCGTGCGTACGCTCTCAGAGGGGGCAGACCTTGGGAAGCGGTTCTTTCTTCTTTCGCCGGTCTTTTTGAACGGGTTGAATACATTAAACGGCGAAATGTATTTTCCTCATATTTTTGAGCTGTTGCGATTGGAATTATACAGTTATTATAATATTACTTATTAAGAAAAAAATTCTTGCTTTTTAAAAAACATAATCCTAATTTCTTGTTTATCTGAGCGTGTGTTTGCCATACATGATGGTTTCCCATGTGATGATCAAATTTTGAGAAATCTTTTGCAACGCATCCCTTTTCATTTATTTCAGCTTTCATTGTTTTTGTTTTTTATTGCCACTAAATGTAAGTCTAACTAAAAGAAAGGTGCACAACTTAATGATGAGACATTAGATTAATACTTGTAGAGTTTATTAATATTCTTGAAATTATGATTGTGTTCACGCAGAACCTCTCTCTCTCTCCTACACACACACTCACGTCTACTAATCCTTAACGCGCCTCAACTGCAACTTGGAATAATAATCTAAGTTTAATCTTACTAATTCACTTGGGTAAGTAGTATTACTAATTTTGAGGATATACAAGGTAAATCTAACTTATTCCTATATGAACTAATGAAACGGCACCTCTTTTCTGTATTATGGATTTATTTAAACTTATGAATTTTGAGATTAACAAAAACAATTAAACAACTACGGCAAATGATTTGATCGTATAGTAGAAAGAAGAGGCTCCAATCATAGATGATAATAATAATTAAAACAGTTAATCAAATGAAAATGCTATCATTTAGGCAATTAGTTCATTGCATAAACATGATTAATGTCAATAAAACTTAATTTAACATACCTGGAGGAGGAGAACAATGGTTCCCAAACGTTTGGGTTTTAATCGTGTACATGATTTAGTGAAATTTTGATTAAGTGTTTGTAAATGTGAGTGTCTGTCCAAACTCTTGACGAACTTCATATTTAAGTATCATGCCAAGACGGATACATGGTAGCCATAAAGAGAGAGAAAGCGTCCATTCCTCCTGAAAATGCTATTCACACTTCTAAACGCAATGACCTTCTACAGGTCTTTCATGTGTAAATTCAAAAGATGTTATTCACACTTAGTGCAATGACCTTCTACAGGTCTTTCATGTGTAAATTCAAAGGATCCAAGAAAAGCCTTCGCGAATTAATATCTTCAGTTCCATGATCCATGATCGTACGAATCATGCTTCATATATTTCACAAAGGATCCTTAATCAAGTCAAACTGCTGTCGATAATCATTTGTTGTACTGCAATATCTGTTGTACGCCAACTACCATCTATTAATTACGAAACTCCGAAATTTCATTCTTCATGTTTATATACATATCTCCTTAAATCCATTATCTACATTTCTTACATTGAATCTAATCTGCATATATCCCGCTTAATTTAATTGGAAAAGAGTTGAAAATTTAAATAATATCCGAAAATAACCCCACGTGTTAGTTAAAGGGAAAGTTCACGAATATCCCAACGTTGCACTTCCATTAAATACATTTTAATCACCTATGAAACAGTAATTCCAAATAAAATTTTAAATGATATAATTACAATGTAAATTCAGATCCATAGCAACATTTAATGCAAATAGACATAGTGCTCTTCTGTATATTATTCCATTAACGACAACCCATATAACACCCATGCAGTGGCATTGAATCTTGAACATGGAAATGTGTATCACATACCATCTATAAGCTCTAAAGACAGGTGTAGATATTATGTGTATTCATTGCTTTGTGTATTCGATACATAAATGGACACGGCGGGCTAATTCTGTGAAGCCCATTTGTGAACCTACGGATTGAGGTAGAAAAGCTTTTCTCTAATCGAGAGGACAGTAGAACTGCTTATTAAGACCATCCCTAGCACAAAAGCCTTTTGTTTGAAAGCTTGAATTATGCCAATCTGGATTTCGAGGCTTACCTACTAGTTTGATGTGTCAGTTGATGCAATAGATGTTAACTTACAGATTAAAAGATGAATGTGATGATGAATTGAAACTGAGAAGAAAGAAGGTATATTGCAGATTTTAGTAGCTATTTAACCATTCTAGAACTTCAATAATGTATAATTTTAGTCCGTTGCCTTACGCTCTTAATGATATCTCAGAAAGGTACAGATATAATTTGTAAGATGTCCTTTATTAATGTCGGCATTAAATTTTCATGGGTTTTTTACATAAGTCAGAATTCCGATGGCATTCTGTATTTTTATATATTATAAGAAAAGTGGTTCGTTTGACCAATTTAAAATAGAATAAAAGCTGAAGTTTTGTAATTTCTAATAAAGTTGAAAATATTAAGATCAATGTATGTGAGTTTTAAACAATAGTGACATATTACGTTTAAAAATAACCCAATCTTAAGATCATACGAAAAAAATAAGAAATTTTAAAATGGAAATTAAACCACAATGTTTGCGTAATATAATAAATCATGTATAAATGTCATTCAATCTATCAGTGAATGAAATTTTATAATCATATAGATTATAATCAGTTTTTTTAATAACGTACGATTTCTCGTTGTCTTATTTAAAATGACCGACTCCGTGGCATTTAAAGTTTTTAGTTAAAAAACCAGAATTTTCATGTATAATAGGGAGTATAAGAGAAAGTTTATTTATTAAATTGTCGTATCGTATGGGTTTTATTGATTTCTTGATTAATTTTTGAGCAATTGGACAAACCACTCACATACATTAATCTCCTTTAATGTATTACTCACGGAATGTTAAAATTTTTTTTTGGATAATTCATGCTATCTATTAGAAAAAGATTAATGAAATAACTTTAGATTTTTTCCCTGCTTTTGTAGTATTAAATATTTTGCTTTCCTAAGTAGTAAAAAAGTTTTTTTTTTTTTTTTTTTTTAAATTTTAAAATTGATTTTTTTTTTTTTTTTTAATTTTTTTTTTTTTTTAAAAAAAAAAAAAAAAAAGTTCCCTCTCCCCCATTATTCAGTGAAATATTGTTTCATGGCTTCTTATAACTCGTAAATTTTAAAAAACGCTTTTGGAACACTGGTATCTTTTTTTTATTTTTACTCCTTCAATAAAACTTTCTTTTCCTCCTTGTTAGCAATATTATACAGTTTTCAATATTCAAAGATGGTTCGAAAATATTTGTATTCGAAGATAGGAGGCATCATTAAGGTAAATTATTGATACCATAGCATCTGTTAAACGGAGCTAAAACAAATTTGACGTTGATTCATAAGTTTTGATTCGGTAATCCTTTGCTGCCAAATCAAAACAGTAGCCGCGGTAACCTAGTGGTCATGACTTCAGGTACGGGACCGGCGGTTTTCGTTTAGTCGTGGGTTCGTTTCTTGGCCGCTGTGGTCGCGGTAGCCTAGTGGTCATGGCTTCGGATTCAGGACCGGCGGTTTTCGTTCAATCGTGGTTTCGATCCTTGCCGCTAAAGAGCTGCCCCGTTGGCGTGATGTATAAGTTAGGAGAGGGGGTGCCAGATCAGATGTCATCCTCGTCACTTGACCGAGGTTCAAAATTATGTGGCCCGTCGCCAATACCCCTCGTGTTGCTTCTAGTGTGACGTTCCTTAAAACTAAACAAAACTGAAAGCCAAATCAAAACTGACCTGCTGCTGCAAAGGGTTGATGACGTGATTTTGCGTCGAGTTGTCACCGTCGATGATTAATGGACTCACCTTTATGCACCGGAAACTAAGCAAAACTCAAAACGTTGGGTTGTTTCTGGTGAATCTTATCAAAAAAAAAAAAAAAAAAGCGAAGATGCTCTCATCGGCCGGAAAAGTTAAGACGAAGAATTTTGTGAAAGGCGTCATGATCACGAATGCGAGTAAATGAAATTTAGATAGCTCTCTAGTCATCATTCTTACTTAAAGTAAATAATTTTCGATGCTAAGAGCGACATCCCTTGGATATTCTACGAACTTATCGAATGACCCTCGTATACATATTTTAATAGGCAAATAAAATATTCAGTTTTTCCCTCTCGTTATCTAGCATTAATATAACACAGTCCTCTGTATTTATGAATTAAGATTCTGATGTAAATTATTATTTACAAAATGTCATTTGATTCTGCATTGTTTGTTATAATCATTAAAACAAAATACATATAAAAATAGAGAAGCCTGCGAATGCCAGGGACGGGGAATATCTTTTTTTCTAATTTTTTAGTAAAATAAATGAAAAATGTATTTTTGGACATAAATAAATCTCACAGATGTATCACATCAGCATTAACACCATATAAAATATTAGTCTATAATGATGTAAGAATATACCTAAAAACGCTTTTATCGGAAAGTTCTAATAAATACTCGTGTACTTGTATTAAAAAATTTGTCCATCATAACGTAATATTTTATTAAAATAAGTTTAGATAGCAATCTTTTTATATAATTATTAGTTGAGCATCCAACTTCTCAGTTAACGAAATCGTTGAGATAAATTTCAATATTTATTAATTTTATGACCAACATGTAATTATTTGAAGAAAAAGATTTCATTGTTAACAAAAATAATCTGAAAATAAACACAAAATTATTAAACAACTTCACCAATAAAATTAAACTACTTTTCAATAACTTTTCACTATCCAATAAGTTTAATAAGATGCAACCGCAAATTAATCGAAGGTAAGTTTGTATTGCTTTTTTTTGTAAATTATAAATGGAATTTTTTAAAAACTATCGTTTTTCAATGAAATAAACTTAAGTCTTGTTAATCGTAATTTGATTTAAAAAATCTAAGATAAACGCATAGAAACAAAAAAAAATCTACTTTGAATAATCTATTTTAAGCCCTATTTTTAGTCTCAAGTTATCAAATTTGAATAATGAGAAAAAAGGTTAGTTAATTTGATTTTTAAGAAAAAAATAATGTTGAAATGAGTAAAAATTTTAAATATTAATGTAATCATACCCTCGAGACCATTTTAAATAGTTTTGAATACAAAATCTGAAAAACAATTCTCATGGGGAAGGAAAATTATTAATTTTCTGGTTAAGTGAAGAGAAAAATTAAATTTTTTTAGGAATTTTTCCCCAAAGGCTCAAAATATAAACCGCATTATCTAAAATATTAAGAGAAACACAAGACAATATTTTTTTTTCGATCTAGACATCTCTTAAATCCTTCACCAATTAGAGATCCCCAATGTATTAAACTTTGTCAAAAAATGAAATCATTACAAAATATAATATTACGTTGCAAATAATTATTATTTAAGTATTAGAAAAGGGTTTTGTGGTTTAATTTCCTAACTAATTTTATCATCATAAATAAATAAAATTGCCTTATAGATTTTGAAACAATTATAAAATAAGATTCCAGTTATATTTTTAAGAAACCCTGGGCGATGTTACGATGGAGCAAATGCTTCATGTCTAGTGAGCAAGAGTTCGAGACTATTCTTTCGAGAAATATTGTCCAACTGCTGAAGTCGAGGGGTTGTGGTCGTGAGATCATTGCCAACATTACTTAAGTCGAGTAAGGATTCGAGTCTTGGTGCCACTAGGGGGCTGACACATAAGATATTTCGATGCGTTAAATCCACACGTTGGTTTTAGTTAGGAGTGGAGTGCCAGATCTTGTCTCTTGACCATGGCTCAATGAAGTGACGGGATTGTAATTATAAAGCCCGTTGCAAATAGCCCTCGTTTCACAGTGTAATGTTAATAAATAATCAATCGATTAAACCGAGGACTCACCCATGTGGTGACCCATGAGGTGTGGAAGAATAGCGCCCATATGCTCAAAGCATCTTCTTTTAAGATCTTTTAAGGTCCTCTTTATTAAAAAAATATATTATAGTTCAGATAAATTGCCTTAGGTCCAGGTTAATTTGATTGAATCATGTTCACGAAGAAAAGGTTATATTTACGAGAAAATGTATATCAACATTAATTCTTTAAAGAATTTGAATTTCCCTGAAAAACACAGAACAATATAATAATTAATTTTAAAATGACATTGAATCAAGTAACTGGCATATCAGTTATTTTAGACTGAATTCCAGAATTCACCATATTTTCCAAATATAACGTAACAATTTACTAATTTTTCGCGAATTATATATATTGAGAATTTCTTAAGCCCATCACATTTAAAAAAATACCAATTGATATTGTTATACTTAAAATCTGAGTATTTCTTGTATTCACTGCTATTATAGTAAAGTAGGGTCCTCACCGGTGGTCCTTATAACAAAAATCAATGTCAAATAACGAAAGTATGAGATGACCATCTTTCTCGTACCTTCGATTCATGCCACGTCCTAAGGACTTTGACCTACGTATTCTCTTACTTTAATCAGAAAGAAAACTCACAATACGCTCGACTCAAACATTGTTAGTCATGAGTATGATATGATATTCGCAACAATAATCATTAAATAATAATTATCGCTCCTCCCTCCAAAATATAGATGTGTATTCATTAGAAAATGATTTCGCTGAAATTTTTGTTACTGATTTTTTGCTGACTTTTTCCTGTATTTTTCCTGGAACATCAACTCATCCTCTGAACACCGTGAAGTGGGGAAGATACTCGGACAATCTGTATTTCGTCATTTTGTGACATCCCTGCTTCGCTACTAAGGTTAACCTACCACGGTAACCTAATGGTCATGATCGAGGACTCACTATCAGCTCTGATTTTGTCTAGTAGGCTCGAGTCCTGATCCTACTAAAGACTCTACTTGTAGCAGTTGCTATTGCAAGTTAAATCTGTTAAAGTCCCAAGTCCTCCCATGGCATGCTATGGAAATATGGAGATGAAGGTGTCAGCTCAGGTGTCATCTTCGCCACTTGAACGAGGTTCGTTTCTAACAGCCCTCGTGTTGCTTCTAAGTACGTTAATAAACAATCAATCAATCGTTACCAAGATTCTATGCTACCAAACTCATTAAATGTTCAGTTAAGAAAAAACCAGTTAGGAAAAGTTTGAGGAACTGACATAAAGCAATTATCATTATGAATGTGTAGCGATTACTATTTCTCAGATGATTACTTAACATTATCGTGCATACTGTACGCAACACTCTCGCTAACCTTCGATCTCCTTCGAATATTTTAACACGTCCAGTCCTTCATATCCTCATTTCCTAATCACTCCAAAATTACTTCATATGTAGTAATTTCGATTTACATAAATCACTGTTTATTCACAAAGCAAATTTCTCAAATCAAATAACGTCATGAAGTAGCCGAAGAGGTTAGTTGAAGGAAAAAACGCTCGAAAATGTGTTAGAATCTGACCAAAATTATGAGACATATTTAATGTGCTAATTTTAAGTCGCGCAGATTTTGTTCGCTGGAAAACGTCTAACAAATAAGCTTAGTACTTCCTAATGCAGAATATTTTAATTTAAAATAGCATCCAATTTTAGTATTAACTTTTTTCCTATCAGTAATTTCATTCTATTTATTAATATTAAAACGAGTTTATAAAATTTGATTGTTCTTTCTAAACGAATTGTTTCGTAAGTTAGTTCTTCAAAAACTAACTAGTTTATTTTCTTAAGGAATTCATATTACACAATTTCGACTTTAAAGAAATTCAAGTTTTGTACTTTCCGAAATATCCGCGTTTCTAATCTATCCCTTCAAGTCAGACAAATATCTTAGATATTTGGAATCGATATGAAACCATATAATGTAATTTTTCATTCTTAAATTTTAAAAATTTGACGAATTCATATTATGTTGCAAGAAAATCAGTAAATTGAATAATTAGCTATTAATAAGATTATTCTTCCTGAATTATTTTCTTTTATCTCTTGATTGTATTTACAACTAGATAAATCGAATATTAATTTAAGGAGTACTAAATAGGGTGTTATTGTATTATATTTGCAATAGTATAAATATTGCTATTTTCTTATTTAATAGTAAGAATTCTGCATTTAACTGACAAAATTTATTACAACTTATGAAATAATTATATACAAAAATTTCGTACGTGATAGGAATAATACTCGTAATGTGTTAAATAAAATCGTCTGTTTATTTACATTAGAATTATTTTAAAAACTAGGAAATATTCAAAAGTTCTATAATTTTTTTAATATTGAAAATATTAAGACTTCTTCAAATACTTGGTACTGAATTTTACTTAAAACTTAATCTTCAAAAATGAATTGTATTTTTAATTACATTTTAAAAATATCATTTCGAATACATTCTACCAATCTCACCAATTGAGACATCAAATTAACTTGAATTTTTTACATCTAAATCAAACCACCAACATATTCGAAACCCAAACTCTCGAGATAGCAAATCTTTTTCACCCTTTTCAAAAACATACATCAAAGCCTGCGCCTTTACTACTCATTTTTATCTCCCGTACATGCATACATTTAACAACTCGATTCACTCCTTTTTTTCGCTCATACGTCCCACCCCTTATGTTCCGTATATCCTCATCATTCATGCATACCTGCCCCCCTTTCACACTATTCCGAGTCGAAACAATTCGAGTCGAGTCACAAACTTGCCTCGAAACAATTTTTTCCATTTGCTTCACACCTCCGGATACAAAAGCTAACTTGGTTCGAGTCCACAAGCGTAACGCTCTGAATAACTGTTTCTACCCATGTGGGGAAAAAAGCCAAAGGGAACGGATAGATCTTTGAATAATTTATCTCAAAAAATGCCATATATCTTCCCGGACATACGCGGAAAGAAAAAGTAAAATGCAGAAACAAAATTCACACTAGGATTGATTTTTACGTCTGTCTGTTTCTTCTGCAAGCCGCCGAGTGTCGTCCTTTTTTTCATGCTTCAAGACTACGAGGGAGAAGACCGGGATTTAGAGGACTGGATTGTTTGAAGGGGTCCACTAAAAATTGAGAAACATCCGGAATATTTTTAAATGAAGATAATACGAGGACGATTCAAAAACTATCCGTGTTAGAAATGGGAATGGGGAAACTCTTTGTAGTTTTACTCTTTGATAATTCTCTTAATTCTTTCTTTTCTAAAAAAATCCATGAATATGACATCCTTCATATTCCATAACTTTTTCCTACCAATGGGACCGTCTTTACCTTCTTTGGAGCATATTTACCGGAAGTAACCCGTTGTCTTAATTGTTGCTTGGTTCCCGCTGTATAATGACGAACTCATGTCTCATCGACGGAGACAGATCGACGCGATAGCAATACATTTTTTTATTTAGTGGCAAATGGCCCTCAAACCACTCATCCCATGAATCAATGTCAAATTTTTTGTCATAAAAAACAAATGGAAGGAAAACCAACTTTCCGTAGCAATGACAACTGTCTTTGCAATCAGGTACTTTTTGAAATAACTTTCAAGAGAGGAGGAGTACATATAATGGTCAGATTCCTGCATTTTCCGCAGAAATTCGATTGATCACTAAACATTTTCAATATATTGATAGTTTAATGGTTAAACTCATATAATTTATGGCTAGTGATAATAGGAGTCAAATGGCGAGTTCGAGTTCAGATTCGAGCTGAAGACAGTTCTATGAAATAAAAGGAGCTTCAGCATTTAAAATAAAATTTGGCTTCATTAGCACGATTTGGAAGCTCGAGGAGTGAGGTATCACCCTAAGTGTCGTCTTCGTAACTTGGTCTGGGTTAGATCTAGAAAACCATCTATTGGCGGTAAACCGTGCAATCCTGAGTCAAGGCTAGATTATAAACATGACAGTTGATGTAGTATCTAGCTCTAAATTCATATATCAAGCGACTTTTAAGCATGGATTGATTTAGCAAACAGATACCTTTAATTATTCTATACAATAAATTTGAAAGAATAAGAACTGAAACTCACGACCCAGCCGGGTATGAAATTCACGACACTAGTGACAGACTTGCACTGACCATTGAGAACTACTAAGAAATTTTCGCTATTTAAAAAAAGAATACAATTAAAACAATAAGAATTATATTATTTCTTTATATAAGATATTTGAACGTTGAAATTATTAAAGTTTGGTAATAATTCACTGTATTTAGTTTTAAAGCAGTGGAATAACAAATCGTTTAAATTAAAAGATAATTTTGGAAAAGAAGAGAATGTTTTTACTTGAGTTACATGCTTCAAATACCTTTTTTAATAAATGAAGTTTAAACTTCCAAAACGAATACCTATTTTTTTCATATTTTAGACTTACAAATACTTTTTTATTGGCCACCTTACAGGAAAAAAAATGAAATGATATATAAGCTCATTTTTTTCATTCAAACGATTACTCGATTTATTGTTTAATAAACACTTGGGAACATTTCTTCAATATTCTAAGATTACTTACTTATTTTTCGATTACAGTTATCTTCAATTCTAAGTTTCTGTCTGACCAATAGAGCTATTTTTTTTCTAATGAAAAAATAAGATAATTTCATCAAGAGACTTGATATTTCATCTTAGAATGAAATCTGACCCTCTACGAAAAGTATATCATTATTTACTTAGAGTTAAGCAAACCCAGGCATTTAATATGAAAAACGAAATAAAATTTTATTTTTTGTTACGTAATATTACGAGGTATAATATATTGGTTATTTTATTAATGACTTGATGTATCTTTAATTTTCAAACAATACTTTTTTTTAATTTTATGTGTACCATATTATTTCCCTTTCAACACGAGAGAAATCATGTACTCAAAAACAACATTACAGACCAGGCTAGGTGATTCGATCCTTCCACACGATTTTTTTTTCTTTTAATCTCTTAAATATCATTCTGGAAGACATTTTATTACTATCAATAATTATTACTCTTTAAGTATCCACCTGAGAAGTATGAATTCATTGTTGAACAAATTTGAAGCATTCCTTTTCAGAATTAATAAATACAAATAACAAGTGATACGTTCTTTTGTAAAACAAAAATTAGGGAATTAGTTTCCCTATTTAATTTTTTGAAGAATTAATTAGGGATTAACAATTTTATTTTTCATTAGTATTCTAACAGTTGATATTAGCTGAGAATCATTCTATTATTTTGTCGAAAAAAATTTAAATCATATTTGAGCGTTTCGGGATTTCCGCACAAATAAAGCGAATGATGCACGCTTTTATTATGCGAAGGTAGAGAAATCCTTTCTTCATTTATTTTTTGCAGGAATATAACCGGTTTAATTTTTTAATAATATTTTAAAATTAATATTATCTTGCTTAGATTCTGAGATCTGATTAAGTTTGAATCATATTTTCGAGGTTTATGCATATGTAAAAAGAGTGAACCTCCTTTTGTGATAAAAAAAAAAAGATAGGAAATCAATTTTCTTGTTTATTTTTTTCATGTATTATTCAGGGACTTAATAATTCGATTTTTCATTTGTATTTTGACAATTTATGTTATCTTGCTTAGCTTCTGAGAAGCCTTCTATTATGTTATTCAAAATTTTGAATCATAATTTTCGTGACTTACACTCATATGAAATTAGCAATATATCCTTTTGTTATGCAAAGATAGGGGAATCAGTTTCTTTGTTTACTCTTTGGCGAATTCTGCAAGGATTAACATTTCGATTCTTATTAGTTCTTTAATTATTGATATCATCTTATTTATTAGCTCTTTCATAAAAGAATGGCTAATATACCAGGTATCTGTTGCGGTATTTTGGCCAAATCCCAAACAAAAGGGTGATAAGTGTTTTGTGACTCTAATTGAGAAAATTGGAATACGTAAAATACCTTCCCCTTATAATAAAATAAATTTCAATTCAAAATATGTTATGAAGTTTTTCATTTGAATGAAGTTTATATAAACAATTATAGAGCATTTTCATGGCTTTAGTAAATAAAGTTTGAATGCGAAATAGATCTACCACTGATAATAAAGTAAATACTAGTACAAAATAAGCTGTATGATACTTTTAAATTGAATAAAAGAATGACTTTCCAGAACGGCATTCGAGTGGGCATAAAAGTAAGAGAAAAAATAACCAAAAATTATTAGTAAAAAACTACTCAATTTTTTTTCCGTTTTGTTAATTCCCACAAAGAAAATATTGATCGACAGCCGTTTCAAAAAAATAAAAGATAACCGGACTCCATTGTCAAGAAGATTTCGTAGCAAGAAGTGTATCGAGATTTAAAGAGATATTCAAATTTTAAAAAAATAGCAAAAAGCTAATTGATAAAAAAGAATGTGTGTTTTACAGAAACTGGATTCGTTTAGATGGATTGTCCTACGCTATTTCCCATGGTTTGTAAAAAATCAAAATTAATAGCCTCAATGTGAATTAAATCAAGCGGAATTACAAATGAAAAGAATGAAATATTGAAAATGCTACCGAAGAAAACCGTGCATGATAATTCTTTTTATGTCTACTTAATAATTAATGCAACTGATATCAACAATATCGCAGATTATTGTATTTGATATCGATTTTCATCGCTCTGGAGAAGCGTAACTGATTTCGCGGGAATATACATGTATTGATGGTATAATGACGTATTCACGGCTTCCTTAGAAGCAAAGCATCGCCAAAATTGAAAGGGTGATTCAAAATGTACTGTTTTGGTGTTGCTAAGGCAAGTTTTAAAATTAGTTAGCTTGCTATTCGCGAATTTTTCCCTTTGATTACCATTTGGGGCTTCTTTCTGATTTTATATTTAAGTTCCCAGCTTCTTCAATGCAAATTAAGTAAACTTTGGAAGTGGAGACCATAGATATAATCAAGTCACATAAAAGCGACAGATAATTTAAGTTAAGATTATATTAAGGTTATGGTAATAAGAAAAGTGTTGGTGGGATATGCGTAAATATATTCTGGTGTGCATAGTGTATTTAGGGATAAAAAGGATTCAACGCTGTCGGAGCAATTGCAGGAGGTCTCGTATTGTATTCCGGTGAGCGAATTCTTTGATAGATTATAGCATTTAAGAGTTCCCGCGAAGAGAGAATGTAAATTTCTGGATATCATTCCCTCTATCAGGAGATTGATATAAACTTTATTTTAGATAAAATTGACTATTTTATTACTTGGCTTGTGCTTGAAATTAAGTTGGGATTTAGATCTTACAATTAGAATAACATTTAAGATGACAGATGAGACAGGTAATCAGATATTGTCACAAAGTTAGGACGTATATCTTTCAATATTTAACAATTCAACCATCTTTAAATATAATTAAATAATCAGTAAGTTCAAGTCTAGATGCAGGTACGTAAGAGAAAAACAATATAGTTTATTAGTTCTTAACATAGAAATCCTAGATCACTCTTTCTCCCTCCCTCTCTCTCTCTTCTTAATTTGGTTAATCCTAATTTATGATCTAATAATAAAGTCTTAGTTTACCAAATCACTCGTTCCGTTTCTCACACTTATAGTTTATCTCAGATTTAAAACACTTAGTCTTCTAACTAGGAGTTACTTCAATCCGAATGATTCAGTCAGCTTTGATGATTCAGTCCAATCTGCAATAACATGTCAGTTTGTCTTTATTTTCTATCTCCTTTCTTTTATCTATTCAATTATATTTCTCTTGTGTATCACTATCCCTAATTCAATTCACCACACGTCTAATCTACATCTAATTTACGTAATAACGTTTCATTTTCATTTTGAAGGAACAAAATTTTACTAAATTCAAATTACTAAAACGTTCCCGATGTTAGAGAGAAAATCACGAATAGCTCAACGTCACGAATTTAGAATAAGCATTCTGTGCTTCTATCCTTTGAACGACGGCAAAAAAAATGTGACATTGTTTTATATGTTAGTTATATGTTAGTTTTGAGTTGATAATTACTTAACAAATCAAATTTGGATTATTGACGGGATGAGTTTTCACCATCTAGGACAGAAAATCTCTTTTCTTTTTTTTACTATACCCACATAAGCCTTTTAAAAATTCTTATATCCCCCTATACATATATAGGTCCCTCTCTTATTCCTATGTTCCCCCTATACTTTTTCGAATTGCTTCCCTTAAGAATCAAATTGCCCCCTTATGGAGCTCAGGCCGCACAAGGGGGCATTCCTCAGATGGGTTGTCTTTGAACTATTCTCGTAAATTTTATTGGAAACAAGAATATATTTAATGCATTAGTTTCAGAGAAGAAACTGTTGAAAAAACAAGCTCACTATTTAAATAAGGAAAGTAAGAAGAAGAAAAAACCTCTGGAAATGTTGCTTTTAAATTTCAGTCTGTAATTTTCTGCTAATTTTTGTTTTTTGTTGGATGTTATTGTATGAATGATATATTGGTGATTCTTTTAGAATTTAAAAGATAAAATTCAGTGATAGATAGAATGTGAGTATTAAAATAAATTGTCCAAACTTTACAGAAAAAAAATTAAAATTGCATTTATCATAAAAGGAAACTAGAAACTTAAATTTTGATAAGTATAATTTAAAAACAAGTATATATTTGTTGGGGAATAAAATTGTACGTAGGAAAAATAGAAGTAAAAAAGGAATCACAAATTAAATTAAGCTCTTATTATGTTCAATATATTTAATCTAAAATTATTATAATGTTATTATTAAATTCTTAAGTCAATTGCAGTGTATTTAAAATTCTTGGACCTATATAAATAGATCACAATATTTGTTATCAAATAATATATACCAAAGCTAATAACTAAAAAATTATAGCTGACGGATTTCAAGTGAGATAGTTTCTTAAAATTAAAAGATATTTCTGATGCATTAATATCAGCAAATTATTAATATATAAATAAAATTTTATACTTTTAAACAGGTTTTATTTTTATAGAAAATATTTTTATCCTAATTCGTTAAATTATCTCTAAAAATTGAACTAAATCAGAATGTATATAGAAGAATAATAACACTATCTTTATATTACTATACGATACTTAATTTATAAAACCATGCAAGCGGGTTTTTCAAACTTGTTTTACTCCTCCTCCAGCGAAAAATTTAGCTGTGTAACATTTCATGAAATCCCATGTTGTTTATTCTAAATATTTTAATATACGTCCTATTCACAAACTGTTGTGAAAAGTAATTCGCTAAAAAATTCCATTAAAAACAGTTCTTAGAAAAAATATATTATTTATAACCAGGAAAAGTATATTTCTTTGAAGCAAAAATGGTAAACATCGAACAAAATTGATTTCTTAGTCAACATTGTGATACTATTTATAAATAAACAAAAATTTCCTGGTGAACGTGATGAAAATATAAAGAAAAAGATGACGTGTAATTCTGCCCTTAAGAGCGGTTTTTTCGTGTTCGCCCCCCACCCCCCCAAAATGAATCCTTGAATTAATTTAAAGAAGGAAAACTTTATATATTTAATTAAATTCTTTATTTACTGTGAATGTGTTGCTAAACATGCACGAAAAAGAATTTGCGGAATATCCTAGGTTTATTTAAAAGAATATTTTCTCTTTACGTATACAGGTTATTTAAATTTATAAAAAAAAAACACTATTGCAGTGTAATAAAAGGAATAATTTAATCTACACAAAATGCGCGTTTTTCAGCATAAAACACAGTGTAGCAATGTGTACACCAATCACAGAAATTAAAGTTTTACTAATTTGTTTAACTAAAACTTATTTATTATATACAGAATTTTCATTTGCGAAACACCTCACACATATCCTTTAATTTGCAAAAATTAATTTTTGCTGTGTGAATAACTTTTGTTTTAAAAGAAAAAATAATTTCCTCTATGCATTGTTCCTAAATTCGGTTGCTGCAAAGAATGGTGGTATTTTCTACATAAATATTGAACAGTTTCGCTTACACATCCTATACATTAATAACAAAACTACAAATTTTATAGTATCGTTAATTTACACAAATTTTATTGTGATAAACTTAATACTCAAAGGTGTTAATTGATTGATTTATGTTAATAGCAATTGAATTTGTATATATTGCCAAATAGTAATAAATTTCATGTTTGCGCCAACGAGAAAAATATTTCAATTATATTAGGGTACTATTCAGTAAATATTTCTTACAATTAACTCCTTGTTTTTAATTTCAAGTTTTATGTTCGAACAGAAAGAACAATTCATTTCAATTTTGAAACAAAGTTTCTCTGCAATTGATTATTTAAAGAAAATATATTATTGAAAAAGTTGGACTGGACCTGAAGGAATCGGTACGGACCACAGAATTTTTGGAAGTATTATATTCAAAAATTTTGGTGGGGAAAGTTAATAAGGTTAATATAGTTCTCATTATATATATATGTAGGAGGTAGAGTAAAACGGATTTATAAGTTCTTCGGCCAAAATGGAATAGAAAAACGTAATACGTCAAGTGTATGTAACATTTATTTACTTATTTTGAAGGAAAAAAAATTATTTTTGAAGTATATTAAATTCGCTAAGTTTCAATGACATTTTATAAAGCTGAATGTCACGAATGAATGTAGATATTTTTGTAGAAGAGGTTATATTTGACATTACCCTTTTAAATAATGCTTTTAAGAAACAATTTAATAATAACTGGGAAATTACAACCTCATAAACATGTTATCTCTATATACGTTGTAGCAAACAATAGTAACTGTATTAGATTATATATATGATAAGTAAAATTAATATTACGTTTATACATCTGGGTAATATATTCGTATTTAACAATAATAGTTATAAAATTCTCTATAATATAGCGCTTTAATAAGAATATTTTTATAAAGGTAAATGGAATTTTAAGGAGCTAAATTTATAAAGCTATTGAATTTATAAAACTATTTACAAAATACATTCAAAGTATCCATTTGCCTTCTTGGAACTCTTTTTTTTTTTTTTTTTTTTTTTGATAAAGTTGATAAAATTAAACACAGTTTGTTAATTATTCTTTTTTCTGTACTTAAGGCATAAAGTGAAATTTAAGTTTGATTTTAAAAATTCGAAAGAATTCTTATAGAATAATTCTATAATAACTTACACAACAAATTTAAAAACATTGAGAACATTTGCATTTGTAGCAGGTTTCCTAGGAATAATACCTGCTTGTAGCAGAAATGAATTTCTAACAACACAACTACGCTTTTTTTTTTCTGGGGATCCCTCCTTTTTTTAATAAGAAGTAGTTTTAAAATTCCATTTGCGAACTCAGTTTTGGAGTATGTCAATCGTGACAGTGGTACAAAATAATTATACTTGCTTCTTAATTGTCCTTTGTATCGCTTGGGTTCGATGTTATTTCAGCAAATACAAATGTTATCAAGTATTTAGAATTCTAACTATATAAAAACTATTCCATATAGTTAAGAACGGTTTATTTTTACTCTACGAAGTCTTTTTAGAATTTTTTAAAATAAATTTTGAGACAGTCATCAGTTTACAGATCTCAAGAGAGGAATTAATCATATTTTCTTACCCAAAGCATACAACTCAAGAAAAAGAAGTTCTGTCTTTTTTTTGTCTCCTAGAACTATAAAAACTTCCAGACGAATATCTTTTTCTTACAAACTTCTTTCCATGTCTAAACTTTACAAAAGGCCAAACTAGGGTTATTAGATCACTGGAAAGGTACTCTAATCATCCCATCGGATCGGTTTGTGATCCGTCATTGGGTCCGGGTCTGCTGGACAACGACTCCCCAGTGTAGCCGGACCCTAATGAGATAGCGACATTAGGACAGGAAAAATCGCCGGACTATAGTTTTCGAGTCCAGTCGCTTCAGTTCTTATTGCTCTTCACGGCTCGCTGCCCGGGGTATTAAAGAGAAGTTTCCCGGTGTTCTGGGAAGTTCCGCAGTCCGGCTAATGCTGCCGGACTTTTGGCTTTTCGGTTGCATCAGGGAGATACTTGGCATCGTAAATGGTTCTCGTGAGTTTGTTCTTAAAGGTGAAAGAGATAAAAAGGGAAGTTGGAAGAGAATGGAAAGTGTTTCGGCTGTTTGCTATCGAAAAGATTTTTGTGCTAATAGTATTTTTTTCTCTAGGGTTATTTGTGCACGTTGTAAAAAAAGGCATAGAAATTTCTTATTTTGAAATTTTTCACCCAAATATTTAAAAGTGAATGTAGTTTTTTTAGATATCGGAAGAAAAAAATAATAATTAATATGCAATTGAAGAAAATATTTTTAAAGAGTTTTTCATTCTTAAATTCAATATTTACCTTCAGTTTGGAATTGTTTCTCGTGAGCATGTTCCAAAAAGGGAAAGAAATATAAGGGGAAGTTGAAAAAGAATGACAAATGCTTCTCCTGCTTGCGTTTTTGAAAACTTTTTTGTTAGTATTTTTCCCAGTGATTACTTCCTTTCGTAAAAAATAAAACTATAGAATTTATTATTTTTAAAAAATTTTATCGGAAGTTACAAAATGAAATCTAAAAAATAAAAATTTAAAAAATTATGAAATATGCGGTTAAATAAAATATTCTTTCAACTTTCCTTCACATTTAAAAACAAACTCACTAGAACCATTTAGAATGTCAAGTATATATCTGAAGAAAGTTAAAAGCCCAAAGTCTAACTGCGTTAACCTGACTCCAGAACTTCCCAGTAAAAATTTTAAGAAATAAGAAACATGCAATTGAATAAAATATTTTTAAAAATTAATGCAATCTTAAATTTGATTTTTCCCCCTCAAATACGCACAGCATGACATAATGTGTATAAATCGTGCATTACAAAAATTGCCACCTCTTGATGTAAAAAGATAATTAAATGAATAAAAATTGAATTCATTTTATCCTATCATTTAATTATGATCTTTTAGAGTAAAATGAGTCCACCGTACTAAACAATGCTTTAACTTACGGCTGATTAATCTTGCATAATAAACTAAAACAAACAATTTGTGTTTCCTCTTTTGTTATTAAAAAAAAGTATTGCTATCTCTAATTATAGTCTATAAATAATGTTTAGAATGAGATATAGAGGACATTAAAGTATTTATACGTATTCTTATTGTGATGAAGTAAACTGGTATTTGACTGATAAAATCATCAATGAGGTTTCCATTTCTTAAACAAATACATATCTGAACAATATTTAAATTATTATAATATAACATTTCCTTTCCTACAGTAGAATTTTTTTTTATATTTAAGGGCCTTGTAATTGATAATTAATAATCAACCATGATTAATATTTGTAATTAAGCTTCTAATTGAGATGAAAATTAAATTTCATTTTTGAAACTGTTCCTGTAAAATCTTAATAATATGTTCTCTTTTAATACAAAAACGTTTTTAATTAAGGTATGTCTTCAAATCAATAGTAAGCCCATTTTGTTCACGAAAATTGAATGCTGTTTCACTGGGGACGAAGTAAAAAAGAAATGGAGCTACCGAAGTAAAAATCAATAATATATTTTATAAGGAAAAAAATTATGCATTGTGAGTATAAAAATAGCATTAAGGAAACACGAAGGAAATATGTAATTAAAAAGTACTGTGGGTGGTATATTTTTAGAAAGAATGAAAAATTAAAACTTAAAATGGTGTAGGGATTTATTTTACGGGTAATCACTCGGGCAATACATTTTAATCTTCATACTTCATTATAACTACTTCATATTCTTTCTGTGATAGAAAAAATATGAAACACGTAATTAATTTTGTTTAAAAATTGTAAGAAAATTTGTAATGACAGTCTAAAGTATTCGTCTATTTCTTGCCAAATATTTAAAATGGAACAACTCTGGTATAAATTTTTGAAAATTTTCTATCTGTATGGAGGTTAAAAAATATAATGAAGTCATTTAAGGTTATATAAACATCTACAAAACTAATCTCTATTTTCGAACGAAACAAGATATGCTGAACAATTTTACAACATTTAAAAGAACGCTTTCTAATTAACTCTAACTAATTGTTGACTAAATAATAGCAAATTTAACATTACGGTTTTGGAAAGAAAAACTATTATAATTTATTTATAAGAGGGGATTTTAAATATATTTCATTTCATTTTTCAAAATGTATCATTTATTTTTTCTCCCTCGAGCTTAGAAAATAACTGAATTCTCCCTAGTATAAGTAGAAGTCCAAAAAATATTGTAAAATTTCCGGGGGAAAAATCAAACTGATAGAGCACTACATCTTATGAGAAAAAGGCGTAAATAGTTCTGCAGTAAGTTCCTGGAATATTCCTCCTATAATTGGCTATTAGGTGGATAGATACCCCCATCTTCCGTTAATTGGCAAAAAGTTCCAAGATTTTTTTGCTTTTTGAACTCAAAAAGGAATCAAAATATTTTTGGTTTTTAAAAAGCATGAATTTATTTTACTCCTTTGCCATATCCAGATACGGCTAAAGGCCTCTAAATTCATGTTCCGTTTTAAATAATGGTCCCTGCCGTAGAAATAGCCTTCTTAACAAACATTAGGTTGAAAATGGGGCGTTCAAAATTTTCCAAAATTCTTGAAGATATCGCTATGCATATATTTAAATTTATAAATAAGTTATGAAAACACACAAAGAAAGGGAGGGAAGAAAGAAATTCAATACTATTCTTAAAAACCAACGTTATGAAATGTCAAGATTAAGAACAAGTTTACGGATAGAGTTGTGTCATTTTTTTTTATTCTATGAAAAAGAAAAAAGTTGAGTAAAAAGTCATGCTCTTTTTTCAATTTATGGTAAGAAATAAAATCATATTAAATTATCTTAACGATCGAAATATTGAAAAATATAAAACTCTAAGAGCCAAAACTTTTAATTACGTAAATAGTCAAATTTGAGGGGAAAGAGTAGCAATGTTAATTTTATACGTTTTAGTAGGGGGGGAAATGATCTATTCATTATTCTAAGTTTATTTATATATACGTGTCGTAAATTTTTCACTTACTTAAACTATTTCAAATATTTATCGATTTAAAATATATTTAAGAAATATTATAATTTAATATTGAATTGATATTAATGTCACTTGAAAGTAAATTACGCAATTACATATTTATCAAACAAAATTTCTATAATTTATAAATTACGTTCCATAAATTTAATTTATTCCACCAATTGTGCTTGAACTTTTATTATAGTAGGCTCTCTAGTAGCTTTACAAATCAAGTCCTTCTAAATTCTTTGGTTTCAACGCTTTTAAAAATCGCCTGCTGAAAAATTTATCTATCTTGAATTCTTTGACTTAAGTCTCAATTTTTTAACAGAAACAAAGCTGAATAAATTCAAATTTACAAATTATTTTGCTTCCATTTTCGATATATTCTGTATATCGTATCACAAGATTTTAGACTTCCGTAGCTGTAAATCAGATTCTTCTAAAAAATTCGATTTCTATGTTTCCAAAATCGCATGCCAAAGGAATTTCCTCTAAGAACAAAGAAAGTTTCGAGATCCTCCAAAAAAACTTTCCAAGGGATACACTTTCTCTACATCCCCTCCAGTTCAAAAGAAGTCTGCTCATACCCCATCCATCCCTTTCGTCAAATCTTCGACTTATTCTTTTAGCAGTTCATATTGGGGATTTTTTTTTTCCGGCTGTTTTGTTGGACATGGCCTTTCTTCTTCCCAATATCTCGCCATTTACTTCGACTTGGAGCTCTTGAGAAGAGAAACCGCAGGTTCAAGAAAGAAAAAAAAGAAACGGGGGAAGTAAAATGCTCTTTTCTGTCTGGCAGAGAGACGGCTATATTAAAATCGTCATTGAAAGATTTAAAGAAATCGATGAAAAAAACACATTCTTTTTTTATTTAACAATCGATAATCCGATATTAGCTTTTGAAGTTCTGGGGGATATTTTAATGACAGGATTTAGATTTTTGACATTCCCCGTTTTTGAAATTTCTTCCCGTTTTGTTACTTCAAGTTATAAGTATTGTGATGCATGATTTTTTTTATTTATTTAGACTTCTTAAAACAATTTAATACTAATTGTTTTGAAAATCTGTTTGTATGTAATTTTTATCTTCAAGCAGGACAATATGGATGCACTCATGAAAAAAAAATGTTTTTGATCAATTTGATTGAAAAAAATATTATGCGTAGTTATGTATATCATTAGCAACATACGTTATTCGGATCAATTATTTTACTTTTCAGGTATTAGATGCACCTTTTCCCTCAGAATAAGTATCTTAAAATTGAAGTGCGTGTTATGGTCCGTACGTAACATTAAATTCAAATCTTTAATATGTATGAAAGCTATTTAGATCAGTTCAATTATTGGCGTAATTTGTTAATATAATAAGCGCAGCAAGCCAATAAAGGGTAAGTATGTAGAGTAATCCGAAAGTGAGAGTGTTACGTTATCAACATTTTTCGATGAAACATTAAATTTACGAGAGTTTATAAAATATTTTCTAAAAATCGTTCCATAATTTTGGGTTACTTAATGTAGTCCAGGGTATCTAATAATTTTTAAAGTATAGTAATTTTTTTCAAATTTTTCAGTCGTGTATGGCCTTTTTTTTTTGTGAGAGTGTTTCTTGCTTCTTCTAACATTCTAATTTTTTCATTGCATTTAGTTATCTGAAGAGTTTTTTTTATTTAAAAGGCTTCTTGCGGTTTAAATTTCATGTATAAGCCACAATTGTTAAAAATTATATTTTTTGTGTAACAAAAAGAATCACACAAAGTGATACGAAATTTTTCCTCTTATGAAATACTTAAATAAAAATGTTTCAGTTAATTATAAATAATTCGTTCCATGCTCCATTACGAAATAAGAGCTCTAATAATCGAATGACATCTCAATCATATAAAACAGAACAACTGATTTTAAGTGGGAGCAGAGTTATTCTTTACTCCAGTTTCAGTTTTAAAAAAGCATTTGAGTCTGGCTTACATCATAGACGTAATTTCCTTTAAATATTTTTTTTCCTTCTCGTTAACATCTCTCAAATTACATAATATATATTTTTGAAAAGCGCCCAACAACGCCACTTGCTATCGAGACTGGATAAATTAATGAAATGTTCGAATAAATTAAAGTTTCAAAGCCAAAAATGCTTTTCGAATATTCTTTCAGAAAATTTTGCATTAGAAAGCTAATTTTTTCTCTCGTTCATTAATGAAGCATAATTAATTGATGAGTTAGTTAACAATAATTATAACTAATTGATTGATTTGTACTTAATAATGTAATTGATTCATTAATAGTAATTATGTGTTCATAAGTAACTCATTTATATGCAGTATAGTATACTTGTGCTGCTGTATATATATATATATATATATATATATATATATATATATATATATAT
>BMAW01129442.1:178704-234009 GCA_019974015.1 Nephila pilipes | reverse complement strand
TATATATATATATATATATATATATATATATATATATATATATATATCTGTCAGTTAAGAAATAAATTAAATAATAGAGTTGTTCTTTATTTACTTGGCGAAGAAATTAAAATAATTTCTATGTGAGAACGAAATAAAAGTAATTTTGCATATTGTTGAACATTAAGAAAAACAAAGTAATTTGCGCAAAATTAAAACGTCAAGGAAAATTTTTAATTGGAATTTATCCATGATTGATAGCAATTTTAATTTAATTACATGCCAAATTTCAGTTCATTAATATAAACATTAAATGTGTAGACATGAATGAAACAAAGTGACAAACTTTTGTCCAATCAGTTGCTCTTGTTTAAAGGAGAAATTAAATTCCTCCCTCTAATACGGCGACCAGGAAGGATTTTTTTTTCCTATTGGTTTTTTCAATCATCGGGGGAAATGTTTTTGCATAATACATAGCAATCGTTTTAATTTCAAAAATAAATTAAAGAACATAAATTAAATCTGTGTCATGCAATTTATTGTAACAATTTACAAATCTCTTGACTAGATAAATCTCCTATCCGTGTACAGTGTCTTGCATTAAAAGAACGTTCTAAGAGAATTTACCATGCTTTATTAATTATTTATTCAGTAAAGGACCTCATGTTTATTTGTCACTGAGTGTCTTATTTTTTTTTTGTTTAATTATTTAATTTAAGCGGAACTTAATCAGGATTTGTTCCATTGTGTTATTGCTCCGCATAACTTTGTTTAATTAAAAATGCTTCAGAAGAGAAAGAGGAATAAGTTGTTTGTCGAATATTAGCTGTTTGAATCATTTATGTTGATAAAGTTATTTATGTTACATTATGGTTTCACTTTATTGTATATAGTTTCTGTAGCGTTATTAAAATTTGTAATGTGGTAATTTTAACCATATTTCCTTCAGATAAGTACGGTTCTCATCCCCCCTGAAGTACCAATGAACCTTTTCCCCTGCCTCCCTCTTTTTTTCTTTTGTTTTGTGTTTTATTTTAGAACATTTTTGCTTATGTTTTGAGTGTGCAAGTTAGACTCAGTTGTTTAACATGTTATAGCTTTTTTTTCTTCTTACCATGCTAACATTTATTTAAGAATTAAAAGTATAAACAAAAAAAAAATTAAAATATTTCTTTACGAAGGAAATAAATGTTTGTGATGTCTAATTTAACAAACTAATAGGCAAACGGCGTTTCAATACCGATCTCCTGCCTGCTTTCCTTTGGCCATAAGGGATCCTAATACTCTCTCTTATAATTAGTTTTACCGCGAAGGAAATCATTCAGGTATGGGGAAAGATCCTGACCAGTGATAGAGTTGCGTGAGCCGTCAGTGGCAGCTTTGAGTTTATCAAAGCTAATCCTTTCCTCATTCATAGAAATATGTTTTTCCAAAATCAATCTTAATATCTGGAAAAAACCCACAGATTCCACAAATTCCTTGAGTTAAGTCCTGGAAAAAAACGATGATTTCCAGACTTATGTACATTTTAGAGCACAATACTATTTTTTCTCTATTTCAAAGCTGTTTTCCACTAAACAAATCTACTGTTGAAACTTTTTCACTTTGGAGATGCTCGTAAGAGATGCTTTGGCTCAAAATAAACATCTTGCCCCTATATTTTTAGTATTGAAAAGGCATATGATTGTAACTGGAGATATAGTATTCTGGAGATATAGTATGATTGAAACTGAAGGAGTAACCTGTCAATATATTTAATCAATAATTTATAGAACATAGGTATTTTATATGAAAGTGGACAAGATCTTATGAGATATTTTTATTCGAGAAAGAGTGCATCAAAGAAATGTTTTAAGTATCACACCTCTTAAAATACTTAAATTTAACTTCTTAATGACTTTGCAAGGCAGCATTCTAATTTTACATACATCTACACTGGTGGTTTCAGTTCATCGAATCATGTTGGTGTCTCATTTTTAATAGATGGTTATCTTCATTCTTTTCAAATACATCATTCAAGATCGGTTTTTAACCCTGAAATTTATACCATTGCTAAATCGTCAGAGATATCATCAAATTGACACAATGAAAACTTCACCAAAATCATTCATATCTCATCTATTAGTCATTGAAACAGTAAAAATAATTAATAGCTGAAGTCGCAAAGCATCCAAATGCTATTTTGTTAGATAGCTTCCCATGCGAGTAGTAGGGACAAGTAAATGGTAGACAGTACTGCTGGTTCTATACCTCATTCCATCTCTCTTACCATTCCAAATATTGATATCGTAAAAAACATCTAACAGTTAGTTATTCGTGGTCATTGGTAGGAAATGAACAATAAATTTAATTATGTAGAAAACATATCATACCTCTTTGGAATCCATTTTCATGAAAAAGACGGAACAATATTATAGCACATTTACGAATTGAACATATAGAACTTGAACATGGACATTTCTTCCTGGGGTCAAGTTCACCTGTGTGTAACCACTGTGACTAACTGTAAGACACATTTTGACAGAATCCTCTGATTTTAACTCTATTTGTATTAAATATTTTAATTCTTATACACTATCATTAAATGATTTTGCTGGGGGAAATCCCCAACGAAATATTTTAATTCCTTATGTGACATTAATTTTATACAATACATATAATTTTATTAAAATGCTTTTACTTTCTATCCTGAGGTAGCATTTAAAATTTTTTTTATGTTATCCTTGTGTTTGGAACTATATATCCCCCGATGATTCAGTGCCAGAATTCAAGCGAACCAACGATAATCTTCATTAAACTGATATTGACATTACAAACTGAGATGTTATGTTTATGAGAGGAAATCTCCGATATAAGCAAAGCAAATTACATTTTAATGTTATATTAATGGTTTAAAATCAAAATAGGGAGTAATAAGTGGGTGTTTTTTATTATCGTATTTATATGATTTATTGATAAAAACATGTCCTTTTTTTACAAATGCGTAGCATCGCAACAATTAACTTTTACTTCTAAACGAGAAAATTGATTTTTCTTTACTTCTAAATGAGAAAATTGAGATTAAATTTCCATAAAAACATAGATACTATTTTATTTATTTCTTTTATTAAGTACTAGTTTATTCAAAAAAATGTATATAATAATTGCTTTGGAAGATAATAATAGTTCCATTAATAAATAAAAAAAAAGAGGAATTTTTCGCTTTTGGGGATTTTATTTAACGTTATTGTGTTTCCTTGGGATATAATAAATCTTTATAAGTCAGGAAAAAAATACAATCGATACATGTTTAAAATAAATTATCTGTAAAAACAATATTATTCTTGTAAGGAATCGACAAAAAAAATCATGCTTTCAAGGAAAAGGAAGTTCAAAAATAATTCAGGCTAAACGATTATGTAAATAAAACAGGTATGCATTTTTAGATTGCGTTTTTTATGTACCGCGTTTTAACCATTATTACTATTACTAAGATTATATATAGAGAAATACGATTTTTCGTCTTACAAGCTATAAGCTATATAATTAGTTTATATGTTATTATCTACCAATTGTATTGTTTTAATGAAAATAAAAATTGTAAAAAAAAATTAATAACTTCTTATATATTTCTTTATCATTTATTTGTATTGGAAAAAAATACAGGAAAAAATGGAATATGAGAATAAAGTGTTAAAAAAAAAGCATTTTAGTAATTGTATTTTGTGTCCTGTATTTATGTTACAGAATTTTTTTTCTCTCTTGAATACTTTCTATAGCTATTCTTTCATTACTTCTGTGTTTATTTTCCATTACATTCGAACTAAAGGAAACTTCTTTATGGATATATTTTTTATTACAGTAAGATCATAAAATATAGAATAATAATAATGTACATCTAATATAAATAATACGTTTAAATGTAAAATATATCTAATAGCTTAAATATCAATATGAAAAGGAAAAAAAAAAAACACTATATACAGCAGGTAAATTTAGAAACTTCAATTCCAATAAAATCAAAAGAAATTTATCATTGAAATATAATCATTGGTCTTGGGCTATTTGGTAAACAAAGTAATAATGAAAGAAGTGAGTCAGATTTGAGATTTAAAGTGAAATAAGATTTGAGTTTATGCCTTGAGAAGAAAATATATTTATATGTCATCTTATTGTAGCTGACATAAAATTTGAGATACATCTAGTCTGGATTTAGTCCTAGGCATTTATATCCAAATATAAATTGCAATTTACATTTATTTCTCCTCTTCCGTTTTGATTAACTATTTGTTCCCTCAGATAAGGACTTATTTTCTCTAGAACCCTTTGTAGAAAACTTTAACTTATCACTAATATACTCTTATAGCTACTATTTACCTTTTACAGACAAACTTTCTTTCCACTTCTAATTCGTTAGAAAACACACTTTCTTTACTTTCTTAATAATAATGAATTTTCAATAAAATACCTTGATTGTAGATTACTTTTCATAGCTTTGCTTACTTTCACACAGTTCGCTTATCTTTAAACTTCAGACAAGAGATCAGACTTACAACATTTAAAGAATAACAATACTCCTTTTTTTTTCTTTTAAGTCCTTCCGCGTTACCATGGTGATCTAGGTAATTTACTGTTAGGATATCAATTCACCTCGCGATAATTTCAAGTTAACTGTTGTATTACTGTTGTCTATATTCATGAGTCAAAGAACAAACCTTGTTGTTTAACAACAACAATTATTTATTAATTACTACCCTTATAGCATTATGGTGCGATTCCTACTCATTGCTCATGAGTGTCAACGCGATCGCTTACACACTGACACTTCACTGACTTCAACACTGAGGGTTTTGTGTAAGTGACATCTTACACTCGCCTCTTACAAAACGCCCTCCATAGGCAGATGTTAAATATTGACGATAACTCTTTTAAGCTGAGAAATTATTATGGCTCTTTCATATTTAGTTTATAAAATGATTATTAATAATATAATTCAGGAATTCCCAAACTTTTCCAACTCACGGTCCCCTTTTTAAATAAGGTTTTTCTATGGAGTCCTACCCTTTGTAAAAGCACGACTAAACACAAGTAAGAAATAAAAATATGAGATAACGCGGCTCCCCTGTGAGGACGCTATGATACCCTAAGGAAACGAGGCGAACACTTCGGGAAATATTGGTATAGTTTACCTCATTGCATCTGAAATAGATTTAAATCAAGATGTATCCAGTCGATATTCAGGTTAAGGTATTAACATTTAAAATTAAAATACTTGCATTTATTTCTACACTTCTGTTAAATTGATTATTTGTTCCCTCAAAAAGGAACTTATTTTTCTCACACTTCTCATGCTGAGAATTTCTATGTTTTGTTAATAAACACAAAAGTATTATTCAGTCTTACATTTGTCTTGTTGAGTTTGGTTATCAAATAGAGAGCATTTTATAATTATTCGGAAAAACGATCCCACTGCACTACTGACAAAAAATATTTCAATACACTCCTGGCCATTATAATTGTTACCAACAAATTTCAAATTTGAACGAAAGGTACAAAATGTTGGGATATGCAAGCCATTATCATTTGAACTGATTTTGACAAAGCAGGTTGAAGTAACACCATCTACAGTCCGAATAAAAGTGGATATTATGCAGAGTACGTTTCATTCGAAAGTCGCAATCAAACGTTGATTGTTTGTATGGAGTATATATTATGTCTTGTGTAAATGGGAAAACTTTTAGGAGCATGCGTCTAAATTAACAATGCAAGATCATGGTCTACTGGATTATCATTCCTCCATAGAACTACTCGCTTTAGTTGTGACTCTATGACAGCCATTCTAATACGGAATCGATAGATCCATGAAACTCAGTGGCTCCTATTCACAAATGCATGGCATTACAAGGGTGTTGTTCGGGTGACCTTACAAAATAATACAATCCATCACCAACCCTAAATAAGGAATTTAGCTTGTTTGCCCTCACAGATAGTATAATTACATCTCTAGCCACACATACTATCAATACGGCAATAATTTTGGCTTCTTTTCACGCTGCATCAGAAATTGGCGTGTCTAACATTGAACGACGATCATCTCTACAGGAGTGACATCACATCATCTATCAGATGATATGAGGCTCTACGTCATCATGAAAGACGTATCCCCGTGTGAAGGCACCGAAGAGAATGAATATTTCCGACACGTATTTGTCATCCTCATACAGGCCAAATAATTTAATTGATTATATGGGGGACTTTTGGGTACATATCCCTGCCACATCATGTTCCCCTATCTGGTACTTTGGATAACTGCTGTTATATTTCGAAGTGTTATGATCCATGACTGTACCTATCTTCGAGCTCAGGTACACTGAGTCATGGATCATGGAGCTCCGGTACACTACTTTTCAACAAGACAAATGCACTACCAAATGTTGCCCATGCTGTCATGACCTCCTTCGATGCAGACAGGGCAAGATTTTGTCCTGTCCAGCACGATCTCCAGAACTTTCAAGCACTTAGAAATCTGGCCATGTTTTGCACATGGCATGTCATTAAGAATTATGAACTTCGGTTGAAGCTGCTTTGATTTATTTCTCCGTATCTGTTATTCATGTTTAGTTCGACTCGATACTCAACCGGATTCGAGCTGTTATTGATGCCGTTGGAGGTAGATCTTGGTACAGTATTCTGTATATTGTATATTCCAAAGCACTTTCCAATTTGAACATATCTTTCTCTTATTACATTACATACTTAAAACAAATAAGTGTATGTTATTTGCTTTCCTTCATGGTATGGCATTATTAATGGCCAGCTGCGTTTTATAATTATTTGCCATTTTTAAATAAAAATAAACTTATACAAAATAATTTAAATAAAATAAAATTCATACTTTATTCGCCAAAGGCTGTATAGGAAATTCGTTAAAATATTCTTTCAATTTAATTACTAGCATAATTCTGATTTGATGGATAAAATTCTTATTCGGAAAACATTTTTTTTTTTTTTTTTTTTTTTTTGACGATCTCTTAATTCGTAAATATTTTCAACTAGAGAAAGAGTAGATATAATAATATATTTTTAAATATATTCAGTGTCATATTATTAGGAGAAGTAAAACAATTGTATAATTATTTTGTATAAAATAAAAACGGGGGGGGGGAAAGCAAAGCAAAGGAATTTCGACAATTAAAGGGAAATGTATTTATATTCCGGAACAGTGAAATAATTATTTTTAATTTCAGGAAATTGGGATCATACACAATTATAGGATCCTGACGAGAGCAGGATCTCGTTCAGGTGCACCGTCCAGCTTTGCTAATATATAAAATTATTTGCTACCGTGAAAAAATGCGTGTTTATGTTTGTGTTCTAAAATGATCAATGACACTATAAGTTCTTCAAATTTTTCCCAGACATATTTTGCGTTTTGTAAGCTTTTGTTTCATTTGATTTAAAATGTATAAAAATTACATAATTTTTCACATTTTTGAAATAATCTTTTGAAATAGTCCGTTAATTTTTTTTTACTATCGCGGAAAATAGAATACTTCACAAAAAAGTTGCAGAGGAATAAAATTTCAAAACTCTCATAAAAGGTGGGAGGATGAGCGAGTCCACATCTCCTAACTCCTATGAACTGAAGAATCATAAAGAGTATTCCCCAGCTTACGATTTGACGAAGGGAACAATTCTAGTTATTTCTCTACCTAAAAAGTCTTCTTTTCCAAACACATACCGGATTCTTTTATTCTTCACCGAACATTCGAAAGGGGTGCTTTCGAAGGCAACATCCCTCCATACTAGTAACGTTTTCTATACCTTCTTATGCCAAACGATTCCTTAAGTTCGCCACAATTTACAATTGACCCCCGCGAGACGGAACTCTGAGCTTCGTCAATGGTCCTTCTAAATCCGAAGTTAGAATTCACGGTGGAAGGGGGGGAGGTTAGAAAAGGAAGGGGTGTCTTATATAAGTTACGACGGTTGTTAGAGGGGGAAGGCATGGAAGTTGGCCAGGATTGGAGGAGAGTTGAAGGGAGGGATGGAAAGAAGTCGTCACAAAGAAGACGTTAGCATAAATACATGGGCTTTCGAATGTATACGTACATGGGGGATTGAACTGTTGGCGCCTTGTATCGTCTGGGTTTTGTCCCCCTTTTCTCGTTCGGAGAGGGTTTGAGGAAGAATGGTGTGGTGTAGTGGGGTGAAAAAATCGTGATGTTTTTGTTGTGGGAGTAGAAAGCATGTGGTTGATTTACTGGTAGAGGGTTATTCATATTTATTAGGCTATATAATGTATTTTATGAACGATAAAATTTTATGATTTACTATTCAAGTTGTTGAAAACCTTTTTAGGTACTAAAAGAAAATAAATTATAAGAAATTTAAAGCAGTAAATATTAGAAACCGAAAGTTCGAAGATAGAACAGGTTTCAAAACTCTGTTACTGTTAAGTTTAATGTAATCGAATTAAAATTAAGTAAAGTAACTGAATATTATATATCAGACTATGAATTCATTTCCCCCCCCTCCAAAAAAATTAAATTAAAACTCTTAAGGAAAGAGTTTTCATTTATTTTTAAAAATAATCAGTGATATACTATTTATTCAAATGATTCAGTTGGTCAGTAAATAATGAGTAAATCGCAAACTAAATGTGTTAATACATTTTTTCTTCAAAATTAAACTTTGATACCTCGAAAATCAAGAAGTGATTGGGGCTTTAAATTCAAATTAATTTTCGTAAAAAAATATTTGTGTTTCTTATGAAGACAGTGAAGAATTTTATTCAAGATACTTGAAGAAGTCTCTAAAGATTATATGTAACTAGACAAGACAGTGATTATTTCACATTACAAACAGAAAAGATTAATAAATTTATTAATTCAAAAAGTAATTTTTTTAACTTATAAACTTAAAAACAACTCAAAATAGTTTAAGAAATATATTACTTTTTTTAATAAAAAAAATACATTGTTGGTAAAAATAACGCTATTAAAGTGAAATGCTTTCGGTTTTAGAATATTTAGGTCAAACATTTATTCTTGAAATTAAAGCAGTAAAAATAGTTCTTCCAACTTAACTTTTTAACCAAAACTTGATAAATAAAAAATCAATAATATTAATATTGTTTTTTAGCATAGGATATACTTTCTCTTAAAGTAATGGAACGCTATAATATTTTCAGAGAAATTTCTGCATACTTAGTTAATTGGTATTACTAAGATAAAATTTGCCTAAAGCAAAAAGAATATTATGTATTAAAATACTTCTTCAACCGATAGTTGATTTTTTCATCTCGGAATTGTTCTGCAAAACGTGATAAGTAGAATATATTTTTATTAATTGGTAAGCTTAAAGATTTAATAGTAAGGTATGACTTGAATAGAGAGTATTAAACATTTTTAAAAATTTAAGAACTCTTTCAAAAGAACTATTTAGTATTCTTACAAGTTAAAAAAAAATAAACAAAATCGCGTGGCCTTTTATTTTTCTAAAAAATATCAAACCTTTTTCCCACAGAAGACTATGAATTAAGCAAATTTAAAAATTTGTGAAAGCATTAATCGAGAAATTCTCAAATTGAGAAATTTAAAGTAGTATCTGATTGAAACTTGTTATTAAACTCTTCTTGGAATATTTAATGTTTAGAACTGAATTTATTTTCTAAAAGTGCAAAAAAAAATCAACTTTAATTGTTGAGTTAAACATTGTAATGAATACTAAGCAAAGGGTTTTAGTTACAATATTTTCAGTACTTAAACTTTTATGAATTCGGTATTAATCTGACAATTTACAAATTTTGATTTGTAATGGAAGCCGAATGGGGGAAAAAATAATATGCGATTTCCTTTTTTAATTCACTCAGCGTAGAGTTACGATTTATATAAAATTGCATAAGTTCTCCACTTTTTGTATATAACGAAGCTGTACGAATATTCTATGATTTTCAAATCAATAAATATTGTTTTACGTAACTTAAGTGACTGTGGTAGCCTCGTGGTCAATGTCGTGGACTCGCAGCCTTCGGTTTTCGTCGAGTCGTCGGTTCGAGTCTTGATGCCACTAACCCTTTCACTATCGGAGGGAGGAAAAAGAAGTGCTTCTCTGGGCCCGCGGCTTCTTACCACGGAGTGTCACACTGTGTCCAGTCGATTTTAGATATTAAGCCTAATTAGCGAAAATATTTCCTCTAAAATCGGCTATTCATTAAAATATTTTATTTTTACATATATTATTTAAAATGCATTAAACTTAATATATACGAAAGAAAAAAGATTTAATTGAAAATTGTATGTTTTATACATAAAATTACATAACATTATTGCATAAAAAATCACATCTTTTTTTGAAAATATAAAATATGCTTACATTTGTTACATACATTTCATGGTGTAATGATGTACCATTCCATGGAATATTAAGATATAAAAAAATGAACCTTATTTTGCTGAATGATATTTTTATAAAAAAAAAGAATTCTTCAATGCATAGTCCAACGTCATATATCTTACAGACATGTTTTGTCAACTTTTGATGCTTCAAGCAAGATTTTGAGCAAAGGGCACATCTGCGTCCTTTTTTTTTTTTTTTTTTTAATTTAATGGCTATGTACAAATTTGGATTATTTGATTATTTTCGCTAATATCACTGTCAGATTCATTCATTAATTCGCAAAAATCAGATAAATACTTTCTTTTCGTTATGACTCGCTACAAATAAGAACCAACCGAATGAAATGAACAGCTGAGAGCATCTGATACCAAAAGCCCTAACCCCCATAAACATCCATAAATTCTCATTCGATCTTCTAAGAAGTAAGCAAGAAAGAAAAAAACAAACCGAATAAAGTGCATCCTATAAATCATTCATTACATTTAAAGAGCCGCGCCGCAACACGTGTTTTTAACAATTACCCCCCTCCCCCACGCCTGATAGCCAGAAGTGAAATCCAAACCTATATCACCAAAGTCAACACTCCAAATAACTTATTTGTAAAGATTTCGCGGTATTGTAATATTGAGTGAAGCATCAAAAGTTGACAAAATATGTGTGTAAGACATGTGACGTTGGACTATGTATTGAAGAAATTTTTTATAACATTAAAAAAAATCAAATAAAACGTTCTCATTAAGCATATCACTATTGATACGTTGATCTGCAGAAGATATTCTCGGATCGTATCTAATGTGATTCGCTGGGCTCAGGAGAGCAAACGCGAATGTATCGCATGTGGTACACGGGAAGTGAACAGGCTAAAGGCCCACCGTGCTGATGAGCCAGAGCTGACGCACGTTAAATCTGTCGTTACTCAAAATCCTCTCATTGGTATGGTGTTGAAGTTAGGAAAGGGAGGTGCCAGTTCAGATATCGTCCTTATCACATGAACGAGGTTCAAAATTATGAGGTTCGTCAACAATAGCCCTCGTGCCTGGTAAGCGCTATGTTAATTAAGCTAACCAATTAATCAATTTACATACTTAAAACTCTATTGAAGAACCAGTACGACAAAAACTGAGCAATTCTGTAAAGTTCAGAGGTTACGCTCATTTGTTTCATAAATAAAAGAACCAACAATTATATAAAGAAAATAATAACAGTAAATGAGGAATATCAGGAATACCATTTCTTCAAATATTCAAAATATCTATCTATAAATATCAATTTGATACTTTCATGTATAGTAAAAAACGCTTAACATGTAACTGAGGAAGAACTAAAATATTTTTCATTGGTAAAAGAATTTCGTGTTAAGCGATGTTTGCGGGGAAAAAAATTCACTAATATATTGGATATAGTCAAATTTTATAAATTTGTTTCCTGTGAAGATTTATATTACTTTGTAATACAATGAAAGGCTATTTATGTATGTGTTTGCGTATAGTTATGCATGTATGTATGAATCTTACATGTAAATATATGCATTGAAAATATTGTACTTCAGTTATATAAAGAAATGATGAACTAAAATTCAATAAGAATTAAAACAAAAGAACCCATTTTAAAAGTTACAAAGAAACCTAACAAATGTTATTTTTTTAGATTATAAAAAAATATAAAGAAAACTAATAAAATTTTAAAATTGCAAAAACCTAGCACAAAAGAAAAAAATACACAACAAAATTATTGAGAAAGAGATCAATACACCTGAAAGAATATAATACCAATGATTAATTGTAATAAGGTAGAGATCCAATCATGAATAAGTACAAAACAAAGCACGGAAAACCGTAAAGAAAATGGATATTTTTAAATTCTGAATTTGGTTTTAACAGATTTGCTGGTTGAAAAATGTTTTAAAGTTACCAAATAATCCCATCAGAAAAATTTTATAAACTAAATGGAATTTATATAAATGGAAGAAAAAAAACTAAAGAATAAGTAAAGTAAAAGAGACAAATGTAGGCAAAGAGATATACTTTATATACACACAAGCCAAACAGTTAAATAACAACCTATACAATAAATCAACCATATTACAAAAAAAAGATAACAAAAACTTATATGAGATACCGTGCAGAGCAACAACTATCACACAAATCACCCACTTATAAATCACAATTATCTCGCTTAAGATTGAACCAGACATGCAGTACCATGTTCTTTGTACTAATTGAAGAAAAATTGTAAAAGTTTCAAAATAAAAAAAAATAAAAAAAAAAAAAATCAAGAAAAACGGGGGGAGAGAGAGAGAGAGAGAGAAATTTAAAAACAGAAAAAATGCTGAAAATTATGATTCTTATAATTTAAATTACTCTCAATAAAATTCAAAGGAAAATTCTCCTTACAGACAAATGTTTAAAATTTTATCCAAGTAAATATGAATTCTCATTATTTTAATTACAAATCAACATTATGGTCAACATCATAAAATACGTCCCTAAGACATATTCAGACTGAATTAAATTCCCTCATAAGAGTATGTTTTGTATCTCAAGGAAAAATAGTCATCTTTTATCATGTAAATTGCAAGAGATTTTATCATCTTTTATTTAAACACACACACACACACACACACACACACACACATATATATATATATATATGTATGTATGTATTCAGTTGCATTTATATTGACAATAGTTTTCAAAAAATTTAAATATTCTGGATAAAAAAATTTAACATCTTTATTATTATTAATTCTTAAGAAAATAACAACATGAATGTACCTAAACATTTTAAAACTATTATAATGAAAAATTACCTTGATAAAAATGTAAATAAATATTGCCTAAACAATTACTTGTATACCCACCTTGTGATATACATTTAATCCATTTATATATTTTATTAGAAAATATATGTAATTTAACTAATGCTGAAAAAATTAAATTTTATTATTAATTAATTTTTTCATAAGCAATATCTTTTAATGTAAATTTCTTACATATCTCTTTCGGGACATTAATAGAATCATTTCATGATTCATTGCATTAAAAAGATTTTCAAAATCGTAGCTATAAATACCATACATCTATTTATTAATATTAATATATTTGATTACATTAGTACAATTTTCAATAATAACAGCACTATTCAACTTATCTATACTATTTTATATAATTTTTTGTGATTTTTTTTTTACCATCACAAGAGCAATATATGTATTCGAACTATTTGCTACTGTTCTAAATTTAATGGGATTTTTTTGAAATTTTCGTGTTAAAAAATTAGAAATTTAAAATTTTAAAAATTAACAACAGTTTTCCAACAAATTCAAAAATTCTATTAAAAATTTCTCTTTGGTTATTGCTTTGTACTCTAAAATAGTTAGTATTATCAAAATGCTTATTAGTTAAATTAATATAAAACTGTTTGCATTAATTTTTAATTATTAAGTAATTTGTCTACATAATTAATAATAAATTTCTCCTTAGTAGCTTTCCTAGTAGCTTGTTAAAAACTTTCAAATATATATCTACATTAATATCTACTTTTAAAAAAAACAATTTCTTCAATATCATATTTAATACAGTCTTTAAACTGTTTAGAAATTTCTAATGGAATACCATAATTCAGTATAATTTAGAAATGTAATTGAAGTTATTTTTTTCCTTAATATATCGTTAAGTCACAAATTAGTATCATGATTCATAAGGGCTCTTAATTTTTTATTCTCAACAATATACAAATTTTCTGTAATCGCTTGCTGATATTCCATATTTTTTCTTAATACCATTACACCCACACATTCATACACCATTTTTTATATCTAAGTTAATATAATTAAAAGGAATACGACCCATTTTTTTTATCATATATAAAAACGTTTTTAATGTTGAGATTTTTAATAGGGATTAATCCTTTATATTTATTAAGAAGATTATTAAAATTAGTCTTATCAAAAGATTTATTCATAAATTTAATTGTACAATTTTTTTTGCCGCTTTAAATTTTTATATTTCGTGTTATATATGTGTGTGTGTGTGAGAGAGAGAGAGAGAGAGAGTGTTATCTAACACATCATACACTTCAAATAATTATACATATTTTATAAAAAAAAAACACGTAATTTATTATTTTTTGCACAAAAAGTCCTATTTTTGCTGTGTCTTTTTCAGCATCAAATAGTCGATAAATTGTTTGATATCCTTCTTTGTTTTATTTATTTATCATTCGAATACGCATCTAAGTGACTGCATACTTTTCATGATATTCCACCTTTCCTTCCATATTCATTTTAAACGAAGTAACGGTGTGTTTTTGTCACGATTTCTCTTCTAATATATGCTTAAAGAAACTAATTTATTTTAAATTCAAGAAACACGAAATGTATCGATGAACTTGGTATTAAAAGTTCACCTAAATCTTTTGATGTTAAACAGTTTTTACGTAGCGTTTAAAGAAACAAAAATTATGAAATTGCACATTTTATCTGGACCATGGTATTATGTTCACTGATTTTTTATGTTAAGCGTTTTCGTGTTAAAATGTTTTCACTGTATGTCGTTCAAAAACGTCTGTATAATTTTAATATGTTTCACGTTATAATCCCTTTTTGGGTTCTTTTATTGAAAATAAGGATAAACTAATGTAGACTAATATGTAATTTGCTTTTTTCTTTTATTTATTAGTTTATAGTCGAATACTTTTTCATATTTTCTATCGTTCATATATTTTTCGACTTCATAATTTTACCGTTTAGCTTTACATTTCTAAAAATTGTAATTAAAATTTTTTTTTGCCCTTCTGATTAAAACGTATTTTCTTTATAAGTGTTTTTCCCCTGACAATACTACAACCTTTGCAAGCATCGCATGCTTCATCAAATTTCACAATGTGTGATGATTGAAAAAAACTTGCGTGTTGAAACTTTTACTTAATAATAATAAATAATTTGAAAGCTAAAACTAGGTATATGAAATAATATACTTCTATTATACTAACAGTCATTTTCATTAAAATGAATAAATTTTTAATTATATTTAAAGTTAACACTTTCACAAGCTTTCCTTTACTCGCAATATTGATAAGTATGTCTTTCCAGTTCAACATTGGCACTCTAATTTTAACCCACTTCCAGTAATTCGATCGAACTGAAATTTTTCATACATGTATAACTTTAAAGTACAATATTAGAAGTATGTTCAAGCAGTAATGATGGGGTGGGGAATTTGCACTTAACAATGTCCAATTCATTTGAAATTTCAAACTGGCGTACAGCTCAAGTAATTAATTACATTTTTTAATCTTAAAGCTCCAGACTAAAAATAATTTAATACATACGTAAAAAAACAATAAATCAAGCTTTTATTTAAAGATGGACTAAGAGGTGTACAAAATTTTTTCTTAAATGTAAAATAAATATTTAATTTATAAAATCTTGAGGCGTTAATACTTCTTTAAATCTCATATTCAAATAAATAGCTATGGTTCTCAATTTATCGGCAGTTACTTAGGTATCTCATTTAAACGCCTTAAGTTTTTGTGAATGATACGTTTTTTTGTATTTAAAAATTTTAAAATTATTTTTAGATAATCTTTGAATATAAGCTGTATAAATTTATATATATTTATTTTATTTCTCCTCTTCTCTCCACGTAAGCGATTTCTAGAAAGCACACGAGCTGCTCAGACAAAATAAAAATTCTTATGTGTTCTCGAAAGAATCTAATCAATGTAAAATTATCAATATGAAGCAATACCTTATGTACTTGCGTTAATTCTTTCATACACTTGCATTAATACATTTGCATTCTGCAAACAATTGGGAAAGATTCCGAAACTGTAACTGAAATAATATTTGATTTCTTAATTACAAACATAACTGTCATTATACTAAAAACTCCATGTCAAGTATTATCAGAGAACAACAGATCTATTTATTAATTAAGATACTACCACTACATTTTGGTTACTACTTTTTTCTCATGCACATTGATTTTTAACATGCCAGTAAAGTAGTAATTTGATTACTTTTGAACAAAGGCTCAGAAATTAACTTTTCTTCGAGATATTGTCACGTGTATTGTTTGTAATGAACAAGAAAATAAATTTTTAAAATAATTTAGTTTAAAGGGCCACTTTTAGTATTCATTTTTTGATCTTAGCATTTATTAAAGATAAATAAATCAAAATAATGAATCAAATGTCAATTGAAAGTCTTGTAGGATTCAGAATTTCATTTCAATAGATGTTAGGCTTTCAAGTGAGAACATTGGAAACACAGAAAAATATCGGAAAAAGCATCTTACTGTGTTTTTATATTGATAGAATTTATAACGTTTAATCACAATTGAAGGGTACGTCAGGACAAAAAATTATGATCGAAAGATACATTTATAATAAAATTTTAAAATAACTGCTCTAGTTATACTTTTGCACGAAACTGTTAATTACTCGTACATTAAGAATAAAATTTTTAAAATTAGAAATTAAACAAGTCATGTAAAAAAAATTTAAATCAATTCCTACTTAGGTCAACAAAGAAAAATTTTATTTTAGTTACATTTTATTAAATAATTACAATTAATATAAGTATGTATATACATGTGACAGAATCACAACATCTAGTGGCAATTTTTTTCTCCCTTAAAAACTAAAATTAATTAATTCATCTGGTAAATTAAATTATTGGAATGCAGTTTAGCCCAACCACCCTTGGCGACAGGAATTATTTGCCGGTATTTTGCCAATTGTGGCTACCCTGGTCCGCTTCGCGGACTACAAAATCACCAAGTTTGGCAATTTTTGAAAACGCGTCAAATGGTTGGGCTAAATTGCATTTTCACCAATTAAATTTAATTAAAGGAATTAATATTTGAAAAAACTGTATTAACATCAAGTGCCATCCACTGCAAATTTAAAAAAATGTACTTGAACTTGAGTGGACGAATAAAAACTATTTTATTAACGATTGAAAATTTGAACAAGATTTATATAGGGAGAGTGGGAACTAATAGTAGGAATTTAATAATAACAGTATGCAGTATAATCTCGGAAAAAATAGAATGAAAGGTTATTCCATTTTGAAGATTAGCTGTCCAATTTCAAATTGATTTAATTATACATATCACTTAAGTGTAATTTACGTAACATTTTAATATAGCTCTTTCCCAAGTTTATAGTATCTATTATTTTCTGGGATCAATAAATTTAAAATGTTACTATCAGTTGTTAAGACAATGCCTCTGTAATAGTTAACAATGTAGTTTAAGTATCGCATAAAGAACATATCAGAATATCCATTCTTATCTCTTTCATAATTTTATCCGATGATGAGTTTACTAATTCTCTCCTAACACTGATTAACATGAAAACGAGCTATTCGCTGTCTATCATTTAAGAATAAATTAGAAAGTTCTGGTATTTTATCGTGAAACATAAACGAATATTTGCGATGTGAAACTCGTCTCTAATGAAGGAAAGGTTCATTTATTCAATGAATACTCACGTAAAGAATGTTTATATATATATATATATATATATATATATATATATATATATATATATACCAACGTATATTTATAAACACGTTTTCCTAATTTATGAATTAATTAGTTTAAGACCTCATAAGTTACAGCGTATTTTTGAAGAACTAAAATGCACCCTGTGTGTGTGTTTTGTGGGCCATTTGCATTACAATGAATTTAAATACTTAACACGCTTAAACAGACCTTTTCTTAAACGTATAAATCAGGAATTCAGTTTATTGTGTTCATTCCAACAATTTTATCGAAATTTATATAAATTATTATGAAATTTAAAAGTTAATGTAATTACGATGGTAATATTTTTCTTCTAAGAAATATCGAAAAATCATAATTAAAAAAAAATTGATATTCATTAACGAATGTTATGGTGTTAAATTTTTCTCGAAAACATTTTCTTGTTTCATTTACCAAAATTATAATTATAAATGTGATTTAAACTTCACGAATTAGAGAAGGAAATACGTTGTGTTATTTATCCATCTGTGATGAGTAAGTACACTGAAAAACATTTTTTCTTCGGTTGCTGATAATTGGTATCAAATAAAATGTTTAAAATTTTAGTATTAAATATAATTGAATATCTTTGAGACTTTGTGACCATCTCTCTTTTAAACGAGCATCAGGGCCTGTCGGCCAATTGTTCACAGGTTCAAACCTCGACTCCGTTGTAAGCCTTTGTTCAGAATAACGATGTTAATGGCAGTCCGTAACTAAATTTTCTGGGAATGCAACAATAATTTCAGTTATTGTTTTGCTACTGAATAAAACGAAACGAGTATATAAATTGAAAAATTTATCCATAAATTGGATGATATTTTAACCAAAATCACCCACAACGGGTATGAAAGAATAGCATTTACATAATGATTATTACTCTTATACAACAAGGTTGTAACAGATTCTTGTGCACATAGTCCTTTAACTAACCTTTAGGGCTACCTCACCACGATGTTTGATATAAGAACCTCGCTTTGTGAAAGATTTATGAATAAAATATTTTTCAAAAATTGTAATGAATGTTATATACAGATTGGAAATAATAGAGGGATTAGTAACAGGAGGAGATAGAGGAATAAGCATGGTTGGCAAGCATACTAAATTGGTGTTCGCAATTGTGAGACGATATTTTAAGAGTGAATACCTGTCTTGGATCAAACGTATTGTTTGAATATATTAAGATAAGTAGAATTGTCCGTTATAAAATTTGGTTTAGGGCGCGATTTAGCAAATGTGTCCCATTTTTAGCGTAATTTGAAAGTGCTCATGGCACCCCTTTTTAAACAAAGTTTTTCTCACGGCATCATACGTTTTGAAAAAACACGAATAATCAGAAGCAATCATAAATCATCAGAGTTTGCGACCATGACAAATAGGTTACTGCAACCCGGATGCAATGCTTAAGTGTTATGTAATTGCAGAAATATGGTTGAAATGTTAAAGAAAAAATATTTGTATTGAATGTGTGCTATCAGTTATATCAATCGAATTATCGAATCGACAGCGTTATAAGCCACCATTGATGAGTATCGATGCTAATTGAATTCAATTAGAGTTTAGAATTCCCTTATATCATGCAATTAAATAGAGTCGATTAGTTTTCTTTTATTGAATTTCTTTTCGCTAAGAGATCTATTGTCAATAGCCCGATGAATAAATCCCTGTCTTTTTTTATGCCTCAGTGCTAAAGAAATCGTGAGTTAATTCCATAAATTAATCTTAACTTAGGAAATCCATGAAATGTTTCCATTCGTGTGGTAACCGGGAATGACAGAATAGTCCCACTGTAGCTGACGCATGTCGTAAGAGGTGACTAAAATTGGTACCCAGTGTCTGGGGGTATAGCTGGGCATCCTGCTCCTGGGAATTATATTAGGGGACCTCTGGGGTTTCCATTTTGATATAGGTACGGGTATAATGACTGCGAGGACTGCTATTGATCTTTTTCTTTCCATTGTGGTTTATTGTATTTGGTAAACACAGGTGACGCGCCCCCGGAATGCGTCAGTCATCCTTCTCAATTTTTGATCCTCTTCCTTGTAAACCAGTTTTTTTTTTATTTTCTTTTTTCGATTTTTTTTTCTCACATCTTCATTTTACAAGCTTCACACTCATTCACTTACTTTACTTGGCACAGTTTGGCCATATTAGATTTTTGTGCTATTACTTATACTGTCACTCACTCATCCAAATATCTAGATCATAGTTACGCCTTGTCCGGCACAGCAAGGCTACATCTGGTTCTTGCGCAATTAAACTCCATTACTCACACTTACACCATAAAAATATTTTAGAGGATCTTTGAGCTCGAACCAGCTCATCCGTTTCTTTTCTTTTCATTTATAATTCTTCGGACATTGTGTTCGATTAACATTAAAATATTAATTTCATTTATTCTACTATAAAAAAAAATACCAAATCAGTAAAACTAGTATATTTTACTCTATCTTTTCATTACGTTAATTTATTTTAGCATATTGCTTAAGATATTTAATTCTAAGTATGTATTATTTAATGATTAAAGAAAAAAAACTAATTTTTGACGCATATTTCTATATTAACCCGATACGCGTTTTGAAAAAGCATTGTTGACCTTTGGAGTTTACGATCATTATTAAATCATGTATATTACTTTTCCTTTACTGTACATTAATTGAACTAATTGCTTAAGATATTTACTACAAAATATTTATTATTTAATGGTTTAACAAAGATGTATGTTACATTTGTTTTTATATTATAGTGATACTTTAAACCTCAAAAATTTAAGTGGATACGCGTTATGTAAAAGCATTGTTAAAAGTTGTTTTCAGGAATTTACGGTCCCCATAAATTGACTCTATCGCTCGGAATATTTTTTAAACAAGCATCAACCTAGATCATAGATCTTAATCTTGACTACATAGATCATCATAGACTGATCAATTTTACGTTATCAGTGCAATGCCCTTGCTTGATCAATGAAGTCTTTTTTTTTTTTTTTTTTTTTTTTTGCGTGCTTTTTTTTTACATTTACGTACTCTTCTGCTTATAAATGTGCAAGAAAATTTTAAAATTCCTGAATAACCTTGTTTTTTCTATTTTCAGTTAAATTAATCTGCAGTTTTTAATTAATTTTTTTTCATGGTGCGAAACTGTTACCGCCAAGTTTTTTGATCAGCCAAATCTGGCTTCCTAGTTTTAAGGTATGCTTTTTCGTTCTGGCTGGCTATTGATTATTCCGTATGTTTATATTTATTTTCTTTTGATAAGATAAATATTTCCAGGTTTTTATCCAAAAAAGCTAAGAGAAAGGTTGATTTACTGGGAAACCAGTTTAACCTTTGGAGCTTTTGCCGGTTATTATTCGGCTCTTGCGCCATAATTCAATTTAATATATTAAACCTAAGTGACAAAATGCAGTTTGATTAAGGTCGCTCTCTCTAGGGTTCCATCCTAACTTACAGTCCTAAATTATGATTGAAATAAGAAATCTCTTACCAATTCACTCGTTGTTGATTTCAACAATATTTTTGATAGTAACCGCGTAGATTAATATTATTAATGTAATTCAGTCCAATTCCCCTTAATAGTGGAATAACTTTAAGATTGTCACAATGCTCGGGTTACCATTCCTTATCTTCTATCTCTCTTCTTCCTTTTCCCATTACTTGGATATCATATATGCAATATTAAATCTAAACCACTTCACTTCATCTCTACCTTTATCTAGTTAGCCTAATCACGTTTCATTTGGGTGGAAAGAAACTGTAACTTTATGCAATTAAACTCGATAAAAGCCCTCGAGGTTAGTGATGAGAAAATCGCAAGTAGCCCAACGTCACTCCCCCATATTCAGTTTTAAGCTTGAATTAGTTATTTGAAATACTGTGGTACTTATTTTAGACTTTCTTTTTTTTAAATGTTATCTTATAACAATGGAGTAATTTATATGCTTTTCACTATAGTTAAGATTTTTCATTTATATAATATATGTCTGTTAAAAATGTTAACATAAAAATACAAAGACTTTTAAATTATAATGAAAATAAATCGTTTTCGCATTTTTATTTTATGCATATGAAAAAAGAAAGAAACCCTCAATAGATGAAATTTGTTAGCGAAGCAGACAGTCATCTTTCTCATACTGCTGTATGAAAGGAGTCCATGGAACAAAAGGGTTAAGAACCCATGCCACTGTTTAGCAAGCTTTGTGCAGTAGTTTACATAAGGGGTAATGTGAGAGACCGTTAGAGGTACACGTTAGGGAAACGGTTATGGCGACCACATAGCTAAAAAAAAAGAATTTTAAAGCATTGAAAAGAATTTTTTAGAAAATAAGTAAATGTTTTTATTAAGATTGTTCGTTGTAACTAAGCTCCTGAAAAAGGTGGGAGTTGCTGAAGATCGCATCACATACCATTCTAATGAACATTTTCAATAGCGGAATGGTGATCCTAGAAAGTTTATTGATTTAACGGGGGTGACGAACACTTCTTAAAAAAACCATAAAATGTTTGTTGCCGTTTGTTAGCACAAAGCTTACTGGATGGACACTTTTCATGTATAGGTACATAAAATTAATATCGAAGCAAATTAACTGTAGCTTCGAGTTTGAGACTGTACTTATTTTTTGAAACTAATTTTGGAAAATACTGTGATTCAATGCAGTTACAAAGTACTCCATAAATTTTTCTTTCTCCCCCTTTCTAACATTTGTGTTAATTTGCTTACTTAAAAAACTATACAGTAAAAAATAAATCATTGAATTTAATTCAATATATTCTTTTTTGGCGAAGTTTTAGGAAAGTGTAATGGGCGAAACAGATTGGAAGAGGTGGGGGGTTCTGGAGAATTCTTGTTTGGAGCTATGAGAAAAGGAACCGAGCCAGCTGGGGTTGCTCGAGCTGAAAAAGGTTGGGATCTGCTGCTAGATTGATACTAGTTCACTCAATATACAAAACGATGGAGTCAATTTATGGGGATCATAAATTCTAAGACAACATTTAACAGTGTTTTTACAAAGATTGTAAGCAATAAATTTCTTATGCAAATGAACAAACACGTATTCTTTTATTTTATATTCAATCTCTATTCTAGTTCTATTCTTGTATCTTACAAAAAGGGCTATCATAAGTAAGGTTTACGATAGTTATTTTTAATAAAAAAAAAGTTTTACGTCACTTTTATTTATACATCTTTTAGATTAAGACATAATTTGATTTATTCAGGGAAATAAAACTTTTGTGTCGCGTATTGGTTACAACTACTTTTTTTTCCAGAAAAGTTAATTAATATTAAGAACAAAAGATTCAAGTGCTTTAAAATAAAAAAAAAATGATTTTAAAAATAGCTTCTTTGTGAAAAGAATGGTATTTATAAAAAAATGTTTATTTGAAATTTATTTCAAAAAATAAAAGAGCGGGAATTTCTGACAGTTATTTTTCTTTCTATTTGCCTCTCTCCCCCCCCCCCCCAAAAAAAAAAGCTATCATACCTGAAGCATTGCATGAAAAATATAATAACTGAAGATATTTAAAGATATTAATCATAATGTAAGAATAACAAATCAATATCAAAAGTTATTTTTGCAATTTTTTGCAATCTTCAATTTATTCACATAATCATTCCATTTTATTTAAAAGATAATAAATGTTTTTAGATAAACTATATTTCTCTTTTTCTAAGAAGACAATTTCAAAATGGGAAAAATAAATAACGCTATTGAGGAAAAAATATTATGCATTTTTATTGGATTTTTTTTTTCATTCCACCATCTCTAGGAAAATTTAAAAAAATGTATAATAAATATTCTCTTTCATTATATATTAAAATCTTTTATTTATTAAATTTACTTTATTTAAAGAATGATTTTTTTTTTACCAATTCCTTTTGTAAACTGGATCGTTATTCTAAAGTTTTCTTAAAATTTTTGTAGTATGCATAATGCTTTTTAAACTTCAGAACATTTGTATAGAAATATGAGACTGAACAAGTTAATAATAATTACAAAAAAAGTAATAGTTTTGTTTACTAGATAAGAGTGATGAATAAATATTTATAAACTTATTGACAAAAATACTACAGCTATTGTCTAAGCTTTAATGGTGGGTAATGTGAGTTAATTGTCTTGAATAATATTGAAATAAGCATCTGTTTAGCACTTCTAGTTTCATAGATGTAATTACTTGACAAATAATTTCGTTTTCCAAAAGATATAAAAAAATTACTTTGATAATTTAATTCACCATCAATCTGGAATTCGCTTTTTTCTCTTTCTCAGATGTCCATCAAGTAACTCAAAAAGCTAATTTCAAAGCAAAATTGCATTACTCGAAACAGTGGAAATGAAGCCAGATAGAATGAATTAATAATGTTACAGTACCATGCATAAAAGTATTTTATCCCTTTTGTAAATAGAATATTGCGCATCCAAGTATTTTGATATAACATTTAATTTTTTTTAATCTAAGGGCTATATTATTAAAATTACATCTAATATAAAGCAAAATAGCCGGAACTTTAATCTACTGATCAAAAACTGATTGCAGTTAAGAATATTACAAATGAAGCACATATAAATAAAAAAAATGCGGCACTTCTTTTAAAATTTCAACTGCGATCAAAAATTACTGTTCAAAAAACCAAATATTATCTTTGCAAATATCATATTATTTTTATCGTGATGAAAAGTATAACCAACGATATTTTGATGAAGAAACTACCATATTTTAATTTTAATTTTATAAAAATCTTAGCCGTTTATTTTTAATCTTTCTTTCTTTTATAAGTCACTCATTTCTGAATGAATTCTCACGTACTTCAATTCTAAATATATGCTATTAGAATAGATAAAATCTGGAATGAACTGCGGCAGAAAATAAGAATCAAATAAATTATATTTGTATTGCAATTTTTAAAGTTTTTCAAGGCTTCCCCAAATATCTTAAATTATAACAATCTCCATCAGAACCATATTCATTTTACAAACATACGTGAAAATAGGAAGCAGCTTTCATTTTCATATCGAACGTTAAACATTCGATATTTTATTCACGGATAATGATTTATTTTGAAATGTATTTATTTTAAATGTTTACATTTACTTTAAACTATCTCAAATTTGATTTCAGACTTGTTATAAATATTTTATTGATGCATTTTTTCTGGTAAATATGACCTGTAAAGTATAGAGATATGATACAAATGTTCAAGTGCAGATTATTATCTAGCTCACTTTGTAGAACTGCTGAAGCTCCAAATAAAGCTTAGATATGTATGTTTGAAAATAGGCAGTCATTTATTGTTACGCTATTTAACTGGCGTTTTAAGATTTATATATATATATATATATATATATATATATATATATATATATATATATATATATATATATATCTCTATATATATATATATATATATATATATATATATATATATAAAGTACTTAAGAAACAATATATAAACTAATAATAAATTACCTAATCAAGGCAATAATTATACAAACTTACAAACTAATTGCTTATAAAAATAAATTCAATTATTACACTGTCCTAATATAAATGAACATTGCTACAAAACTTATAAACTACAAATCTAGAAAAATAAGACAATTAAATCAAAAAAGGAGAAAAATAATTTTAAAAGCGGTTTCTATATTAAGAGAGAAATTCGTGGTTAAATTAGTTTGTGATCCAATCCTCCCCATTCAGTAAATTGCTTTATAGCAAAGTTGGAAAAAACCACAATAATTCAAAATCCAAAGATGAAAAGTCTAAAAGTTAGACAAAAATTCCAAAATTTAATTATGATGTATATAAACTATATCTATCTGAGTTAACTTAAAATAATTCAATGACTATTTTAATCACGGACATAAAATGACAATGAAAAAACTCTGCTCTAACAGGCTTCCACCTTTTTTTTCTCAATTTGCGTTTTTTATGTAAAACAGTAGATACTAAAATATAGAGAAGACCACCTGAATAATAACCAGTTCTAATAAAACTAATAATAACATAAACTCTAAAATATTTCTCTTTTTTTTTGAAAAAGTGAAAATCAAGATCTATATATATATATATATATGTATATATATATATATATATGTATATATATATATATATATATATATATATATATATATATATATATATATATATATATATATATATATAGAAACGTCTTAAGTTTCTTAAGATGCAGGACTTTTACTTAAACCACAATTAAAAGTTCTTTTTTACGATTGCAAGTAATTAAAAGTCAACTTAAAGTAAATCAGAAGAGAAAAAAATGATTTGATGACAAATTTTCTTACATAAAGCGATGGGAGTCTCTGAATAACAGTATGTAATTATTGTGAACAAATTCTGTTCTTAAATTTTTACAAAAAGTTCTGATTCTGGGAGTGGAATAATTGGTGATCAAGATCATAAAATGAAAAAAACTGATGTCTGTATATAAACCGCAATGGAAACTGAAGATCGTAAGCCTAAGCTTTATTTCTCCAGTAGTTTTTAAGAAATTTTTAAAGCAATGAAGTGGATGGAAATATTATCGTTTTGGAAATATTTCTTCTGAAGGATCTCTCTTTTTCTTAATTAGAAATTATAAATTCAGGGACATGTCGGAAATAACAATGACACAGTTAACTCGCCAATATAAATTTAGCCAACGAGGCAGCATTTTTTGCTTATAGAACTGTAGTTAGTTCGTTGAGATCTGTTTGTTAAAGTCTATATTTTAAAATGGAAATGCGCTAAATCATCACAAGTCTGTGTGAAACCATGTCTACCATGATAAATCTATTTGACACGTGACATCAGCTTGATAAAAAAAAAATCAAATAGTTAAAAAATTTTCAAATTTGGGACTAAAAATTTTCCAGAGACCCTGTGTTGTGAGTTTAAGAGAAAACGCGGCATCAAAAAGAAAAAAATCGCAACCTAGTTGCTGAATCACAGTTAAGTCGAAAACTAAATTCCATTGTTGTCAGTAGGTGGATCAGTTTAGACTGTTGTTCTCTAAATCAAGAATTATTTCAATATCTGCACGAAACGTAATGTAGCGTGGAAATTTTATATCGAAATTCTTCTTCAATAGTGCATCTTGCTGTTTTAGTAGGATGTTTATGTAGTTAATTAACTAAATTAACCTACTTCGTCTTATAATATGAAATAGGAAAAAATTCCTTCGTATCGTTTGATGTACGTAATATATTGCAAAAAGAAATACCCTTGAACAAACTTATGGACCGAATTTATTGTTCGTTTCAAATAATAATTATGATCACACATTCAAAATATTCATAAACAACTGTATTTCTAAATACCATATTAGACAATTCCTACTTAGTCCATTTTTTCCCACACCCTCTCAATCTGGCAACGAGCCACAGATTTTACCAGAATCGGGGAAGGGGGGTTCATGTCCTACTTCCACCCCCTACTTCCTTGCTTATCACAGATCTCTCCCCTGCGACCCTAAATCCCTTCCCTCCCCTCAGTTCAAACGAAGTCATTTCTTTAAAACCGAAGATGCTCCTCTATGAAAGAATCAAGATAAATAATGGGCAGAAATAAAGCATAAATAGCGTAATTTGCAACGGTGGTCGAAACACTCCTCCGGGGGTTTCTGCACACTAGACTATGAGACGTCCGAATCTTCATTATAGAGTGGTAGTATTTAACAACAATCACCCCAGGCTTTAGAGATAACGTTTTTGCAAGATTCCAGCCTTTTTAAGGTTTGCAATCGGTGGCAAGATAAAAAGGGTGTATTGACATGCGTGGATTGAGGGTGCAGGGAAAAAATAAGCACAGGAGGCAGGAAACGGTGGTAAAGGGATTGTATTTTAAGCACTGATTTAAATCCTGGCAATGTTTTATCCGTAAGTGCTGGTTCACGGAAGTGGTGGTTAAGTGCGTTTGAGGGGACTGGGAATTTCATGATGCAGTGTGTTCTTTAAATTGTTCTCTTGATGGGTGTTTTGAAAAAATATTCTCTCCTTCTCGGGCTTTGATTTAAATATGTGTTTGGGGAAGGATTGTTGCAAATGAAAACAGATTGAACATTGCTTAAGTTATTTTATATTTAATTACATTTGTGTAACATCTATTTTACTACATAACAAATTTTATTCAGGTATTACCGTGATATTTTTAAGGGGATCATTTTAAATTTTTCATGGAAAAACAAAAATTAAACTTACAATTCAGCATCATGATGATACTCTAATTTAATTGTGATTCATTACAGACAAACATTTAAAGTAAAAATAATGGTTCAATGTAAAATACTTCTTTAATTTTTAACATCTTTAGAGTTTATAGATAATTTTTATTGTTAAACAATGAATGCTATGGGCAATATCATTAAACTTTGTTTAAAATCTATTGTTTTTCTGTATGCATTAAGCATTTTTAAATTCATGTATCATACGTATTTAAATTTTTTTTAAAGAAAACCCAAAATTATTATTGAATAAAGCTGAAAATAAATGCTGTTTATATTTATAAAAATTAATCTTATTATTGATACCGGATAGGATTAAGAAAATGAAAATAAATAAATGTAGATATTTTGAGAAAACGACTCTTATTCTGTTTTTGTAATTAAAAAACAGTTTAAATTAATGAAACATAATTATTTATTTATCATCGTTTGGTTTAGGCAATTAGAGGAGTAATTTACACTTAAATTGGGTTGCTAAATCTTAATTATTTATTTAGATTGATTATTTCTTCAACTTCTTAAGATATATGCGAAATGATAGCTTAATAATAAAGTAATTTTAGAAAAAGCATCGCAGTAATATGAAGTTTATATCCTTTTTAGATCTAAAGAAATTATATTAGTAGAATCATTTATATATTTCCTATTTTGTGAAAGATATAACATAATGATAAATGTGCTTGACAATATTTTTTTCGCATAAATCTTGTTCTAAATCGTATGATAAATTGTAATAATGCTGAGCTGACAAGTTTAAAAAACAGAATATTTTTAAAATACGTGCGAGTTTCCTTCCTATCTTTAGCTTTTGTATTTTGTAAAAAACTTTTTTTTTTTGGTATCGAGTTCACATTTATTTTCTGAAGCAAATATGGGTGGTGGAGAGGATAGCTTGATGCTTTGAACTGTACTTCTTTTTACAGTGAAAATATCGCCAAACACCATTGAAATTAATCGTGAATTTAACTTACTTCTACAATATATTTTTAAAATGTTATCTCTAAAATCAGATCACCTTTAAAATCAATTAAGTCATAATCTCATTTTGTCAAAACCAATATCAATGTTTTGATTACATTCGCGGAAACGATTCATATTTTTTACTCTATTTCATTACGCCATATTGTGAGTGAGCCGATAATTAATGTTTATACGCTTGTATACGGCCCCTTAAAATTCCGCAGTGTCCGATCTCAACTCACAATTTAATATTTCCTCAACTAAAGGTGAGAATTGCGAGAAATGTTGGGCTTAAGGTCTGTATGATATGAAGAATCCAAATACGTAAAAAATTTTGGTATGTAACAATTCGTTTTCTTTCGTAACTGTATTTATATAACAATTATTGTTTTTAATATAATACTACTAATTTTTTAAAATTTATTCATATACTTAGAATTAGAAAAGCAATTATAGATTGATGTAAAAAGTTTCGAAAAATGTTGACCCAAAAAACAAATAAATAAAAAATATCGTTAAGTGTTTCAGACGCACATTAACATTAGTTGAACCATTTTTTTAAATTTTCATAATTCAGGAACTTACATTCAGATTCTTACGAATTTTTAAATTTTGACTAATTTTATGGTTTTGTTATCAGAAACGCAAAAAAAAAAAAAAAAAAAAAAAAAAAAATCGAATCGAATCATACGCGAAATATTACTTATAGAAGTTAATGAACTATATTTATGAAGTTACGACGAAATCAGACATAGGCTGTATGAGCTTAAAGTTTCGCGAGTTTTCTATGTTGCAACTTGAATATTCTCTTTCTGTTTCTGCTAAGCTAATTATTATTCATTTCTTTCCTTATTCTAATTTCTTATGTTCATTATATATATTTCATACTAAGATTTATACATACTTTAGTTAAATAAAAATGATATATTTTAGTTCTTCATTTATCTATTGGAAACTACCTAAGTCAGTTAAAATTAAGATTATTTGTTATAAGTAAAGTAATGCATTTAATAAAAGAGCGAAAATAAATGCCTATATCTATTTCTTATTTTGTGGAGGGTTCACTTGTGTTTCAGGAGTCTCAAGAAAACCTTTGTGAGTATTTCCAATGTTATATGAAGAGATGATTAATAAAGCAATTCAATTTTGGAAAAAGGAGACATTATACAATATTAGAGTAAATTACATATTCTATAAACACTTCTTTCTACACAATAAGCCTTATTTACATATTTACTAATCCAATTAATGAATTCTTACAGTGTAGACTCAAACACTGATAAACATTCATTATTTTGTATTCCCTCCTGAAACAATTGAGTACGAAACAGCGAGAAGAATACCAATGATTGAAAATTTAATCCCAATTGAACTGTTTTAAGAGATAAGTAGAGATAATAATAGAGAGGAATCAAGATAATGCCATCGGCAAAACGAATCCATCATCTGTATCTCTAGAGATCAAGTTGGGAATAATTAACTGTACTTTCGAGACAGGGAGAACACAAGTGACAGATATCTTTGGAGAAGATACGTGAGTTTAAGATAATATTAAACAGTTTATAATTTAGACAAATAGAGGAGGTAAATAAAAATTGCTTCGAAAGGAGATTATGATAAAATGCTTGAGAATATTGAAAGTAAGGAATAGAAGCACTTAATCTTTTCTAGACATGGAATATATCGGTATTAAAATTCTTACACATAATATAGAAACTAATTATTACACGTTGCTAAATAATTGCATTTCGTGGTAGTATTATACTGAAGTAAATGTAATCAGAAATAATTACTTATGTGGTGATTAGTTTTTTGAACGGATTTTTTTTTCTCGGAATTTCATCTTTTATTTTTAAACCAATGGCTGTTCAAAATAGTCATAATTTTTCTGTTCAATATTGTATTTTGTTGTTTTCCAGAACTAAAGTACTTGTTACAAATATGAAATAATTTAATAGATTAAAAATTATCTACTTATCCTTGGTTATTATTTTTATTTTAACATAAGGCTTCTTAGAAGGCTAAAGCCTAGAAAGAAACGTGGAAGATCTATGAGTTTCGATGAGAAAAATATCTCCTTCTTTACTGATTTTCGATGGCAACTAACTCTTTATTTTGTTGCTATAATTTACAAGAATTTCATTCACTTATGGGATTTATTACTTGTATTCTCTCTCAAGAACATCTCAACTCAGTTTAATGCACATTTTGAAAATGAACTACATATATCTTATAGAGAAGTCTTTAAAATTATTATTAGACAGAAAATTTCGTATAAATCAAATGTATTAACTATTCAGAATCTCCTTAGAATTATTTGTATACTATCATTTACAGCATTATTTATGACTTAATAATTAAAGCTTTGTTTTTAAGTATTATTACTTAAACTCTATTTTTAAGACTTATTACTTGAAGCTCCAATAATGTATTGTTATTTCAAACTTTGATTGCGTTTTATTGCTTTAAGATCTAGTTATGTATAATTACTTGAAAGATCTATTTGTGTGCTAATACGTATAAATGATTACAGTACTTCAATCTAAATTACTCTCTTGTGCATTATTATTTAAAGCTCTACATAAGTATTACTACTTAGAGCACTATTATTTATCATAAACTAATGTATTATTTTTTTTATTATAATTTAAAACACGTATGCCAATTTTCCATTTTATTTTTTTGCAACATAATTTATTTCGTTTGTATGATCTTTCTTCTTATACTTAAGTATATCATATATATATATTTTCGAAACAAAAGAATTATGTGACAAACAAATCCTTTTTGGGGTGGTGATGCAAAATGTTAAAGGCAAAGGGGACCGAGAAACAAAACGCTTGAAAAACTCTTTTCAGAATTTTCCAGTATGGAAAAAAAAACCAAAGAATCAAGTTCATTTTATGTTAGAAAAATATTTCTTTTCCAATAAAAAAAAAAGATTTTTTTTTGGCTTGAATACAATGTTAATGTTACAAAAAAATTAAATGTTAATATTCCATTCTATTGATTCAAAGATGATAATAATAGCCTACTTATTCCATGATTTAAAATGAAATTCAGTGTTGGCAAAAGGTAAAATGTTGTATGTTCACATATACAATTAAAATTTTTATCATTTTAATTTAATAAAGTATGTTATTTAAATTTAAAATGACAATAGTCTCAGAAATTCATCGATAATTTAGAAGACAACCAAGTAATGGTTATTCGAAATTGATAAGACCAAGTAATAAAAATTTGAATACATTATATGATTTAATAGACTAAATATGTCGGGAAATCTTAAGAATGTGTCAAAGTATGGTGGAATCTCTGGATGCTAAGTTGTACAATGAAAACATCGTGCAGATAGCTTAAACTGTGTTTTTAACCCATGGTTTTATATAGCTCACTCTGTGGGCACGACAAAAAAAATAGAACATTATTAACCACTACACAAATGTTTCAGTCAACGACAAAATGATGTCAATGGCCCCTTTTCAAAATAAATTGTGAAATACGCATGACTTTTCTATTCTTAATTTACGACAACAATAATTCTTTTTCGCACAAAATATGTACAATTAAATAATTTATCGTTTGCTTTAATTTTTACATATGAAAAGAATATTATTGTCTACTTAAATATCTTATCGTTTGCTTTAATTTTAATATTTAATTGAAGAATTGAATAATTATTTTTAAAAATTAGCAACTTAGGGGATTAAATCCGTTCTTTGCAAAATTTTGCACAGTAGAGTTTCTATTTTATTAAAATTATTTTTTAAAATTTATATTCATCATTATTATTATTTTACTTTTATTTTATAGTCTATGTTTTTTTTTATCTAGCATTATGCTTTATTTTTCCAGTTAAATTTAATAGAAACATTATTTATGGATGGAAATTAATAATAAACATTTGTATGAGGTCAATTAAAAAGGAATCCATGTTAATTTATGGGAACGGAATAACTCACTGAATTATTGCCTATAGAACTATTTTCCTATTTCTGAAAAGTCCATGAATATGACATCCTTCGCATTACCAAAACAATCGTTGGTTTTTCGTCAAAATTCTTTCTGGCAGATGAAACTGTAGAGGAGTAGATTCACTAGAAGTAACCGATTGTTTCGATTAATGTTTGGGTTCCTGTGTATAATGATGAATCTAGATCCTATCGACGGCGACAACTCGATGCAATATGACGACGACAACACTACTCGGAAGCAATCAAATTTTGATTTGGCAGCAAAGGGCTGTCTATCAATCCATCTAAAATTTGTTTTGGTACCGTTTAACAGATGGTAGCAAACAATGGTAACACCAGTTTGCCTTAGCAACAACATCTGTCGTCAAAAAAAAGCCTCTCTTATATACGGGTATAATCCAATGTATGTAGGATTAAACGTTTCAATAGTCCTAAATTTCTCAAGGGGAAGAACCGTTTCTACGAAGTTTTTTTTTCTCTCTCTCTCACACCGTCACTCAGGGGCTTACTTTTTTAGGCGAGTAAGGGTATCATGAGCCTGAGGTACCCTAGTGATAGTTTTCTCTCCTTAGGACTTAATGTTTTTGATAAAAACAAGTGGAATGCCCTTTGATACCCCTTAGCAGTACTTCTCTATTTTCAACTTTTCTTCTCGTTAATCAATCATTACTTTTTTACAATTTTTTCAAATGCCAGATACATACATAGATTGTTTGACGCAGCTCAACCAGATTTAGCTCTTGTGCCATAAACCTAACATTTCACCCCTGACTTTCTAAAACCATTTTGTAGTGGAGTAGCCGAGTGGTCATGGTCTCAAGTTTGCCGCCGGCGATCTCTCTGATGAATCGTGGTTTTGTGTCCTGATTTCACTATAAACTCGTCGTGTAGCGGGGTTGATGCATGTTTGATCTGCCGAGGCTCTTATTCTTCTTGTTAGCATAATGGAGAAGTTTGAAAAGGGAGGTGCCATCACAAATCTCGTCCTTGTTACTTGACTAAGTTTCAAAGTTGCGAGGTTCGTCACCAGTGACCCTCGTTTTGAATCTTAGGGAGATGTTTATAAGACAAACTTACTGCTATTTTCTATGAAAACTTGGTATTGTTTTGAAATAATATGAACGTTTAAATTTTTTTTTTTTTTTTGTTATTTAGACTCTTATTCAAATTTAGATAATTTTATTTTTATATTTTATATAACTAATTAACAGAAAGACACAAAATATTAATCAATAATCTTACAAATAGTTATTTCATTTTATAAATAAGTAAAAGTATTGTGACTAAATTTTTTAAAAGATTTTACAAACGGGTTGAGTGTTAAATATAAAGCTCATATTTTCCACCGACAATCGTACTATTTTTGTGAACAAGAGCTAATTTCAGGTCTGACATAAGCCCAATAATTTAAAAAAAGGAATAGAATTTTTACATGCCAGCATGTTTAATTGTTTCACATTTCTGAATTATATATTTTTCTAAAAATACATTAGCAAAATTATTCATTTACGAATTTTGCAACAACTTTTATTCCTAAAATAAAAGGAAATTTTCATCATGAAAATTTCATGGAAAAATGTAATTTTAAAAATGACATGCATGGAGAATTTAGTCATGACTGCTTTCGAGATACTTATTTATAACTAATATATATTTGATAGACAAAATGGGGGGGGGAATGTTGAAAGAGAGAAAAATGCAAATTGTTCAAAGTTTTGAGTAGAAGATTAGTTATTTTAATTTAAATTTATTTATTTCTGCTAGTCAGGCCCAATTTTCATAAAAATTTGATAAATATATTAAGAAAAGAATTAGAGCTGTTCTTGCGAATGAATTTTTTTAATAAAAAAATTTACGATGCTAGCTGCAGAAGCTATGTAAAATAATTAATCACATAAAAATGAGACACAATTTTTTGCCTCTAAAGACAAATTTATATCCTGCAAGAAGGTAAAGAAACAATTGTTTACAAAGAAATTCAGTCTCAAAAAGCTTATTCTAAATTGTATCCTATTCTGGGAATAGTTTCTTCATATTCTTATGTAAACATTTGTGCCATATCGTGCTTTCTTTATTGAATTCAGTAAGAAAGAAAAATTAGTTTCGTCTATAAAAAATAACTATGTTCGTGTAAATGTAACCAAATAATACAAATGTCATTTAAATGAAAGAATTTGTAACAATTTTTGTGGATTTTTTTTTATAAAATGGGTGAAGCAAACTTCTTGAGTTTTGCATTGAAATTTATTCCAAATAATTCATTTGTGATTGCTTTTTTACATATTTGGGGTTAAGTATTTAAAAAAGAATTATTGGAAATTGTATTAATTTTTCATTCTCTCTCCGAAAAAATTTGTATTCTTGGAGAAAGATTTTATGCATTGGAAATTTAAATTTTTTCCCCTAAAGTTTCAAAGATTTATGTCTTTTTGATACTGAGTAAAAAGTGAAGTGTTTTACAAGGAAGAAATGATTCGACTATAATTTAAAAAGTCTGCTCGCTAAAGAAATATTACTACTTTAAAGCAAAATGCTAACTAAATATTTATTGGGAAATCATAACTAGATATTAATCAGAAATAAAATAAATATATACCATATAGCGTTTTCCAAATTAATATAGGCAACTGAGTGATTAATAGTTCAAATTTAAGTATTTTATATTCGAATATATTATTAAGGGTCCACGGTACACAAAAAAATGACCAAAATATTGAAACAAATTTTACTACCTCATTTTAATTCTATGACTTTCTAAATATATGTGTAACATTTTATAGCTCTAGCTACATAATTTAACGAATTATTTAAATTTACTGTAACAAGTATTAATTAACTTTCAAAACTTTAAGCTGCTGCTTCTCTGCTTTTTTTTCTTGATGAATTTTTTTTCATGTGTTTAGAATGTTAAGGAGTTTTGTAATCAGAATATATATATATATATAGGCTTGTACGTGGAATAGAGATTTTGTTAATTTTTTTAAAAAAATCAGCAGAATTAGTTCTTGGGTTTTTTAAAAAATATTTTTGCAGTGTTTGATAGGATAATAATATTTTTAAAATTTTCAAGGAAAACACTTTATTTATCTTAAAACATTTTAATATTTTTATAATTAGGAGGAATTATGGATAATTTTATTTCTTATGATTTTGATTTATTGTAAAAAGCTTCAGTTAATGTATTTTTATACCTAAAATATATTTTAATTAAGTCACTTGAATAAATACTTACCTCACCAAAATAAACAGATATTTTCAATTCATAAATAAAATTATTTACTTCTTATAATATAGAAGCACATAATTAAAAAAAAAACTATTATGCAAAATAAAAAAAGCTACGTTTTTTTTTATTGTATGATTTAATATTTAATTTACACAACTATTAATAAGTTTCTTTCTAAACCTGGATCAAATTGCTTTTTGAAATCTTTAAACGACTATAATTATTCATAAAATAATAAGGTTATTAATATATTCGGAAACTATTTACTGAAAATACTGAAATGCCAAAATTATATCTTCAGTATCGCTGCCTATCATAACTCTTAAGAATACTTTATTTAAAGAAATTATCGAGTACAGTGCAAGAACAACAAATATGAATTAGGTCTTAATATTCAATTACATATTTAATATATTTGATTGCACAAAAATCAAAATCCAAGTCTTTTTCTCCCAATTTAATAAGTGCGTTAGAATAAAATTATTTTAAATTATCGTTTCGAGTAATTAACTTCTTGATAACTTTTACTTTTAATCGAGTAAATTAATGTTTTCTTCCGAATTTACTCATTACATTCAAATTCGTGTAAAAAAATTCTCTTTCTAAACCAAAACTAATAGAACTGTTAATCTCAACAGCATGTACACGAAATGCAATTTCCGTTCTTATCAATGGACTTTTTACAAGTTTAATTTTTGTTCGCAACGCAAAAATAATAGATTATCCTAAACAAAAATCAAAGCAGAAAACATATATTTAATTAAAATGCCTTAAATACACATATTTATTTGTTAAGAGACTGACATGTACTGAAATATATCAATGATTAAAAAATAACAAAATAAAGAAAAGAAGTTAATTAAATTTTACAATTTCTCCATGAAATCCGTATCCCGAAGCACGTAAAAATTTTCAATCAATGCTTTTTCAGACATTATAATACATTTCAACTAATAACGAAGATATCTTTCTTGAAATCAATAATGAAAAATGCAGAATAATTCAATTATTTTAATCTTGCCCAGGAACAGTTCTTACTCATTATGTAATACATCATCATCAGGAAATGAAAATTCGTTCTAGGGAACTAAAGATAAAGAAACATGCATTTCCTCCCGCTTTCTTCTTTTTCAACAATTTCCATTAAGCCTTCTTTTTTCTTTTTTTTACTCTTTTGCTTTTGCATAAAAGTTTTGGAATGAGAAATAATAATCCTATCTTTGGAATGGTAAAAAAATGGGGAAAGTTCCAAAATGTCTGTCAATCGCAAACGCAATTAAACCCAAGACATGGACCATGGTAAGTAATTGAAAAGATTCATTTTAAGTCAGTCCCAGACAAGTTTAAGAATTAAAAAAGAAAATTGTTCTGAGGGGAATAGTATAACAATTCTTATTACTAATCTGTCTCTTTGTTTTCATCTGGTTTTCCTTGCTCTCTTAGTAGTGATTAATATATTTTCGAGTTTGGAATAAAGATTTAAGGCTAAAAAAATAACTCCTATGATTCGAGAAAAATGTATTATTTAGTTTCTATAGATGAATTCTTTATACGTGACCGTAGATTCAGTCTTTTGAAAACTTAAAGCCCAGCTTTAATTTTTACGGCGATTTCACTGATGTATTTCGGCAGGTTAAATAATTAGTTTGACAGAAAATTGTGAATCAATTATTTTTTTTCCCTTTACAAATTATGAGATTCTTTATTTATAGTTTCAAAATAGTCCCCTTAAACTTTTTAAGCATTTAAATTGATAACTTACATTCTTTTTTTTTAAAAAAAAAAATTCAGTGGTTGTTTAAATCTAAAAATAATTGCGCTTCATAGTTTTAAAATAACAATTCCTTATATTAAAAGGAAAAAAAGTATAATTTATTTCTCTTATTCATAAAACTTTGTTTCGTCTTGTTCTTTACGAAACAGTATGTCCTTACAATTTCAAATTCATATTAATCTTACATCAATTGAATAATTAAAAAAAAAAAATTCAACATGAAATGTAAATATTTTACTTAATAATTTTAGTATTAAAATATCAGCATTTTCTAAATTAACTAAGCATGTGGATTTGCTTAATTAATGATAGGTATTGATATTAATACTTTGTACATAGCCTAATGCAAAAAGATTGGACAATTTTATATATTATAAAATAAATTTTTCGAACATTTTTCGGTTAAGTTTCTTTTACAATTTTTTTTAAACTCATAATGCATTTTTAAATTCATGTTAGTGATACAAAAGACGAAAAAAGAATAAAATTAACCATTTAAAATTATAATTAAATAAAATTTGCACAGAGTAGTTTTGTTAATTACTCAATTCGAGATGTATGCATTCATAACAAATAAGTTATTTTAAAAAAATTTGTTGATGAATAATATTTACTTTCGACAGTTAAAATTAAATAGATTATTTGTTTTTGAAAAATTCACTAATTACACACATTATACCATAGGAAGTTATTGAAACTATTAGAGTGATGAAATTTGAATTCGAAGTTCATTAACAAAAACGTCGTGTTACACCTTTCTGTGAACCTACATTTGACAAAGATAAAATACTTATTTTAAAATTACATATTAAAACCGAATTAATTTTCTAACGTCCACTTTTCTCTCTATTAAAACGTATTATTATTTTCTATTAAAATTATTTATTGTAAAAATGCTTATCGTGATTGAAATTTTACTTGACACTGCCAGAATATCTTAAAATTATACTTTTTTTGTGGGATAAATTTTAATATTATAAAACATACAAAATACTGCATTTGATAATTTTTTGAAATGTTTTAGAAAAAATTGCATGAAAGAGCATTTTTTTTTAAAATTAATAATTCAGCTTGTAACCCATATGTTAAATTCATTATTTTAAGACTTTTAAAGTCATTGTTCATTTTATTAGAGTAAAACTTTCTACAATAGATATAAACTGCTGTTTGTAGAAAATGCAACACCATGAAGGAATCATCAGAATCAAATGAAATTCGCAGCAAATGTCAATTATAGGATATTATGCAAATTAATAAAGTTTCAGAGCCATCGCGCGTGCGCGGCGCGCGCAGCGCCCTCTGAATTGATGCTGAAAGCGTATAAATAAAGTGCTGTAGCGGGACGTTGAAAAAAGTCTGTGATTATTTGTTAGTGGCAAACGTTTAGTGAGACCTGAGTATGCCTCCACGACGGAAGAATAAGAAATTCAAGCAACTTACGGAGTTTGAACGAGGGAGGATAATCGGCCTTCGAGAAGGAGGATTTTCCTATCGCGCAATAGCAGCTCGTATGCAGCGGAACAGTTCCACAGTGATGCGAGTTTGGAAGCAGTGGACCGACGAGCACCGAACAACTCGAAAAACAGGCACTGGACGACAGAAGGTGACGTCAGAGCGCGATGATCGACACCTGCTCCGCATGGCGGTGAATGATCGCACAGCTTCCTCCAGGCAGCTGGCAGCACGTTGGTCTACTGCTACAGGTGTACAATTGTCGGCTTCGTCAATTCGTCGTCGTCTGCTGCGCCGTGGATTGCGTGCAAGGGTGCCTTTATACAGGATTCCCCTCACGGCGAATCATCGACGGCTGCGTCGGCAGTGGGCTCTTGAGCACAGAGACAGGCGAGCTGATTGGCACCAAGTTGTCTTTTCAGATGAATCACGCTTCAATTTGTGGACCCATGATGGCCGTGTTCGTGTTAGACGTTATGCCGGTCAACGCTGCCTTCCTGAGTGTATTATTGAACGACATAGTGGTCGAACACCCGGAGTTATGGTCTGGGGTGCGATTTCGTATCATGGACGATCCAATTTGATACGAATTGAGGGTAATCTCAATAGCAACAGGTATGTCCGTGAAGTGCTACAGCCCGAAGTCGTTCCTTTCCTTCAAGGCATCCCTGGAGCTATCTTTCAGCAGGATAATGCACGCCCACATGTTGCGCGGACTGTTCGAGACTTCAGCACAACGCATGCAACTTCTTCCTTGGCCTGCTTATTCACCGGATATGTCGCCTATTGAGCACGTGTGAGATATGGATGGTCGGCGTCTCGCTCGTGATCCGCGTTCTGCAGTTTCCAAAGACGAACTTTGGTTGCGCATACAAGCGATATGGAATTCCCTTCCTCAAGCAGATATTCAACATCTGTTTGACTCCATGCCACGTCGTATAGCAGCACTTATTGCAGCGCATGGTGGCTGCACCAAATACTGATTTCGGACGCTTAATTTGTTTCTTTTGTTTTGAAAATTTCATCATTTATTTGTATCAGTACAAGTCGTTTCTGCATTAAATTTCATTTGATTCTGATGATTCTTTCATGGTGTTGCATTTTCTACAAACAGCAGTATAGTTTTAAATTTGAAATCGCACATATAGCAATTTAAATGTATGAGAAAATAGTGAAAACACTTAGCAATTCAAAAAGTTACGAATATTTTTAAAATAAATTCTGCATATGTTTTACAAGTTAATTAAATATTATTCATATAAATCTAAGATACTTTACACATTTAATCCTTTGTTCTCTTAAATTATTTTAATTAATGTTTTGGTTATTTATATAATAATGAGGGCTTTTAAAAAAATCATGAATGTAAAAGCTATTTATAAGTCAGTTTCTATCATTATTGTTTTTCCTGATCGAACATTTTTGTGTAAATATTTGTCTTTAATGTGTTGCTAATAAAACTAATAATATAAAACTTCTATAATTTATCTTAGGAGAAAATATAAATACTTTGCTCTCTCTTTCTAAGCCATTTTTCTAAGTTCTGTAGATCATCTCATCGGCTCTTTTTTTGAAATTTTTTTTATCTAATGGATGTCTCAATTATGAAGCTGATAAATTATTTTTAACTGCAAACAATTGTGCCATTTTATTATGTTTCTTTACGGAGCTCACAGAGGCTTAGTTTCTTCAGGTAAGTGCGAGCATTTTTCACCCGAGACACCGAAGTAATTTCCCCCTTTCCTATGGGATTTACTGTCTTTTGCCAACACGGGTGACGCACCCCCGGAATATCCTAACGATACTTCTCTATTTTTGACCCTCCTTCTTTTAAACCAATTTTTATCTGTTTCTCATTTTTCCAAACGTCCAGATCACAGTAACTCTTTGTTTTGGCGCAGCATCGCCATATCTGTTTCTTGTACCATTGAAATTCACCTATATTTACGGAATGAAACATATTTTCCGTTTTTTAAAAAACGCTTGAGGTATGTCATTTAAGAATTCCTTACCTGCATTCGAAATTTTAACTACCCGACTGACCTAAAATATGAATATATTCTAAAATGAAACAAATCATTATTTCTGCCTCTAAACTTTCTTCTCCATGATGTTTGCTGCAAGATCACATATTTTAATAGTATCTATTTTTTTTTTTTTTTTTTTTTTTTTTTGCTGTATGAAATATAATTTCCTTACTTAAAAATCATTTAAAGGCTGTGATTTAAGAATTCCTGACAAGTATTTTCATTTTAATTTTTTTATTTTTTCAAATTTTAAGCATCTGAATATAACTCAAAGAATATTCTAAAATAAAGCATATCTGCCTAACCTCTTTGACCTCTTTTTTCAAAACTCTGCATTCTTTAAGGCATCCCTTTACATTAATATCCACCCATTTCATTAAACAAAGTGGATATACTTCAAGAATAAACACCCGAACATTACCCCCTAACCAAACCTCCATGTCGTTCTCGATACTTAAGACACTTTTAAGTTTCACTAATGCGTTTTTGACTTGCGATCAGTCTTTCGGATAGAAGAATCCATCTTAAGCATGTCCAAAAGACAAACATGGAGGGGGAGGGGGTGGGTGGCTGAAAAAAAAATCGTTTTCAGTCAACTGGGCAAGAGTAAACACAGGTTTTAGCCGTATGATTTAAGTCCTCCCCCCACGGTCTGCGGAGAAGTCCAAATGATAGGCCTGTCAGGTAACCGCCGAGATAAAGTACAGTAACCGCAACTGTTCATTGGATCAGAATTCATTTCGCTTCAGTTCGGTAGTCAGAGGAAATTGTACGCACCCGGCACGGAAGTTAAGGAAAGAAAAAAAAATTGACGAGACAAAAAAAAGGGAGATCATGAATCATTTTTGTGATGGTAGAGATTTCCTATACTTTCTATAGATTCCCTTGCGCACTGTAGAGTGGAATTTGATTGAATTTTTTTCCAGTCTTTTTCCCCCTATGACTTTGTCTGATAGAATGGTAAAAATTGGTAGTGGTATCTGAACAGGTATTGCTTGTGTTCATCTGAAAATGTACTTTAGTTGGTTGTCTAGATGTAAAACCTGTTAATAATTCGGTTATTTTCTTCAATAATAAATAACTTTCAGAATGCGACGTAACAGGTTTGGGACTATTTTCAATGGAATGGACACTTTGAACAACCTTTTAGTCGAAAAAAAGTCACGCATGGCTAAAATTCATTACATCAATCAATTTTTCTATCGCTGTAAGATGTGCAATTATATTGAGTACCCTAAGAACTTTCATAGACTGAAATGAAGAATTTATTTTCATGTAGTGACTAAACGATATGAACTGTATCTTTTTTTTGTGTGTGTCAAATGTAATGAATGTTTTTGACTTTTCTCTCTTTTCAAACATTTACTACACACAGTAAGATAACAAATGATTTGTAGTTTTTCATTTGATTAACTTTGATAATTTTTTGATTTGTGTGTTATGAAATATGTATCTCAAATTCCAATAAATCACACATACATAGTATATATGTGTGTGTACGTATTTATGTGAATATAATAATGGGAAAATACATTTTTGAAGTTTATGAAGTGAAAAAATTGAAAATGATTTATCTTATGATGATTTATCGGAAAACAATGTTGCATTGCATCCAAACCACAAATTTTAAATAAAATTAGCTATAAATTGCTATATTAGTATTAAAATTAGGCACTAGGAACACTTCTGTTACATTTGTGCTTGCGAGGTGTGGCTATTAAATAATGATACTGACGCTGCTACACGAGAAGTACGCATGCGCCATACGCCAGCGATTGACAGCTGTTTAGCATGAAGTCTTTTCTTTTTAATGCAGTTCCTCTCGCTTCTGTAAACAAATCCTTATAGCCGTAGCCTTCATTCGTATAAGAGGAATCTTTTTTGTTTGTTTGTTTCACCGGAAAAATAATTTCAACACTGGAACAATGAATTGTGAAATTTCTAATAAAACTTGGGAAAACTGCTACTGAAAATTATAATTTATTGAAATAAGTGTATGGTAATGAATGTTTAACGCGTTTGCGTGTTCTTGAATGGCTTAAAAGTTTTCAAGATGTCCGAGAAGACATGGAAGATGATTCACGCCTATGTTGTTCTTCCACGTCAAAAATGGATAACAATATCAAATCTGGTTCAATCTGACTTTCTTTTAAGTAATCGTGCAATTGCTGAGACTGTAGGAATTGACAAAGAATCTGTGAGACAAATTTTACTTAAAAATTTTAACACGCAAAAAGTGTGTGCCAAAATGGTGACTAAAATTCTCATTTTTGAACAACAAGAAGCTCTCAAAAATGTTGGTTCGGTACGTTTGGGCCATTGAAAATGACCCAAATTTATTGGAAAGGATAACAATGTATGACGAACCATGGCATTTTACTTATTATCCTGAAATAAAGAGCCAATCCATGCACTACAAGAGACCATTTTAACCGAGAGCCAAAATGGGGGGAAAAAATACTCGAATGAGCAAATCAAAATTTAAAGCAATGCTGATGTTCTTTTTTTTTTCTTCCGATTTTCATGGGATTGTGTACCTCCACGGGTTCCAGAAGGTCAAACTATTAATTAATATTACTACCTTCACGTTCTTGCTGAACTCCATGAAAGAATAAGGGGGAAAGACGCGAATTGTGGAAGGATAAGTCATTCGCATTGTCTGTCAAGAGGTTTCTAGCCAAGTGCGGCATCCAGTGTTAATCACCCAGGTATTCACCGGATCTTGCGCGACGTGACTTCTTTCTGTTTCCTAAGGTAAAATATGCATTAAAAAGAACAATATTTGAGTCTATTGAATCTGTGAAAGAGGAAGTACCCCGCGTCCTGAAGGGACCAACAGAAAGAGACTTTCAGCACTGTTTCGAGCAATGAAGGATCACATGGAGCATTGTAGGGGAATGGTGCATATTGAAGGTGAAAATGAGAGTAAATATGTATGAATTCATTATAAAATGTTTTACAGCGTTAGTCTCATTATTTAATAGCCAAACCTTGTAATCTGTTAAATGACACCTTAAACTCTACAAAAGTTTAGTAAACAGCTTATATTTCAAGAAAAGTTCATTCATGTTCTGGATATACTTATTTCCTCCTTTATCCGTCAAAAACTCAGTTTTAGAAGCACTCATTTCTAAAATTATATTTCTACTGTAATCAAATATTGATCGTAAATGTTTTTTTCATTCGGAAAAAGGAAATTTTGTTTTATCAATCCATCAGCGGATTTGGATAATTTCTTTTTAAATTATTTTCTTTAAACTTTTATTACTTGTATTGCTTTGTTTATATTGTTTCTAAAAAGTGTTCTGCAATATCTTTAAACAAGAACTTTATTAAATTAAATAAAAAACATTGAGAGAGATAAACAAATTTTATTTTATATATTATTAGCTGCAATATCAATCATTGCTAGAGAGTTGCATGGATTTTTTTGCAAAACATTTCTTTTGATTAAAACATAAATCATAAAATGTAAAATATTCATCAAATATCTACCTATTATTATTTTAAAAATAAATAAAAATATCATATCTTTTGCAACTTTAATTCAATATAAAAATATTGTATAAAAATAAAGTAAATGTAAAATAACAAATTCTGTGTATTAACAAAATTGCTTTTCCTCCCCCGAAACTTGCAGAAAAGAAAACCGAATTAAAAAAAAAGTAATAGTCTAAAAGCTCGAAACGAAAATCTCAGACTCGCAATTGCTTAAAAACTTTGAATAGTTTTTCTATATTTCTTTCATTTATTGAATCTCTGATTAAATACAAAATAAGATCATACATCAGTCGTTAGTTTCAAGAAGCTAAATTTCTTGTAAATTTTATTTCAGTTTAGTAAAAGAAATTTAAGAGAGGATGTTTACAGTAATGATAAATATATATATTTGGAAAATGGAGTTTATTACTGATCACCCACGCATTCAAACTTCTTACTTAATGTCTTCGATTAATAAAAGAAAATATTAGTCACCAAGAAAATATATCAGAGAACCACTATTCAAAATAAAGTGTGAAATGCACGTGACTTGTTTATTTTAATCTTAAGGTACCACTGATAACAATAAAATATTTTCAATTTAATAATTCATCATTTGTTTCAATTTTAATTACATTTCGCTTAAAATATATTAATTTTAATAATTTATTACTTTTGCTTTAATTTCAATACTTGAAAACAATATGTTTGTCAACTTCAGTATTTTATCGTTTGCTTCGATTTAATTATTGAATTAAATAATTTAATAATTACTTTTAAAAATGTTAGCGTAAATGTGTTCGTTGCAAAACCTTGTATGGTTAAAAAAATTTTTTTATTCTATTAAAATTTCTGAATTTGTGGTAGCACTTTGGTTTTTATATTAATTCAATAGGTATTGTAAGATAGGTTTTTCAATGTTATATTTTTTTTAAAAATCATGTCCATTACTGGTGAAAGCAGGTCGAGATCGGTGACACACTCGTACAATATTTTTTTTATTCTTGTTTTGGTTTAATAAGAGAAAATTTATCTGTTATTGTACTCTGCTGATAAAATAAATTATATCAATAGCTTGCGTCGAACTGTTACATGTAACATTTGGTCCATAAGGACTGATAACACTGTAATCCTGGGAAAAGTTAATGTGATATGTCTATAATAAATCATTTTGCTTTGCTATGTTATCAAAGTATCTATCATTTTCTCAGCACCCTAGAATCAAAGACGAACGATGTTGTTTTACTTTTATGTATGGCTTACCGCATATATATCAATGACATATATACTATTTCTGTTAAGATAGTATCACTAACATTGATTACATTGATCATCAAATATTTTGTTATAGAATCCATTTTTATGATATGAATGCTTTAGATTTTAAAGAACGCGTGGATACGTTTTTACCAGCCACTGAATGTGTAAAATAATGCGTACAATAATAATATTTTTTTCAATTAGAACTGAGATGGGTACTTTAGACTCAATGTCGAAACAATGCAGTTTTACTTTTCGATTGAATAATTGTTTTATTTTATAACTAGGTAAATTACATACTTATTTTCTTCGATATATACCATTTATTAAATGAAAAATTATGTACTATAGTTGTTAGATCTATTTAAATTGGTATCGCTGAGGTTCAAATGCTTATTAATAGTGCATGCTTGTGTGTTTTTAGTTTATTTTCTGAATTATTACCTTATAAATTCGCACTAAAATTTGAACTAAATAAAATTTCATTTTTATAATTACAATATGTGAGGTGAATACATTCTTATGCGTTATCTTTATAATTATCGTAATAAATATTATTTTGTAGGAATGAAATATTTCATTACAGTTGTTGGATAATTTATGGTTTGTCGTCAATAATTCTTTTATTGTTCTAAAAGCTCGTTAGTTTTTGATTAAAACTTAGCTAATGCATAGCCTTCTAGTAAAGTTAAATAAGGGAAGAAACTGAGCAAAAGTATTTTTTATTAGATAAATTTCAAGAAACATCCATAACCTGTTTAAAGTCTGTGATACGTGATAAAAAAAAAGTATAGTTGTTAGTATTACTTTAAATTGAGTACTATGAAAAATTCTCTGAAATTCAATAACAGATAAAGGATTCGGCTATATTTTATAATTGAGATGAAAAATTTTGTTTTACTCCATCTAAGTGTCAAATGAATAAAGCTACGCTGAACACATGCCTGAATTTACTGTGATAAATCATGGATAAATTTTTGAATAAATAAAAAAAACTTAAAATTCTCAAATTTAGTAGAGAACTCTTAAGAACCTTATCATTTCACTTTGTTTTGGTATTTTCTGTTCAAATTAAGAAGCTTTTAGTAATTTGGTTCAAGAATATTTTCATCAAGATATTACACTAAAAACTAATTTTGAAATAAAATACCTTAAGACGTAAGTATTTATTATAAAACTCATAAAAATAATACCAAAATCGAAATTTCAAAGAAAGAATATCAGAATTGAATTTTGTCAAAATTATTACTACCAGAAAGTTACTTTTCACTTGTTCTTTATGAGATCCTTTGCGAAAAGCGTTTTGGGGAATTTTAAATTGACATTAATATAAATTAAGTTTAATCCAATTTTTTCCCATCTGAAAATAAAAGAAACTTGTTTTTTTTTATAATTTTAATGTTTATAATTAAGATTATAACTATTCATTCTACACACTCATAGAAATTGGATGCACTTACGTTTCGATTGAGATAAACAACTCGATAAAATAGACAGCCGAAAAGAAAAATTTGAGTTTGCTTCGCTAAAATTGCTCCATATTTGTTAAATCATAAGTGACAAATTTTAAACTAAGGAAAAGACTATGAGATTTTGATAGATTTTATATGCAAAGTTTATATTGTAAAACAACGTTTTTTTCAATAATCACTTTCCCAATTTCATGACACTCTTGTTTCTAAACTTTATTTTCTTTTAATCTAACTCCCTATATCAGTAAATGGCAAAAAAAGAATATCAGTCATGTGATCTCTGAAAAATAAATTAATTAAATTATTTCCACGTAAATGTTTTACTAAAACTAATACAACGCCTTTCGGTTCATTAATATTTTTACATAACAACAAAATAATAGTTAACTAACAGAGTGTTTGAAGATAATTCGAAGTAAGCTATATCTTTCCTTATTAATACATAATCTACTTATATCAAATCAGTGCTCTCCTTATTTACTTTCTCAACCCTTAAGAATAACCTAACAGACCCTTCAGTATTCCTGTCAACCCCTATCATTCAACAACCGTCATGATCCTTGTAGAAACGGATGAATAAATAATGGTCATTCAGAGTGGAATTTTAAGTCTCAATTAGCATTCCAACCCGCGATGAAATTATTAGAATACGAGAGGTGCTGAAGATCCATCGTTTGGTCAGTCGTGTCCATTCGCTCTCCCTCCCCCAACGCATACAGGGGAAGATTAGGGTTGTAAATGGATGGGGCTTCGTTAAGAGCAACCGCATATTCTCCGTCCTGGGAATCAGCCCCATCACTTCCCGTTGTTAATGCAAGGAAATGGATGGGGGGAGGTTCAAGGGGGTTGCTTGCTGGACCTTTTAGGGGTGGGAAGGTGATTTGTGGGCGATAGTGGAGGGAAGAAGGATCGCGTGTTTTATAAGCTGATGTAATACGAGTATGGATCGAATGAGTGTACAAAATACTGAAATAACATTAAGTAAGAAACAATTTGAAAGCGAGGTTTATTACTGCATTTTAAGTAAAAGAAATATGCAACATGGATCCTTGCAGAAACTTAAGAACTTTTCTATTTTTTTTTAAAAAAAAGGCTAATTTAAGAAAAAAACTATATTTCAAATGTTTTGAGAGGACAACGTGATGAAAGTATTTGGCCTCACGATTGTTTTAACTCTTGACCGAAATTTTCAAGTAGTTAGTAGGAATGGTCTAGTAAAAAGTAAATAAAACAAGGTAATGCAAAATGTCTCTAAAATCAATATGTTATAATTCAGTCTTATTTTATCTAATTAGTCTGTGTAATAAATGCAAAAATATCAATTTTTCTTCGAAAAGACACTGAGAAAATAAACTGCTTTATAGTAATTTTTGCTTGCACTGAAAATTGTCAGCATTTCTTATTGTACCATTTAAAGGAAAGAGCACCAGTGAATTAAGTCATTGATAATAATAGGTTTCAAAATCTTAAAGCCTTATTTTATATGCCATTCTTGAATAGTGTTTCAACCCGTTCAATGTTAAGTAATATTACGTTTCGAAGCTTTATGTGATCTATTAGATCTTTGTAGAGTAAGGATGTCAAATCATATCCACCCATGAGCTAATTTCTAACAAGTAAAAGTCAACCGGCTGTGAGCTATGTAGTTACGATTATAATTTTTATTTTCCTAATTTAACAACAAAGCAGGAGCATTGTTATGACGTTGGGTTATTCCCGATGTTTTCTTCATTAACCTCGGGGGTAATTTGAATTGCATATAATTTCAACTCCTTGCCAACCAAATACAACGTGATTAGTTAAATTAGGTGAAGATAAAAAGTGCATTTAATTGAATTACAGTTGGAGTAAAATTTTCGCGAAATAGAATTGAAAGGGAAGAAATAAAGGATAGATGTTAAGATTGAAATCAATCATCTTCATTATTTTTTTACATTGAAAGTAGTTGGAAGTCATTATTATTCAGAATAATAGGAGTCGATTTCCTATAATTGAGAAGTATTTGAATCGGAATGAGGGATTTGATAAGCTAAAACTTTATTACTGGAACATAAACTTGGATTAACGGAGGTAATAGTGATTTGAAAGAGAGCGATCTTTCATATTCTGTGTAGATAGAGAATAAAGTGTGTTGTCTTTCTCTTACTTGTCTTCATTTGGAATTTGGAACACAAAGACTATTTAATTAGATCTTAAGAGGGCTGTAGAATTTAATCATAGAGGAATATATATATATATATATAATTTTAAAAATTTAAACAATGTTTGGACACAGCAAAATTATTATTTATTGGCTTACCCGCCAAGATAGCTGCTGCGAGAGGTGCGTGTAATGAAAATTGTTCGTCCGTTAAATATATTTTTATTCAAAAAGTTATTTAATAATTTTTTTCATTTGCCTTCTCTGATATTCTTGAATTTGAATTGTGTTCTCTTTAATGTCATTTTCATCATCTGATAAAATTAAATCTGACTGTTTTTGAGGTTGTCGCAGATTTCCTTGGGTCTGTTCTTATTGGTCCTGATCCTTCCTTTGGTCGATTACGGGTCGATTTCAAATAAAAGCCAATAATATTTCCAAATTCATCTAAAACTACTTCGTACGTACTGTATGTGGTCTATCAAACTGGCACTACATAAGAAAAATACCTCACCTTAATGATTTAAGAAGGTTATAGAAGATATTATTGTGCATTTTAAGGAATGTGACCTCTAATAGAAATTCAGAATAAAAGCTCTATTACATTCTATCAAATATGCGTATTTTTTGAAATTCAAATTTAAGTATAAATTAGGATAATATATATGAATTTTATGGTAACAAATGTCTCGCACGCGAAACTTTAATACATATTTTTTGTCTCAATTCATTCAAAACATCCAAATAAATTTTACTTTAAATTCAAAATGCATAATACGCAAGGAAATTATTACAACAACAGTCAGCAAATTACAGAACATATATCAAGTCTAGGTTTAAAAATTTAAGTAAATTCCACCCGAAGAGAAAAAAACAACATTCTAGAAGTTATATTTTGAAGAAACCTGTAAATTCCTATACTCCTATACTATTTTATGTATTTGATAATATTCATGTCGTATATTTCATGATCGGAATAAAGTTTTCTTTATAAAGTAAAAAAAAAAGGAAAATATTTATATTCGTAGAAAGAGAGCAAAATGTTACTTTAATGTTATGTTAATTAATTTATTTTGTTTATTAATTTAAATTATTTATTCAAACATTTAAAGAAAAAGAAACAATTAAATCGAACTAATTGGTTCAGATACACCCAAAGTACTATTCAACAACTATTAATACCTTGTAAATAAAACGCATTAGAGAACACGGTAAAATATTAAATAATAATAAAATATAATAAGAATATACATTCAATCAAATCAGAGAAATTTAGCTCACTAAATAAAAATAGAAATTTGAAAAGTTCTATGCAAAGTTTTGCAAAGAACAGGCTTAGCCACCCAAGGTGTGCTTGTTTTTTTATAATTATTAAATTACACAATTAAATAGAAAAATTAAAATAAACGATGAAATATCGAAAAATGGACAATAATAAACTTTTCCGATATTAAAACTAAAGCAAATGATAAATTATTAAATTGAATACATTTAAGCTTAAGTGTAATTAAATTGAAACAACAGATAAAAAAATTGAAAAGTGATCTAGTATGCCAAAAGTTATCCACTTAAAATAATAGTCCCTTAGATGGTTTATGATAATGAATCAATATTAAAATCATTTGACGCCAAAACATTCCAAGAAGGAAGCCAAACTAAAAAGATGTAATTTGAGATTTTTAAGGAGAAAAAAAGCCAGCCTCACAGTTGTCTTAAAATTCTGAATAATGTTATTCATTTTCAGTCATATCATGATTCCAGTTTTCATGATTTAAGGTAATACGTAAATCGATAAGTAAATAAAATACTTAATTTTTATGGTTGTTTCGCTTCAATCCAATAAAAAAATAGAGAGAAATTAATTACGAAATATTTTTGAAAATTGGGTTCATTAGCCCTTTCGCTACCGGAGGGAGAAAAAAGAAGTGCTTCGCTGGGCCCACGGCTTCTTACCGCGGAGTGACGCGCTGTGCCCATACGATTTTAGATATTAAGCCTAATTCGTGAAAAAAATTCCTCTAAAATCGGCTATTTATTAAAATATTTTGGTATTTACATATATTATTTAAAATGCATTAAACTTAATATATACAAAAGAAAAAAGATTTAATTGAAAATTGAATGTTTTATACTTAAAATTACATAAAAAATCATACTTTTAAGAAAATACAAAATATATTTAGATATGCTACATAAATTTCATGGTGTAGTTATGTGCCATTATATGGAATATATAGATATAAAAGATAAATCTTTTTTTGCTGTATGGTACATTTATAAAAAAAATCAATGCATAGTACGATGTCACATGTCTTACACACATATTTTGACACTTCACGCAAAATTTTGAGCAAAGGGCACATCTTAGTCCCCCCCCCCTTTTTATTTTTTTACTTTAATGTCAATGTACAGATTTGGATTATTTCCGCTAACATTACTGTCAGATTCATTTATCATTTCGCAAATCTCAGAATCAGATAAACACTTTCTTTTCGTCATGACTGTCGCTGCAAATAAAAACTGACCGAATGAAACAAACAGCAAAGAACATCTTTTACCAAAAGCCCTAAACCCATAAAAGGCCATAAATTCTTCTTCGAACTTCTAAGAAGCAAGGAAGAAAGAAAAAAGCAAACCGAAATCAAGTGCACTCTTTAAATCATGTCATTACATTTAAAGAACAGCGTCGCAACACGAGCTTTTAACAATTACCCCCCTTCTGATAGCCAGAAATGAAATCCAAGCCCATATAACCAAGGTCAACACTCCAAATAACCTATCTATATAGATTTTGCGGTATTGTAACGCCATATTGTAGCATTAACAAAATCAAATAAAACGTTCTCTTCGAGCATATCTCTATTGACACGCTGTAGAAGACACGCAGCGTATCGCCGTGACACGTTGGGCGCAGGAGAGCCAACACGAGCGTATCGCCTGTGATATGCTGGGAGTGAACGGGTTAGTGGTGAAAGCAGGTATCAGCCATATATTACATACATTTTATTTCAATCCAATAAAAATTTTAGGAGAAATTTATTAAAATGTATTTTTGAAAATTAAGTTAGTTACTGGTGAAAGCAGACATAAAAATATACACAAAAATAAGATAAATTTTTCAGAAGTGGTGAAATGCGACATTTTTGGATTATCTATAACGATAGCTCCTTGGGTGACTAATTAGAAAACAATTTTAGTTTGAAAACTTGAAAAAAGAGATATAAAAAGGGGAAATATAACCGAGTTATATTTCACAGATGAATCGTTTGCATCATGTTTTTGTTCCTATTTTCGGTAACCTTTTGCTTAAGGACTGTAATAATGAAGTTTGAACCTAATTCTTCATAAGAAGACTGAAGATATTAAAAAAAAATTGCTTATCAAAGTTACATCAAACATCATATTCGTCACTTGACCTGAGTTTGAAATTAAAAGACTCGTCGCACCTATAACCATAGTGTAATTCAAAAGCGCGCGACATGACTCTAACCAATCATTTAGTATTTTGTAGCATTTAATTGTAAGGTGGTGGTTGTTTTAGGTAACACTTCAGCAACAATATACAGGTACACAGTCATACGTTGTGACCAAGTGAACTGGAAAAGTGTTTTCATTTGCTGCAGCTTTTCATCCTAGCTTTGCCAGTTTTGACTTAATATAGTAGAGCTTAAAACGTAATTCTATTTCATTCATTAAAATTTTTTTGCAGAGTACTTTTCATCAGGAATGATTGAGAAAGCAGATTTTTTAAGCCATTAATGTAAATAATATTCATCCCTGTTGTGGTAAATTTCTTAAGAATGTAGTCTGTTGACTTTTCCACAGTCAAAGAAGACTTGACTTTTCTATCTCATTTTGAAGATATCTGGTCAGTTTAGATATATATTTAAACATAAATTAAGTTTAAGCATTAATAATCATTGAATAACTATTTAGGAGTAAAGAATCTGAGATCTTTGGATAATTTAAGTAGGATTACATTAAACCAGTAAAAATATCTGGAAAGTATTCTTGGTTCAAGTAACCAATATGCGAGTACTGTTTAAGGAGCAGACTTGAACTACCTAGCTGATTAACATAAATACTACTCTGCATTAATTGACACAGAAAAGAATTATGAGCTATGTTGTTGCAGCTTTTATACTTGCTATAATTTTAACTCGTAATGATAGAAATCATAATTTTATATCTATTTTAAATTTTCAGCATAATCTTTGAAATTACTGGCTTTCGTATAGTCACAGTTCATTGATAAAGCTTCAAAACTTCAAGAGCTCTGCATTTTATTGAGGAAAAAAATCCATAAACTAAATTAAATGTTAATAAAATTGCTATCACAAGATTTCATTATTTTCTAATTCATTGCTAATATTTTGGAATAGTTACATCGTCTTGTATTTGTTTACTTTAGTTTAATTTCCTTGAATTTAAATCAACAATTAGTGCATACATGAAAAAGCAAACATATATATATATTATTTCATTTCGCGTGTTATTTATTTAAAAACACAAAATAATTTAAAAATATTTTTCGACGTACAGATCAATCAAAAGCTTATTCAAGTAAATGTTTGTTTCGAAATGAAAACGATTAATTTCAAAATAAATTTTCTATCGCACAAAGACTTCTATATGCTCATAAGATGAAAACGTTTTCGGTATCGATCGAAAATGAAATATATATATATATATTTATTTATAAGGTGAAGAAAGATAAAATCATCAACACCAAAACATAAAATAAATAACACGCGAAAAATTCGTAGGAATTTTACATTTAACTCTGAATAGTAGAATCTGTTTTTTTTTTGTCTTGCTCTACCTATCGAGTACATATTCTTGACATTATTCTTTGGTTGTCAGTAATACACTTGAAGTAGCAACACTACCAGCGATACCTGTGGTACGAACTTAAAGTCACACAATACGCTTCAAATAAGAGAATGACTAATCTTTTGAATTGGTATAAAATGTATTGAGGTACTAATTTACAAATTTACATTTAATTACTATATATACATTATTTTTGTCGTATCTGTGATTTCGAACATGTCTGTATTCTCCTTGCTTTGCATTATATACATGCAGAAAAAGGCGATAAAATATTACTATTGACACGCTCGCTACTTTGGTACGAACCACCTCCCTCTGTTGGTCTGCTAACGTGGGCTTATGGGAGCTGTACGGTATACTGCATTTTTACGAATGTAAAGTAACATGTGTTTTCTTTCATGGAACTTACTTGTTGGAAGACTGGAGAAAAATATCATGAATTTTTCGCTTTTGAGTTATTTTGAAACTGAAAGTCCTTTAACTACAAACTACCATTCAAAATGACAAAAATATTCAAAATGCTTGTATATATATATATATATATATATATATATATATATACTGCTGTTTGTAGAAAATGCAACACCATGAAAGAATCATC
>BMAW01129442.1:161363-171482 GCA_019974015.1 Nephila pilipes | reverse complement strand
AGCTCAATATATGCTCTGCTCTTCCTGTATACCTCTTCTCTCTTCACATACTGCTTACTTTGAGTATTATTAAATTCATGAGAGCAACTCAGTTTACCCAATCCCTGCTGAATTAAACATGGAAGATATTTGTCCGTCAATATATCTTTCTTTAAGCAATTTCTCAATTGGACCATGGCTTTACTATTGAAAAAATGTGGAATAATCTTGCCAAGACATTATGAAGTTAAATCCTTTCAATGAAAAGATAATTTTTGAGTACAAGTAAAGAAACTGTGGATCTAATGAATTCTTACTGAGTGCTCTTATTCTTTTAATTTTAGATTTATTGAACAATTTGGGTAAATGGGATTGTACTAATATGGGTAAGGGTGCTCCTCTCTTACCTGCTATCTCTGTCTCTATATATGGGTAAAATGATTGATATATTACTTGAACATACATGTTGGCATTATAATACATACCACAATGAAAATGGCCTTATTCTCATAAATAAGATGTTGAAAATTAAAATTAATGGATTCTATACATTCGTCAGTATATTTATTTGATTGAATGTATTCTCGGAACTATTGTTGTTAAACAAAACAGAGCTGATGATTCGTTAAATGTTTTCTTTTCTACCATTGTTAAAGTAAGTTAACTATGTGAATGTTCACTTTTATGTTGTCAGTTTTGTTATTTATTTTATAAGGTTTCGTCATAATTCATGTTTCTTTTCATTAAGACCGTTTTCCTCTAAATCATCAGAAATAACGAAAATTTTCCAGTTAACAAAATTTTCAACCAGGTCTGTGAAATAATTTTCATTCATTGGTCATTTCAAAAGAGAACTTATAATAGTCTAAATAGAAATTAATATGTAATGAAGACGTAAGATTTTCATATTTAAAAGTTAAACAAATTTCAAAACACATTCTAAATTACTATTAATTATTATTATTATTCTGTAAATATAATCAGATAATAACAATTACAATAATTATTCTTTATATTGTGTTCTTTTGTTCTACTGGTAAGCATCAAACAATGTTTAAGGTTAATATTCTCTTATTCAGATATTTTTAAAATTTTATTTATAATAGTACCAATCTTATTTCAGCCATTGCCTGTAGCGATTGTATCATTGTATCATTATTTTTAAAAATCATTTCTACTATACCACTGCTCAATCAAAAGAAATTTGATTTGAAAATGAATTCTCTCTAAACAAGTTTTTACATAAATCTTTACTGTTCACAGGCATTTAGTCCAAAGGTATAGGGTTAGCTTTCTTCGATTTTCTGACAAATTTCATAGTGTAGTTATTTTTGAAGGTGATTCAGGGCAGATTTCTTATTTTATAAATTCTACTTTATCTTTCTTAGGTTTTCTGTTTACATGGGATCAGTACCATCTCAGGAAATGACATCAGTATAATATATATATATATATATATATATATATATATATATATATATACATACATACACATACATTGTGTGGAATTAACGAAACTGAGCAACTCGGATTTTAATCCTATGAATTACATAACAGGAATATTTGTCCGTCAAATATTATCTTTCTTTAAGCAATTCTCGAATGGAATTGAAGCTTGCTATTGAAAAATGTGGAATAATCTTGCCAAGACATTATGTAAAAGTTAATTCTTTCAATGAAAAAGATAATTTTTGAAGTAACAAGAAGAAACTGTTGATCTAATTCTTACTGAGAATTGCTCTTATATTTCTTTTTAATTCTAGATTTATTGAACCGTTTTGGGTAAAATGGTATATGTATATATATGGGTAAAAGGGTATATATATATATATATATATATATATATATATATATATATATATATGGGTAAAATGGTGTATATATATATATTACTTGAACATACGTATTTGTAAGCATTATAATACATACCGCACAATGAAAAGGCCTTGATTCTCATAAATAAGATGTTGAAAATTAAAATTATGGATTCTATCACATTCGAACATATTTGTACGATTAGACGTATTCTCGGAACTATTGTTCATTTATTTAAACAAAACAGAGCTGATGATTCGTTAAAATGTTTGTCTTTTTTTTTTCTTCACATTGTTAAAGAGTAAGTTAACTATGTCAATTCTGCTTTTTATATTTATCGGTGATTTTTGTTATTTATTTTATAAAGGTTTCAAAATGTATTAATTCATGTTTTCTGTTTTTTTCAGGTAAGCTGTTTTTCCTCTAAATCATCGAAATAACGAAAATTTTCCAGGTAATTTTTTTAACAAAAATTTTTCAACCATGTCTGTGAAATAATATTTCCGCATTCATAGGTCATTTCAAAAGAGAGAACTTATAATATAAGCAACAGAATTAATATGAATATAGACTGAAGTATTAAATTTTCTAATAAAATTTAAAAGTTCAGCAAATAAAGTTTTTCAAAACACAATTCTAAATTGCAATAATTAATTATTATTATTATTCTGTAAATATAATCAGATAAATAACGATTACAATAATTATTCATTATATATTGTCGTTCTTTAATTGTTATAAAATTAAGCATCAAACAATGTTTAAGAGGTTAATATTCTCTTATTCGAATAATTTTTTAAAAATTTTATTTGTAATAGATATAGCGAATTCTTATTTCAAACGCTTTCCTTAGCGATTAGTCAAAATTTGTAACTTCTAGCTAATTATTTTTAAAAAAAATCATTTTACTATACACTGTACAAATCCATTTGAAAAATTTGTTCTGGAAAAGTAATTTCTCTCTAGAGCACAAGTTTTAATAAATAAATATTTATGTTACGAGCATTTGTAAAATTATAGGGTTAGCTTTCTTTCGATTTTCATAAATAAACGCCATTGATAATAATTATTTTTTGAAATTCAATTCTGAGGCAGATTTTCTTTTATAAATTATAAGCACTATCTTTCTTGGGATTTTTCTCATATTTGTAAGTCAAAGTACCATACTCGAAATATTTTTCTTTACCAAAAACAATAACTGTATTTTACAGATTAAGAATTTTTTAAAAAAAATAAAGTTATTTGCATTTGAAAAGTTATATTAGCGTGAAATGAAAATCAAAGTTATGAAAAGACCATACTGCACTTTGCTAAATCTTTTTTATTAACTAAAATTTATTTTCAATCGCATTGACATAAACTATGTAACTCAAATGAGAATCCAAATTATAAATAAGCCAAAAGGGTTTTCGCAAACAATTTTTAATCACTAAAATTGACTTTTTTTAAATCGCTTCAAACTACGAAAATGAGATGAGAATCAAACTGATGATCATGCTTGTACTATATATTTTGCTAATTAATTTAAAATATCTAAAGTAAATTTAAAGTTTGATTTTACAAGAATGTATCGAATTTTTAAATTCTATGCTATTTCAATTGTCAGCGAGAATAAGAGCAAAAAATTTTAATTATTATGTAACAGATAGGTAACAGATTTTTTTTAATTAGTGAGTAACAGATTAAAAATATTATACTCATAATAACTATAATCAATGTTAAAATTGAATCTTAAGTTTGAATATAGTTATTATGAGTATAATTATTTTAATCTGTTACTCACTAATACACTATAAATGCCACAAGTTGAAATGTTTTGAAATTTATTTCCTATAAAATTTCTGGAACAAATGAAAATTGAACAGAATTGCTTTTATTTCTAATTTGTGGTAAATCTTATTTTAATTTTTTTTTTCTAACATCTTTTCTCTCTATTATACAACAAAACATATTCTTTGCCAAATGTAAAGACATACCTGGTTTTTGAAAATTTATATTTGTTGTGTGTGTGTCAATTAATCTGCTTATATAATTTAAACTTGTTTTTTCTAATTATTTATCACCGTTCTCTTGATTATTTAGAGTTTAAGTGAAATGATAGATATCAATAAATGATCGTCTGATGATATAAATCATTTAAATTAATTTTAACAACTAACACTATGGTAGCATTGTTATAATAATGTAAAATAGAACATTAATTTTAAAATTTTATTTATTTTCATTATGAAACAGGCTTTCTTTCAAAATAGACTTTACTTTGTCTTCATATAAAAGAATTTAGACAAATTTTTTAAATCGTCTTTTAACCAAATAATGTTTTTAGTGTTGAAAATTAATTTTCAACCACGACTGTTAGTTATAAACACTTTAAGAAAATTTACCAAAAGCATAGTTATAGATATCACTAGTTTAAATATGGCTTCGAAAATAGATTACGTTGTTTAGAATATACCATCAAAAACAAGTAATATACAAAATTATCTTAAATATATTTCTATAGTTTTCCATATGTAACTCGTATGTTTGTCCTTATTCATGGGTAATATTTTAATAAACATTTATTTCATTCTTAGCGATTATTTTCATTTCACACGACGACAGCAAAATAATTCAAAAATATCATTTTTACTTTGTTTTAAAATAGTGAATAATATTAAACATTTAAAAAAATATATAATATAATATAAAAATTCTATGCAAAGTTTGTAAAGAACAAATTTAGCTATCCAATGTGAGCTTTTTTATAATTATTATTAAATTACTCAATTAAATATAATAATTAAAGTAAACGAGGAAATATCGAAAAATGAACAACAGTAAATTTTTCCAATATTAAAATTAAAAGAAAGGATAAATTATTAAATTGAATATTATATAAGCTACAATTTATATTGAATATTGAATATTATATAAGCTACAATTTATATTGAATATTATATTGAATATTATATAAGCTGCAATTAAAATTGAAGCAAACGGTAAAAAAATTGTTAAGTGATCTTGCACGCCATAAGTGATCCAACTAAAACAGTAGCTCCTTGGGTGGCTAATACAATTTTTGAATTTAATTTTAAAATCCAATATTTAAGAAGCAATGAATTATTTGACTTTTATTTTTTCCTCTGCGAATTATAATCTTCGTGCTTTAAGACAGAAATTTGAATACAAAATATGCATCTTACTAAGAAATTTTCGAAATTTTAAATATTTATATTTTTTGTAAGATAACAAAGGGTTTAAGATATTCAAAAAGAAAGATCTGTGAATTCATTGGAAGAGGGGGAATTACGAGACTTTCAAGTATCTAACATGTATATGTAAGCTGAACTTTAAATTCAACTAGAACTCAAATATTTCGTTCAGCAGCCCAAAGGTCAATTTCATCACTTAAAACAGTAATATGAAGCGATAATATTAATGAAGTGACTTTAATATGAAGTGAATTCAATGATAATGTAAGAAATAATTTAAGAAATAAAATAATGTATTTTTTATTGTCCGAAAGAAATGCATAACTATCACAGATGCAGACTATGCCATTTCTTGTCTAAATCATAATTATCTGTAAATTCAGAATGAAAGTTAAAAAAAAAATAAAACTTAAAGCTAAAATTTTATCGAACATATTTTAAAACTTTATCTTATATCAGACTCTTTCTCTAAGTTACACATATTATGAAGAAAAAAACTCGCCTTAAATCAAGAAATGTTCCCTACTAAAATATGCTATCATGAAATATGATTCCAGAATTCATGCCTAAGCCAGTGTACTGTTTGCATAAAATACATCAACGAGCATTGCTTATCTGACTTTCCTAACGATGTCGTACAATAAAATAAAGTGGGTATACATAACTGTATATTAGAAGCTAACATTTAGTTGGGTAGTGACAGCTTTAAAATATTTTCTTTTCATACACAGGCAAAAGATACTTTCAGTTTCAAAGAAAAACTCCGTTTAAAGCTCAAACATTCCATTTTAAAATCTGCGATTTAAAAGCTAAGATTTATCGCTAAAGGAGAATACCTCCCGTTTTTGAAAAGATTCAGATATTTCTTTTTTTCTATAGAATTCGTGAAATGTCAGTACGTATTGCGTAGCTTAAGAATTCTGAAAAATATGTATAGTATTCTAAACTAAATAAAGCGAAATGAAAAAGGAAATAGTAAGTAAATATAAAAGTGAAATCACTTTGCTAAAAAAAAACTTGTTTAAAATCTGCTTAATTTTTTTGAGTATATATATTGGACTTGGTTTCTAAATTTGAATTAAGAGTATAAGGAATGCCAGAAAATGGAAGTGTAGGAAGAAAGAATTTTGAATTGCAGAAAGAAAAAAAAAAAAAAAAAAAGAATATTTACATTAGCAACAAAATTATTCAAATGGCGTTACTTTCCCGTTTATTATTTTATTTTTTGTGATGTTACAGAACTTGTTTCTTTTTCTAGCTCTTCACTTGATTCCATTAATTTTTCTCAAAAGAATATTTAGTATTTAAAATTCTCCTTATGACAGAAATTTTGCTTAAGAGTCATAAAACACCTTTTTTTTAAAAAAAAAAAATTTCGAACCATCAAAAATTAATTTTTATTAAGTTGACCGATCGCTTAAAAATTATCATTTTAAGAAAAATTCGATTTTTTTTTATTTTGAGAAAAATCAACTTCACTGCAAAATGCAAATTTTATTTTATGATTTTTAAAAAGTCTGTTACGTCAAATTATTTTTTTATGTTTAAATAAAAGTAGAAATTATATAAAAACGCATTTTTAAATAAATTTAAGGCTATCATGATTCTCGCGGGTTCCAGAAATGATCTTAAGTATTTTCTTCTTAACTAAGATTCCTCCTGAGCATGCGCAAACTAGAGAATGTCCTAAACACATTTCATATTGAATATAATTATATTTTAAAAACACGTCATTTTCAATTTGTTTAATAGTCCTCAAAATTTCATCTAACAATCCCTTCTCGACATACTTTCTGAAAAAGGTCAAACATGTATAATTTTAGATTTTTTAGACGACATTTATATCTTTCATTTCCCCCCTAGCTCTTCCTTTCTGAAATGTCCTGACGATTTTCTTTCATTATTTATATTTTAATTATTCAAAGTTGTTATCGAACTGGACAGATTAAATATTTTTCTCGAGCTAAAGAAGTGATGACAATGAACCAGCCTACAGTACATTTTTGTGAACGAAATTCGGATTACTTCGAAGTAAGCAATGAAAATATGAAGTCAAAATTTTGAACAAGTTTACCATTAATTTAGGTTTACATCTAACTAATTATATTTGTGTAATCATGTACATATAAATGACTTTATTTTTTTTTTAAAAGTAGCATTAAATAAAACTCAATTTTAGTAGGAAATAGTATGCGCTGCGTGTAACTTTTTCCAAGGGGATAATATAACTGGAACTATTTAAAAGTTATTTGAAATACTCGGACCATGTTGCACATATTTCATATGTAGCTCGAATTATTTTTATGAATTTGATTATGGAAATCCATAATGCGGCAATATTAATTTTGGGTACTTACAGTACACAGTAATGCATAAATATAAAGTATTTTTATATAATCTCTTTTTTTTTAATAATCATTTTTAGGCATCATTGATTCTCATAAGTAAAAAGAGAAGATTTTTAAAGAAATCTGCTTCTAAAAGATCGTTTTTTATGAATAAGAAGCCTGATTTTTAATGTAAATCACATACTTTTAATTAAGACAATTACTGTGGATGCAATTAATGGCGTAAAGTGATTCTCTAAAAATAACCTACATGAAAACAATCGGAACATAATTCAGAAAATCCTCAGCTTCAATAGTTTCATATTTCTTAAAAAAATAATAAATGAGATCAGTATTTATACAAAAAACTTCAGATTTTTATTACAAAAGAAACTGGCTATATATATTTATAACATCATTATTTTATAAGCTGCTTGAAAAAGTAATGTATGTTTGCAATCTTTTAATAAAATTAGATTTTATAAGGCTTTGTACTTTGTTTTTCAATTCTTAGATGATTAAGATTGTATTACATAATATCTTCATTCTTGTTAACTTTAAGTTTTAGTGAATTTTAATACATACTTGAAAATTCAGACTCCGATACACATATATTTATTAGAAAGATTCACACATGCGAAGAAAACATAAATATTACAATGTTGTCCGAATACCGCTCAGAATTCATATATTTTGCCATTTGTTTTTACACTACTTTTACTTTTCCCATTTACATTCATAGATTACGTTTAGTTTTCTTGTTTGCCATCAGCGGTCTTGTATTACTCTCAACACATTTTCAGTCATTTTCAGTCCTACATGAACCTTTGTTATTAGCTTACAATTTTGTTATGAATTTAGTAAAGATCTTTTCTTATTGTAAACTGAAAATAATGATTATGCAATAAGGCAATAAGGCTCGTATTATGCAATAAGGCAAATTATAATAAGTATTTTTGTTTAACCCAAATTTTACTTGTAATAATTTACTTTTTTGAACGGATCTTTTGTAAATAAATAAACATTTATTAAAAGAATTGCGGAAAAGCACAAATAGTTCATTTTAGAGTTTTCAGTTGTTCTTTAAATACTTTATAAATAAAACATTGCAATATACTGCTTGATATATTTGTTATGAAAACCAAAAATTTCTAAAATAATAAAGTTTTCTTTATAAGCATATTTAAATTTTAAAAAATTAATCAGATTTGAATTTTCTTTTTGATAAGAATAATTCATTCCCTAAATAAATTATGCTTAGGGTCATATTCTTATCAATAAATTAAAAATGTGTATTTATAAAGATGAGGAAAAAAGATTTAGGAAAGTAACGAAAGAAAACGAGGAAAAGAAAGTGTTTGAAAATCTATTGGATGCGAAATAAGCTTCTAGGGTAAACAAATATTCCGTTAGATGAAAAGCTTCAAATGGCAATAAATTTTAAATCTTAGTGAGTCTTTTATTACTAGAATAATGGCTTTAAAAATTTATAATTGTCTACACATAGTGAAGAAATCATTTTCAAATCATCACGCAAATTTTCATCTCAATTTCTGAAAGTACTTTAATGATTTTTAAAAAGGGTTGTGGAGGTCTAATAGTTCAGTGTATATTATTTTTCTTTAAAGATTCTGTTGGAAACTAAATGAAATTTTTAGACTAAGCAAATGTTCTTTCTCGTTTAGACATAAAGCTTCAAAACACAACACATTTGAAATCTGAGCTATATTTCTAATAGAAATACAATTATAATTAGAATAGCATCATGGATTATTTTGGATTATTATCTAATTCCTTGTGAAGAAATAAACAACACATAATTTTTCTTCTCAATTTGTAAAAAATTATATCTTAAAGGATTTCTTAAAATGTGTCCCGTACTTTTATATTTTAATGAAAATTGTAATTCAAGCATTCTGTATTTTACGGGCAACTTTTCACAAAGTTTGCTTCTAGCCTTTGATAATTTTTTACTAAGTCTTTGTTATAGTAAATACTATAACAAAAAATTACACTTTTAAAGTTGTTCCATATTTTAAACAACAAAAATAGCAAGTAATGTTTTTGAAGTCTTATGATTAAATATCATGTAAGTAAATAAAAACATTATTTTGTATAACAGGGCTAGTTTTAATCGTTTATGAATTACATAGAAAAAGAAATATTCCCCATTTTCCTCTAAAGGTTTACTTTTAGCACTTTTAATTTGCATGATTAAAAATTTCTCACTTTATAGTAATGTAAAAAAAATGTTAAGTAAATTTAATGTAGCAGGAAAGTAACTTGTCTAAATAGAAGCATGACACAGCTAGAGAAAAGCAATATTTTGTGTTATTCAGCTCTAATTTTTACTCGCCAAAATGAAAAGACTGCACGTGAAGTTGACGGCCTGTATTTTTATTTTTCTGCATAGTCTTCTTTTAATACATATTCATGAGGTTTTTCTGCTGTTACGAATATATCTGCTTTCGTAATGAGTGATTAGGTTACATAAAATGTATTTTAACATTTTGTGTTACATAGTGACAATTTTACGTGGTTAACATAGTTTCCATATCTTAATAGAGATATCCTCTTACATTTTATTCTTCATTGTTTTGCTTTGTTTTTATAATTCAAAATAGCGGGATTTATTTTATATATTTTGTGTTTATTTGTTTGCTTATAAAGGAATAAGATCTATTTTTAAAGATATATTTAAAACTACGAAATTTAAGTGGTTTTATTTAATTAATACTTTGGATATGAGAGTTACTCTAAAATATATAACAAACCCTCCATAAGTCGGATTAATAGGGACCATA
>BMAW01129442.1:171-161353 GCA_019974015.1 Nephila pilipes | reverse complement strand
TAAAATATATAACAAACCCTCCATAAGTCGGATTAATAGGGACCATAACCAGAAAAAAATAGAAACTATAATCAAAAATAGAAATTAACTGGAGAATAAATAATATGAAATAAAATAAAGCATATTTACAGAAAGTCATCGTTATATAGAACAAATCCAGCATGAATTATATTAACAGGAGTTAAAAATGTCTATTTTGTGAACAATAGAAGCACACATAAAGTTATTTTATTGCATTTTCCATTTAGACAAAGTAGCATTGTTGCCACTAGTAATAAGAGGTGTAATTAAGGTTTTGTTTACTTTATACAAAACAGTTTTATGTCCCTCTCCCCAATTTCTATTGATAAATTTATAATTATTAGCTTTCATTAAGAAAAATAACTTTTTAAACTCGCTGATGAAATAAATGCTGTTATGGAAATTTTGCAGGTTGCTTCTCAAATTTTAAAAAAAAATCTTGCTGCAAACTGATCGGTGTTATTAAGTGTTCTGACTTAAAAAAATGTCCAATTTAATAAGGCTCAAATGCGTGTAATGACAGGTTTTTTTAAAATTATGTGATGGGTAATGTGTGTGTTCTATTTCTATGGAAAATAGATCATTTTGAATTTCACTGTAAATATTACAAAAAATAAAATTTAACATCGAAATGTAATAATATTTAGAAAACTGGGGCTTGAAATAAGTTTATACATTTTATAGTGATATATATTTTATCAAATAATCATAGCGTTACCCTCTTTTTTTCGTATGTATTCAGTTCCTCTATAATACAATTACTGTTTTTTGTAGATTTGTTTTAAACGAAAGAAATCCAAGAACCTAATAAAATTTTGCTTACTGTAGAACTGTCTCTACTAAAACTAACATTTAATGACGTGGTATGTATCATGTTTACAGTTGTATCCATGAAACTAAATAATCTCTAAGAATTGAAATCATTAATGTTGTTATTAAAATATATTGTTATTAATTTTGTATCATTGTTAAAATTAATTATATTATTATTTTTAAATCAATGTTTATTGTCTCAACTTTCTAAATGTAATAATAATTTCAAAAAATGTCAATCTATATTTTTCTGTATTCGAGAACATAATCATACGGGTTCGGAAGAAAAAAAATTTAGAGTTTGTATTACTTATTACTTTATGTTGTTATTGTTGCGTGCATATATATTACAGTTACAATATTGCATTGCAAGCCTTATTCCACTTTATTGTTTATGCTCAGATTTTAATTTAATAGAATTTAAAACATCTCAAGAAATAAGAAGTTTCTTTTTCGTATAAATTTTTGTAATCATGTATGAACTTTAATCTCAATTTAAGGTGGAGTTTTAATATGCTTATAAGTTTAGAATTACATTTAAAAATTCATATTGAAACGAGCACAGAAGATGTAAATATAAATAATTTTAGGGTATTTTCATACTTTTAAATTCGTAAATTATGATATTTTGGGTTTATAGCGTTGAATTCTTCGCTATTTTCTCGTTCTGACCTCGAAGAAATTTTGATAATTTCAACTGCACGAAATTACAATTTTTTTCCAACCAAATTGAAACGTGATAAGTAAATTCGATGAAAATAAAAAGTGTAGTTAATTTAATTAGAAATAGTGATATATAAATGAAACAGAATTGAAAGGAAATTGAAGGAAGATAATGGATAGCGGCTAACTGATAGATTTTTTTAAACTGGATTGAATCGTCGTAATTAATCATTATGCTGGAAGCGAATTTGCTAATGCTTAAATCGGAATAAAGGATTTGGTAAGCTAAGATTTAATGATTAAAATACAAACTGAGTTAGGGGATGAGAGAGAGAGACCTTATATATGTATTCGAGATACTTAAATTTCTAGTTAATAAACTGTTTTGTCTTGATCTTATGTATCTGCAATTGAAGTTTCGAAATGACTGACTAATTAATTAGACGTTAAGATAGCAGTAGATTTAAATATTGAAGGAAATACGTTACAAACTCATGTATAAAAATGTTTTATATGTAGTAAATGTATTAAAAAACAAAATCATCCATCATAATTTATTATATTTTTTTCTCAATAAGTATTCACAGTAATGCGCTACGTTAGCATCAAAATTTCCTTGCTTTCGCATCCACATTCCATCAGTTTTCAACTTCGCTATAATCTATACACCAACCATTGAAGATAATAAATCAATTTCAACAACAAATATTCGGTTCATGTTACGTTCATTGATGCCACCGCTAACACAAATGCACAACAATAATAAAGTAATCAATCTCACTCAATAAAGTGCCTTGTAAAACCATGAGCCACGTGGAAAATAGGCAAACAGGAACACGGGGGAAACACTGGGTTTTATCAAAGAGTCATTAGTGTATTCCCCGCAACGTTTACTTACTCAGAACAATTTCCATTAATTTGGTGTGATCCTACTTTTGCATAATAGACCCTCTAATGATGCCTCTGGTCCACTTAATGGGGATGAGGGAGACTGTTTATTCTAAACCAGATATTTGATTTAACAATTTGTTGTTAAGCCGTGTTTTAAAGTAAATATTTACTCGCCGATTGAGAATCTGTTCACACCTAACGCTGCGCTCGTAAAATAGGGAGTATTTGTTTGTGAAGAAACGCTGGTGTTAGTTTTTCGTTACTTTGAACAGTTGATGTTTTTGAAAAAAAATGAAAGTTGGAAAAATATTGATGAATTTCAAAGTAATGCTCTCCATCTAAAAATAAAGTTGCTTTTGACGAGCGATAAGAATTTTTACTTTTATTTTTAAAATAGACTAGGTTTTTACGTAACACACTTTTATTGGTTTTATTTGAAAGATAAGATAATATTTAAAACAACTGATTTTAGAATTACATTTATTAACTAAAATTTTTCATTTTTAACTTTTATGTACATTAATTTATATCAAATTAAGCATCTGAAAAAAGTTGTATTTAAAATCTATGCAAATTAAATCTTATTTGAGGTGTGGAGAAACAATTTTTATCTATAATACCTTCATTGTTATTCTGCAAACAATACGGCTGTTGATATGACCGATATTTAGAATTAATAATATAAGCGCTCTAAAAGCTAATAAACCTCTCAAAGGGAATTATTTGTTGTTATGATTGTAATAGAATATTTTACTCGGAACGTTAAAAACATGCAAAGAAAACTTTTATCTAACTATGAAAAAACTGAAGTAGCTATTCCCTTTTTGTTGTGCTCCAATAATGATTCTTGGAACGTGAGATATAATCTCATGTAGACCATTTCTTCTGTAGTAAAATATGTCACTGATTTGTTTTTCTTTTGATATTTACAAAGTGCAATATTTTTACAATGCAATAACATTAACCATTTGTAACATATGTATACGAATCTTTTATGTTATTGGAAGCATTTATTTTTACGTATGAATGTGTTTTTAAATTTTAAGAAACAAAAATAAAAGGCGTTTAAATAATGACAAAAGGAAATCAAATATATCTCTTACTTGGTTTAGTATATGTCAAAGTTAGAAACTCTATTGAAACAATTCTTAGGCTGAACAATATTTTTTTTTTTTTTTTAAAAAATATTTTCATGAATTTTTGTAAAGAAATTATTTATTTTCTATAATAACAAGTTTTTTCTTTTTTTTTTTTTGTGTGTGTGTAATTGTAAAAATGCTACATGCAGTTTTAACAATAAAATTGTTTCAACTTTTCAGTATTATAGTTTTAGCTATTATGGCTAAAAATAACTCATCGATCTACATAATTAGAAACACTTTTCAAAATTAAACTGCATCTAAAAGTTTATTGATGAGATGCATTTTTACTTTCTTGATTTTATTTATGATAATTTACAGCATATTCCCTTTATCCACACAGTCGTCATCCTTTCCGAATCTTCATTATCACTGAACATTTTAATCCAGCTGGATTATATCTATTTTCCTTCTTTTTAAATATGAAATAAAAGGATTTTAGTGTGAATATCTTGATTTCTCTAAATAATACAGAGCTGGGTGAGCTACAAGTGCTATGGTTATGAACTTAATGCTTCGCAATGAATGAACTGAATTTCCAGTTCGAGTTCTTATCCCACCAAAAACCAACGTGGAAAATAATAGGAATACACTGTTCATTAAATTAAAATTGGATTAAAACATTTCATAACGAGAAAACTTTTAACTAGGAAATTGAGATAACACCTGCTGTACATGCAATCTGTGAAAAATATAATTAATCTATATGGTATCAGGTTCCTTTTGGCTATAAAGTCGAAGAGAAAACAAATAATTTCTGCGAATTACACCGGCACAGTATTTTTTAATACGAGCACTTACGTTCAGCTTACAAGGAAAATCCCCACGTGAATAGTGGGTGAAAGTAGTAGAAAAAAGGTTACACTTAACACTCTCTTAGTGGGGAGTTGAGCAGTTTCTCCCCTCATCCAAGGGAGGGGAACACACATGGCCTGGTGGTTGCTGAGACCTGGGGTCGAAACACAACACAATCAGACAACCAAGAATAGCACTTCACACTTAATAAATACATTTAATGTGTATATTAAAAACGTAATTCAGTAATTTCTTATTTCTTACAGTCATTTTCTCCGAGAAGACACAATGGACGCACGTGCTTTTTGCTTCGAATGATGATGGAGCAATCACCACATTCTCACATTTACGGTCTTATATGTGCGCCCTCTACCATTATTTTCTCATAGATCAAAATTACGAAATCTATTACAAATAGCACTCGTGTAGTTATAGAATGTGTTGCACAAAAAAAAGCCTAAGACTAAAGCAGAATCTTTATAAATTAAGCATCATGTATAGACAAATCTACATTTCAGCATCCAATCCACTTTCCAAAATGTTCCCAAACCGCGAATTTAACCGAGAGAGCGAACAATATCATACCTCTCTAAATAAAGGATGATGAATGCATTTGTAGTGGAAGCGATTGAAATAATACACGTTCGTATTCATTCTCGGCTCCCGTTTAAACTGTCAATTGATTACTGAATAGCTTGTTTTGCAAACCCTGGTCACGCAGTTCACTCAATCGTCCAGGATTTACGACAGAACTGCTCCGTGTTATTTAAATTACATATGCAGTGCACGGAAAATTCACTTACAGGCAGCGGTGGGTGCTGTACAATTGCTCATTAACAATTGGATACGTCAGAATTGGTGCAATTTGCGGAGGATATTTGGAGATGTAATGCATTACGATATTATTAAATAATCGCATTGAGCGAAATTTCCGTCCTTTCAGTTGAAAGATATGAGTTATACGTGGGATTTAATAAATAGTATTAGATACTGAGATTTGAAAACGTAAAGTATATTAATTTTGTGATTGGGAAATTTTTCGATGCTGTCATTAATAATGAAAAGTTTTTTTTTTTCCATAGACTTACTCAAATGTTCTTTCTTCTAAATTGGTATTATGATTCGAAATCACGTAACCTTATAATTTGTAAAATTAATAGAGATATAGTTAATAATAGGAGTATTGATAGCTGACACAAAGGATTTTATTATTAATTCTATTACTTTGTGGTAATTTTGTATGTACGGACTCTCGTTATGAAAATACATTGGCTTTGGCCTCGCATGTTGAATATATCGAGTCACTGATGAGGAATTTTAAAAAGTTGGTTGTCAACTATAGCATCATTTTTGTCCCCGGAACATGTTTTAAAATTAAGAAATCCGTCGTTTATAGCCCTCTGTTTCATTTTAGACTTACGTTACTGAAAAATGAATAGATTCAGTTTTTGTGGTTTGTGGTGTTTGTTGAAAGGTTGAGACTCATATCTACCAAAAGTCATCGGCTATTAAAGAGTACTAAAACTTTGAGGACCATAACATTGCATAATATTAAAAGTAATACTTTTATTTAAGTTATATATAATGGTGGTTTATAAGAAACATCCTGACAACCACACACTAAAACTCTACAACTTCCTGAAATTGTTTTAAAGTCATTTACTACAAACATTCGTTGTTATATATATCTAACATTCAAAAATGACGTTTTTTTTTATCACCATTTCTATTTTAAATTTATCTGAAAAATGAACAAAATGAACTCCCCCGAGAAGAAAACATGTAACTAAAAAATATTTCTCTTTGACTTGATTCACATTTTTGAATTTCATTTCGTGCGGAAAGCAGTCATTTCTTTTTACAAAACAAATATATCCATCTAGTAACGTATTCAAAGAACGGGAGAAAAACTTAGCTAAGGCTATTTAATGACATTTTTCATATTTCTTTATGCTTTCCTTTTTTTTTTTTTTTTTGAACTTTCTTTCAAAGTATAACTTTGTATGTATAGAAAGACTATATAAGACCTCTGAAAGGAAAATAAATGTCTTGGAAATAATACATTACGTCTTTTTTCCAACTGATTTTGAAATAAACGTTCAACTCTATTTCTTAAGCGCAGCTAAAATGTCAACCATTTAACTTTTATCATATTCACCAAGTTTCCAAACCAGCTATTTCACTGAAAAATATTCTCCGATTTTAACCATTAAAATCGTTCTTCAGTGTACAAAGATACTATTACCTGATAACACTCCAGTGACGATGGAAATCTTTTATTCTATCTAGTAAAGTCTACTTTTTCTCTCCTTTTTCGTAGTTTTAAAAACATAGTATTCTTTTTCAACGTCCTGGTTTTCGTCCACCATTTAAAGAAGCATCACCGAGTCATTTTATATTATCTTCCAGTACCTGAAAAATTCGAACTTCGAACACAAAAAAGAGCGTTGTTAAACGAGAAGAGATACCTAACTTTTCATTTGTATCACACCTCAACTCTTGAAAAAAAGTAAAAGAAAAAGAAGGTTTTCAGATGATTTTCAATGTCTGAATTGCCCCATTTCACATCGCCCTTCCACCCCTCTTCGAAGCTGAAGAACAAGAGCCTCTATCAGAAACGATCAAGATGACTTTTTGATGACGGAAAGAGTCGAAAGTTTTTTAAGCCCTTTCGAGTACCCTCGCGTTGGAGAATCGTCTGAAAAGAGATAAAGTAATTGAAAGTCAGTTCCGGTCGTTTGGCAAGAGGGATGGAAGAGGAAGGGTACCCCTACCCTATCGTCTGTCCTTTTCTTCTGATGATGCAATTAAAGATCCACCGCTGCGTTTCTGCTCCTTTTTGGAAGAACCACCCCCTCTGAATCAGGTTCCGCGATTGGAATTCTTCCGCCATCCCCTTTTATACCCACCGGTTTTGAGATGCACGTCACATAAAAGTGGAAGTTTTAAGTTGAGGCGGTAACAAGGTCTTAAATTTCTGTTGTGAGTGACAGCTACGCGAGTTGGAATTGGTAACAGGAGGGTCTATTCTCGAACTTTTAGAACTGGTAAGAGCACGAAGGGACAAACGCAGTGTTTTCCAGTCACAAAAGGGGAGAGAAAAGTTTGGAAAAGGTGAAGTAGAGAATCGAATTTGGAAAGTTTTGATTTATAATCGTATCCTGTTAAATTACTTGATTAAAATTATTCCTGAAAACTTTCTGTGTGAATGATGTAAATCACACGACAAAGAATTCAATAAGTCAATAAAGTTCTTAAAGATGCTTTTACATCATTCTAAACTTTTGAAACTTAATGCTTAAACTTACTATGCACAAGAATAATAATCATGTTCATTATAATTTATTACATCGCATCAACATATACTGTAAAAGAAAAAAAAAAGAGACCATTGAATATCACAAACAAGGAGTAAAAATTATTTTAATAAAGGCTATTTCTTTTTTTTTTATTTAAAAAAGAAAATTCTGTATTAATTATTTATAAAACACATCTAGTAAAGCTACAGGTAATTATAAAATAATTTAGCTAAATTCATAATCATAAAATTCACATACGTGCTTCTGTATCCATAATCCGATTTATCTTTCTTAATTATTATGTTCTCGTAAAAAAAGTAATAAAAATTTAATATATTATTTCTTAGAATCTAAATAAGTATTTTGTTTATCATTCTGCTACTTTAGATCTGCTACTTAAAATTATTTCTTTTCTTGAAAGTTTGCCCCGTTCTGTAAAAATTCTCCAATACTTAATTGAACCATGTGACAAGCAAATACTACCAGTGAATTTTTACAGAAAAGTTACAGCTATACATTATACTGAAATTTTAAACATCATTTTATTCAACTGTAAAAGAATTTTCATCTTTCAATTCTACTTTTGATACATGGCATTTCAGTTCAATATATTTCTTTCAAGTATATAAATTCTATACTCTTAGATTGAATGCATAATCCCTATATATTCACTGTGAATATATAAAATTTATATACCTGCTCAAAAATCTATACTTATAGAAATAAAATCTTACATACTTTGTTCAATCTTTTCCCATAAGAAGATTTTCCCCAGATCTGCATTTAACGAAATATATTACATTATCTCTCAAATGGAATTGTCAATGTATTATTTAAAACTTCTAGATCTTGTAAAAATATTTCTCAGAAATTCTGCGGATCAAATATAATATTTTGTATTTATTTATCAGCATAGTAATTTTGTTATAAGAAACAAGACATACTTTAAACACAACTCTGTTAATATATATATCGTTGTATACATCAATAATATAAAAACTTATAGACCACATGGTTATAATAAAATTTCGAACATCAACACATCGACAGATTTATTTTTCATATTAAAAATATGTAAAATTGTTAGGTATTAATTCAGAATTACTCCATTATGTTTTATTTATCAATATAGTGTCATTGTTGAGGGGAAAAAAATAACTGCTTATTGCATTTATTAAATTTTGTATTAATGGATGAGAGTGATATTTTTATAATATTGAAATGGAATTAGCTATCATTTCAAAAATAATTTAATTGAGTTTGTTTATAGTTTGAAGAAGAGGATATTTACGTAAATGCTTGTGATCAAAAAGTATCAGTGTGAATTACGCGCAATATCAAAAATCTGTATTTTATCATTCGATAATTATTATTGCATGTTATTTTTATAAATATATAACTTTTCAAATACTGGAATTAGTGACTGAAACTAGTTGCTGAGATTAGCAATTTAGCTAGTAAACTGGGGTTGTAATTGTGAATTACATTAAATTTATTTTTGTTTTTCTATACAGATTAGTAACAACTAATTAGTAACAAATAACACTCCCGTTACGTAAGTAGAAGAATGATAATGCGTAAAAATTGTAAAGTTATCTATAAAAATTGTTTTGGCTACGCTATATCAAATTAAGAGTATCGTAATATATATACACTATTTGGTTTATTTGTATTTCAAAAATTGTTAACATTGAAATAATTCTTAAAATTTAAATTAAATGTATAGAAACAATAATAACGCTAGTATCTGGAGATTTATTATAAGATTTCATGTTTAAATCCCATGTTTCAAATGTAAAATAAAAATCATGTATATTTATCTCTTCGAATTAATAGTTTAACATTTTATAAAAGAGAAAGTTATTATTTTTTTATCCGAAAGTACATATTTAGAACCATTTTTACTATGCGTTTTCAATTTTTAATTACTAATTTGAGACTTTTTTCGGCTTTATTTTTAGAGTTTTTTATTCATTATTGCAAATAAAATTGCTGCAAATTTTCGATTGAAACAAAGATATTTCATACATAAATAACATATAAATGAATGTATTTATATTTAATAAATGAATATATCTATATCTAATATTAATGGAATGCACTCAATATTTAGTCTGCTTCAAGAATAAATTCTTATGCTATCCTCATAAAAATTGAAGGAAAAAAAATTAAAGTTTAAAAACAAGACTTATTAGTATAGAATTTTGCAATAAGAATTAAAAAGAATCATTTAAATGGAAAAACACTATGAGGGCTTAAGGTTCGATGACCGTAATTTTTGAATAGAAATTGCTTGCATGAAATCTATCATTGAATATCAAATTTTAATATAAATTTACAATTTATAGTAGTCAACCAACAATAGAAAAGTTTCATGATAGAATACTCTGAAAGGACTTCAACCAATTCTCTTTCTTTGAAATATGATTGCTGTCCAACGTTTCTTCCGTTGGAATTCTAATGACACAAAACCTGCATTCAAAAGATTTCATAAGCCTAGAAATAGAATTCATCAAACATTTTCTACTTCTTACCTGCCGGAAAAATCATCACCTAAAGTAGAAGTTGGCTTTCAGAAAGCTGACAATTTATTATTAAATGTCTGGTGCAAGTGACGCAGAAAACCAGCGTGTTTAAAACATCGAGAATCAAAATGATTGCCGTAAAAGTCTATTCCAGCCAGCACAAAACAGACATTCCAAAAAGTGGAAAGTTTGTCAAAGCTTTATCTTGGCTTCACTTATTTATTTTCTTTTTACAATCCAAATAACAACAAACAGATCGGGCAAAACATCCAAAGATTTACTATGACTTCCAACGACCAGAAAATTTTTCCAAAAGAGTAATCTACTAAGTTCAAAGAGATTTATCTCTTCTATTTTGTGAAATGTTTTCTTCTACCGGCTTGACAGCAGTGCTAAGAAATACATTTACGCAGTTTGGCTTCAAAATCGTTTGGTAATTTATCCCAGGGATTCCGTGGCTTTGCCAATAACCGAACAATATTTCCTCAATAGTTTTAAAGCCGCAGATATTGTATGAGGGATGAAATCACATCTGCAAAAGATAGAAATAAAAAATATATCTCTCTCCCGTTTTTCTCTAAACTATTTTCGTGCGGTTTTTTTTTTTATCCATCTGAAAAGTAGTTTTCGAACAATGCGAAGTATTTTTGAAAGAATTCTAGAGAGAATTCTATTGTACCCGCGTAACTGCGACCGGAGAAAGAATAAATGAAAACAAACGCGTGTTTCTGTCAGAAAGGAAGGATTTGGAAGTATTTGCATAATTATTCGAATCGACAGGTATATTAATTAAGTTTCGGAAACGGAGGGTCGATTTTGCTATTATCGGAAGTGAAGCTTCGTTTTAAAGAGCTGGAACTAAAACAGAATAATTTAATCTTTTAAAATACCTGGGGTGCCTGGTAAATGCAATTTGTATTGTGGTTTGACACGATTTAAATACCAGTTTGAGCATCGGTTAGATCGTTTTGTTGGGATTAAAAAGGATTACGTAATGTCACACATGTCTTTTCTGTTAAGCTTTGTTTATTTGTTGCGTCCCCAAGCGGTGAATGTTAATATTAGACATGAAGCTTATTCAATTAAGTGCGCTGATTTTTTTTTAAATAAACCATACCTATATTTCTAAATTCGAATTCAGTCTCTTCAAATAGTCACTTAAATAACCTGGTAAATATTTACGTTTATAAAACTTTTTTTAAAAAGCTTTTTGAGAATAGTTTAAAAATTTGCATTTAACTATATTCTATTATTCATGAATTTACCAACCTCTAAAATTAAATTAATCATAAATATCTTTCAACTCCTTTTAATGTGGTAAATACATAATCTAATTTAGGGTAAGGCAAACATTCTAATTAAATTAAAATAATTAACTGATTCTACAGAAGTTATTTAGTTAACGAACTAATTAAACATATATTTCACAACTATTTATACAATAATTAATTATGTTGCTCTTTTAATCATAATTGATACCATTTTATAGTAGCATTTTACTTCAAAAGAATGTCTTATAAGTTATTGAAAGATTAAAGCAATAATTAGCGAAAGTATTTAATTAAACACTGAAGAATATATTTTAAAATTAGATAATAGCTATTAAATTTCAATATCCCTGATTTCAATGATTTCTTTTAAAATTTAAATTGGTGAGAAGAGTAAAATTTAATTAAATTTAAACTAGATTTAATTTTATCAGTGAAATAAATTAATTTTAAATTTTTTGAAAAAATTCCATTAACTTTGATAGAGACACAGTGCTTTTAAATATAACTATTTTTCTCTTTATTAAAAATGTTTCAATTACATAAGACTTCTGATCAATATATATATAATTTGGTGTTTGTAATCAGAATCTTTATTCATAACATTTATTTCAAATGCTTAATCAAACTATGGCAATTATGTTCATTTAATTTAATTTTGTTTGAATAATTAAACACCGAACTTTGATTTATTAAATTAAGTTGAAGTAGTGAAATATGAGTAGTTTCACTAAAAACCTCCTTATGTTTGAAAGCCTTTTTTTAAAGATGTGAGTTGAAAACAGTCTTTAAAATTTAAGTAGTTTAAAATCCATTTCTGAAATAAGGTTACGTTGATATAGAAATAGTATCTAATAACAGAGTAAAAATTGTCGTTTTTTTTTTTTTTAAAAAAAAAACCGTACTAAAAATTTTTTTATTAAAATTTTTTTTATTAATAAAAAAAAAAAAAAAAAAACTGTTATTTTAAGCAATAATTATGTAATGTTAAATAACATTGCATTCAAGTTTTTGGGAAATTATGAATCTCAATTATCTTGAAAATCAAACGTAATTTTGTTTTTGCAGAAGTGTTTTAACTTTCTTTCGAAATATCATTACATAGTTAATTAAATAATTGTAATAAAATTCACATTCAAGCGATCTTTCGTCTCGGATTCTTATGCAACATCATGCTTAGATCTGCTTTTGCAATAATTTTCTAAGATGACATTTAGGAGACTGTGATTTCAGTTCACAATTCTCAGCATAGTAATGACTGTGTTGCTTTTTTATCTCTTCAACTCTACACAAACAGTTATACGTACAGTATTCTATAGAACATCCGGCAGATATCGAAGAGAGCACCGCTGGATTAACATCGTTGGATGGAAACACCGTTTTACTAGAAAATCAATTATACTAATGCATTTAAACAGCAGAAGTTGTGTATTATTATATACAGTTTCATCCGATAAACATAAATAAAGTGTCAAACACTTAGGAAAACTAAAAATACAAGAAATGTATTGCTTTGAATTAATGACCTACGTTATTCCTTCGAAATATTTGGCTTAAATTAATTTTTTCTGATTTGTCAACCAGTGTAAAAACGCCGGATTACTGCAGGGCTGGATTGGTGAAGCGCCGGATTATAGAAGGAGAATATTGTATTTCATTAAATCGACTCATTTGCATTATGAAGATTTATTCCGTGGAAAACCTTCACTGAAAAGAAATATTTTCCTTTATATTCGATCAGATTCACTGTACTATTTTATACATTTTTTCCTATTTTTATTTGTTTATTTTACAACAATTTCCTTTAACGTAGCTTCCCACAAAATGAAACTGATCATATTTTAAAATAAGCTATAAAGTAAATGTTAAAGTTTATTTTATTTATTTATTTTTTTTTTGTCTCAAAATCTCAATCTAGATCTCAACTGAGAAAATATGTCAAAAAGTTTTAAGGTAAATGTTCTAATTAATATCAAATATTATAAAAGTAGGAAAATAAAATGTTTTTAAATGTTTCTGCCGAAATCAAAAATCCTTTTAAACACCGTTGATACGTTTCGTCATTCCGATCAAAGGTCAAAAAACGAGGTTGACGCCTGAGTTAACACATCTTCATCCTATCTCGCTAACATGAGTGGACGTGGTAGCCTAGTGTTTAAGTTCGCGTCCATCGAGTCCTGTGCTCGAGCTGGATGCTACTGAAGATCCGCCATGTAACAGGGTTGATGCACCTATCGAGGCTCCAAGTCCTTCCCTGGCGTTGGGTGAAAATTTGGAGAGGAAGGTGCAAGTTCAGGTGTCGTTCCTGTCGCTTTAACGCGATTGCAAATTACGTGGTCCACTGCCAGTGGCTCTCGTACTGCTTCTTTGTGCGACTTTAAATATTTAAATATTCAATCAAAAATCTCGGTCACTTACGGACTTTGATTAGTGAGGTATTTAACGCATATCAAATCTTATCATATCAAACCAACAATCCATTGGTTATGAATACTTTACCTTATTATCAGGTTACAGTGCTTCCAAAGTAGCATTTTTTAAAACTGCTTATTTTACTAAGCATTTTTATAGCTGCATTTCGGCATTCTCCTCCACGAAACTTATTTATTCTAAACTACGAACTCTAATTATAATTTAGTATGTTACTTTTTTGTAACTGCCTAATTATAATTTAGTTCTATTCGAAAACTTGGTGCATGGATAAGGACATAAGCTTTTTCATTTGCGGTCCATGTTCAAGTTATGTAACAAATTTGCATTCTTTATCTCCAAAATTCGTAGTGTGGAATAATTTAAGTAACTGCATGTTGGATTCAACTGAATCTCAAAAATTCTAATATAGTGTGACATAGAAATATGGAAATAGAAATACCAATTTAATAGCGTTATCTTCTTCACTTGACCATGATTCGAAATTTATGTGCCTATAGTCCACGTATAACTTATACGGCGGACAATTTTATATCCCTCTTGCTTTACTAGGTAAAAGAGTATCATTGATTAATACAACTATAAATGATTGGATGATACTGGTTTATTTCTTAACCTGATTATTCGTAATGATTTTCATTAAAAATGTCTAAGTTACAACGTGGAATCTATTTACGTAGAGAAAACTCTGGTATTGTTTACTTTAATGGAACATGCGATATAGCAAACATATTAATCTAATTTTTACGGTCTTTTCTTATGAGTTATTTCCACTCTTATCCGTTACAAAAATTTAAACACAGTCACTTAAGAAAAAAATATTATTAAATTAAAAACTTTTTAATCACTAATTGGTTGGAATATTTTAAAAATTAAGGTTTGATTTATGAAGTATGATATTTTGCGCGTTTATCTTTACAGAAGCTATAGAAAGCCTTCGTAATAGAATAAATAACTAGAATGAATGCTTAAGTACAAGACATTTTGTATCATTTATTAATATTTGTCTTATTTCATTGCAACATTTATTTTTCAATTTACCAAAAATTCCTACCAAAATAGTATTTTATTCTTATCGGAGCCCGTATCTAAATTATAAAGTGGTATATTACATTTATCGTTTCTCAAAGATTACCAGTCAAGTATTTTGATTATTCTTATCGTACATTCTTTCGACAGTGACTAAAAAGAAGAGAATAAAAACAAAACAAAAAACATAAAGCTCTCTGTGTTCTCTCTTTCTCAACTGAGTACTTTTACAACATTTGGGAGAGATAACATTCACAGAAAAGAGCTTATTATGCATAAGCGAGATATTTAGCTGTTGTGAAAAGCCTGAAGGATTTTAATTAAGCAGTATGTTATTCATTTACTGCACGATAAGAGAAATAATTTATAAATTTGTATCAAGTTTTACATCGACAGCTGCCGGTAACGAAGCTTTGGGAAATTAGATTGAAGAACTTGTTTCCGAATGTCATACTTAATTTGCTGTGCAATGAACAAGCTTCTGTATGATTTCGAAGAAAGGAAATGAATTTGAACAAATATTGTTCTTTAGATAACTTAAGGGAGGCGCGGAAATACTGAGTAAGTGAATTTCAGCGATGTGTTTGATGCCTTTATTTTTGATATTAATTACATAATTCTGAAGAAACATTTTAATATTTAAGCGAAGATTCCTTATTAATTCACATTTTGATTTGAAAATGTTGTTCAATTGTAAAAAGTGAAAACTATTTGTATTTGGTCTCCTCATTCCTCTCCAACCAACATGTCGTAAGTCGAACTGGTCGTCAGTCACATTAACGTTTTTCAACTCTATTTTCATTCAAATGTGCAGCTGAGCCGATGCACGTGAAATCTGGTAGATGTCCCAAGCTCTTCCGTTGGCGTAGTGTGAAATTTGGAAAGAGAGGTAACAGCTTTAGTGTCATCCTGATGGCCGCGGTAGCCTAGTGGCCATGGTTTTGGATTCGTGGCTGGCGGTTTTCGTTCAGTCGCGGGTTCGATCCGTGGCCATTAAAGACCGTCCGTGTAGCCGGGGTGATGCGTGTTAAATCTGTCGATTCTCAAAGTCGTCCCGTTGGCGTGGTGTGGAAGTCAGGAGAGAGGGATGCCAACTCAGGTGTCGTCCTCGTCACTTGACCACAGTTCAAAATTATGAGGTCTGTCAGCAATAGCCCTCGTGTTCCTTCTAGTGCGACATTAATAAAAACATAAACTAATGATAATAATAAACTGGTGTCATCCTCGTCACTTTATCGAAGTTCAAAGTTACGAAGCCAATATCCCTCGTGTTGTTTTTCAGTGCGATGTTGATAAGACAATAAAAAAAATCCATTTTTCAAAACAATCCTGAAACGTATACTGAAATTTCTTCCATTTGGTCTGCTATGGCTGTTTGAATATTTTCTAGTGTCCCAAAAAAGTCCTTTAAGGTAGAATTTCAATCTTGGTAACAGTAAAAAGTCATTTGCACTCACATAGAGATAATTTAGGAGACAGAGAGCCGTATGGATGTTTTTAATTGCTAAACCTCATCACGTTAGTTGAAAATGCAGTGTGACAAGACGTATAGTCGTGATGCACCCCCTATTAGTCTACATTAGTCAAAATACAATGAATATTTACGTGATTTTAATTCAACTCTTTTCCAATTGGAGAAACGATCTGAGCGCACAAGATCCTGGATTCAATTCTGCAAAGACAGTTCTCGATGATATAGGGCATTCTACAGCGAGGTTGGTCTTCAGTCTTTTCTCTCCCTTCTGAAAATGCATTAAATCACTTAAAAAACTGAGTTAATAATTGGACTGCTCCCAACCAGATTCAAGTCCATTGACGCGAATGCTAAAAACTTTTATAATATAGCAAATAATAACCCTTACCGGAATACGATGAGTAATTCCTCCAAATAGTCAATCAACCAGATAGCATTGGATTCTAGTCTCAACAAATCACGTAGACACGCAAGAAAACTCCCAAACACTTTCCAGCACTCTTTATATAACCGTAACCTTATATATTCAATTCTCTGTCACTTTTATACGATTTGATAAATATATTCTCACATCTTCTATACAGTTCACTTAATTTGCATAAACATAATTTACATTTTAATTCGTTCCAGAAAGAAAATGATTTTAAAAGAATCCTTCTGAAAACTATATAACTGTAGGTAATTCTAACTCGTATAGGTAATGCATCGCGTGTTCATTCACACTACTTGCTAATTGGGAAGTCCGTTTCCAGATTGAACACTAAGCGTCCCCCCTCCCATCAGTTTTAGTACTTTATGTACATACCTCTTATGTACTGTAATCAACATATGACCAGAAAATATATTATCAATCTTTAGGTATTCTTTTTATATATTTATTTATTTATTTTTATTTTTGTTATCACTCAGTGCAGATAGTCGTTAATCGGGGAGAAGCTATACACATATCCATTACCATTCGGAATGTCATGATTTTCTCTACAAAACAAATTTGTTATAAAGCGACACATCGTGAATGTTTGTCGAACGGAAAGTTAAATAGCAGTGTTTATATCAATTTACTGCTCTAATCCAATTGTGTCTACATTTATTTAAATCTGAACGAAGAAATTTATCTGCTGGAGTATTGATTCAATATTTAGAAACAAAAGAAAAATACTTAATCAAAGAAAAAATTCATAATTATTGATGAAATAAAACATAAATAATTGCTTTTAGAATTTGTGTCAAAGTAGCAAATGTGGAAATAAAACCCCAAAAGGACTAAAATTTCAGAAATGTTTTCCTTTAATGGAAATATATTTTACCAATGATATTAGGCTAAATTTGTAACAAAAATTAAATTACGTAATGAATAAAAGTCCTCAAAGGCAATTGTTATTTTACAAAAATTCTCGATGTATGATTAAATTAAAAGTGACAATATCAATTGCTTAAGAATATTGCCTTAATAATAAAATTTACGAACGATTTTTTTCCTTTTTTTTTTTTTTAATAAACTGTGATAGAAATGTTCATTAAATAATACCCGATGTAATTTTTATTGATAATCTAAAAACAACTTATGTGGTAAAGAAAATACATAAATGAAATTAGTTCTCAAGTTGTATATTTTGCCTTCCATATCATAAGTTTTTCTTAAGCATTTTTGAAAAATTATTGCATAATGGTGAGAAAAAATGAAACTAGAAATAAATTATATATCATTCACTGTTTTTTTTTTTTTTTTTTTTTTTTTTAAAATTAAAAAAAAAAAAAATAAAAAAAAATTTTTTAAATTAAAAAAAATTAAAAAAAAAAAAAAAGAATATTGTGAAACTCCGTTAATGGGCTCTTCCTTTCTACAAACACTAAACCTTTTTAATGGAATAAAAGGTGTACACTCGTATATATCCGAGAGTGAAGATATATTTACTTTTGGAAACTGTTCCCATAAAATTCCAAAAATACGCTTTCCTAATAAGAGAATGCGAATCATATGGCGTAAGTAATCATGAACAAAATACTGAATTGAATAAGAAGTCAAAAATATAGAAGGTTACAAATTCTCAAATGGGAAAATAAAAATAAAAATTTAGGCTCTTATTGGTGATATTATTTGGTATGTGAATCATCAGATAGAAAGTACGTTTATTATTATTATTATTTGTGTTTTCTGACTCATTCTCATAGCGAGAATTTCAGTGGTAACTGAATGTACAGCTGCTGAAATTCTATGTTTAAGTTCACATAAATTTGTGGGTTATGGTGGCGCATACACTTTATCTTTTACAAACCTCTAAGGAAAAAAAATCGCATGAGGCCATTACAAGTGATTTAGGTGACCAGCCGTGCAAGATCAAGTCGTCTGGTCTACTGCAATCAACCAGCTTCGATATAATAGTTCTACAACAGCTTTTGTGAAATATCTTCACGAAGAACACACGAGGGCCACCTATCGTTCACAATGCAAAACTTCCAATTTTCCTTTGTATTCATGTATTACTTATCATTCCGAGAAGTTTATTTTTGAAAATATATGATTTTGAAATCGGATGATTCATTTTGAATAACTCTGGTTTAAACTTTTCTCTCATTCCCACTCTAGAGTACAGGCATACATGCTATTCTCTGAAGGCTTTATATCGAAATTACAATATAATGACAAGAAAAATATAGTGACTCAAAACCATTTTTCTATTTTCTTTCCGACAGACATCTAAATTATATCTCTCTTTGATAGCACTGCATGACCTTTAATATATTTGAAATGCGTATTTCATTTAAAAATATTAGTTTTGACGCTTACAATCAGAAATGGTACCTCAAGGTTTGATCTATAAAGAGCATACATATAGAAATACAGTTTTGGAACTGCACATGTAGACAATTTGTATCTGCATAAACGCTGTTTATTTGTTTCTACGTAATTTACGTGCTAAATTTTGGTTTTGCTATTTTTTCGATTCATATCTAAATTAAAATCTATGGGCAACATTCGAAACTATTTTTTCGTCTATACCTCTCTTTTATTAGTCAATTTTTAACTACCGCATTTATTACTGCATTACTTTCATTATTTAATGCAACAATCATTGTTCCTTTCAATTAAATAGATAATAACCACGACACTCCAATTTAAAATACTCAAGAGAAAAAATATTTTACTTATCAATGAAGCATAGATAAGTTCGCTCACTCTCGAATCCCATTTAACTAAACAAAATTTTAATATGAAATCTTAGCTTACCAAATCACTCGTTCCGATTTCAACAACTTTAGACAAACAGCTAATTCTTTTCTATATACCTTAACGAAAATTTACTTCAATCCACAATACCAATTAAGGTGTTTCAATCTAAATTATAAATCTCCATCAGCAAGTCATTATCATCTTTCACCTTTCATTTATATTTCATTTATGTCTTAATTCTCTTCAGTTCACTTTTATATTCCTCCAATTTACTTAAATCAGATTTCATTTGATTTGGGAAGAAATAGTAATTTTATACAGTTCAAATTATGATAAAGTTCCCAAGGTTAATGATGAAAAAATCGCGAATAGCACGACTTCACAAATTAGTTGATTTTATATTAAATTATTTAATGTATGAGAGACGTGTAGTACCCTCCTGTATTTCAGTTCATTTTCAACCATTGTGTTAACAAACATACTAAATTACAATTAACGAGACCAGAAAAAACGAAAGCTTAAATAAAAAAAAAAAATTATATGATAATCTATTGAAGGATCGGAAGTATTTCAAAAGTTCGCTTATTTCCACTCCAGTGTATGAATATCATTCTCATGAGACTACTATAAAACAGCGACAAAAACAAATACAGTGACTCAAAACCATTTTATACTTTTTATCCAAAAAATGCATCTCGCTCTTCCAGACATCTGAATCACGTAATACCATTGTAGAACCTTAGATAAAGCAGTAGAGGGGGCGATGGAGGAGGGGTCGGGACAAATTTTGGTGCAACAAAACCATTTTAAAGCGCCCGCCAAGAAAAAATTCAAAGCAAATTTCGAACGCGAAAGAGGCAGTCAAAAGCTATTTCCCTCACAAGTTTCCACGTGGAACACTACATACTCCGACCTTTTTCAAGAGCTAGTTTCTCACGTCGTTTATATCTGAGAGAAGAATTGATGTACTTCCACTTTTTCTCTTCGGTAGATCAAATTTCGATATAAAATATCACGTATACCAAGTGCAGGGATCCGTACAAAAAGCGAACGCTATATTCCTCCAGCAAAATATGGAGAAAATGTTGGTAGGAGCCTTTCTGCGCGTTGTTTCTGGGTCCTTTATTTCTCTTGGCAATCTGGTAGAAGATAACGGAAGATGTTCTTGCTGTTGTTTTTGTTTGCATCTTCCGTCTTTTACCTTTCCCGAAAATGATGTCTCCTCTTTTCTTTTTCTCCTTCTTGTTTCAACTTTTTTTAATACATTTTTGTTTCCGTGGAAGGAGGAGTTCGGAAGTATCACGTTCCACACGGTTCTGGCGATTAGTGTTGTTTGAGCAAGATGTTAAAATTTGGAGATGGAAGGAGCTAGAAACTCTCATTTCTTGAGACGTGTTTTTCAAAAAGGAGAAAAGATTTCCCTTCTTAGCTGGTCACTGATTCTTCTTCTTTTACTATTTTTTCCCTCCTGTCTCGGGTACTTTGTTAAAGTAAGGGATAAGAGGAAAGTTAAAAAAAACAGAATGCCATCTCTATGTTTGAGAGAGATATATATTTTTTTCCAAGTGTAGTTACCTTGGAGGATTTTATTTGTTTGGAATTATTAATACGCACGTTGGAAAACATTCAGTAAAACAGCGATTACAAAACTTGGTAAAACCCGTAAAACTCCGGCGAGAACGAAAGAAAAAGGTAACTGTTAAACAGATTGAATTTATGTTGGTGTTTTTAAAAGAGTTAGAAGTGTTTTGTCTGTGTTTTTCCAATCGTAAGTCACAGATTAAACCACATAATATCTGGGTTTTCATCCAATAAATCTTTTTCTTGGAAAGAAGTTGTCTTCGTAGGTTATTTATTATTTATACTTGAAGTTCGACTTGGAAAATTTAGCTAGAGTTTTTAATTTAGATTGTTTCTTTTTTAAGGAATAAATTTTGGAACTAGAGTTGATTGTCTGTTCCTTTTAGTAGGAGGACTTTTTAAGAAATTTTCCGAACCAGCGCAGGGTAAAAAAATCAATTTTAAGGAGTAATGTTGTTCTACAAAGTATCTTTTTACCAATGTGGAGCATTGTGAGATTTTTCATGAATTCCAGACGGAAATTTTTTTTAAAACTTAACCGTTAAAACTTTTAACTTAAGGTTAACTTTCCATTTTTAAATCTGCTAATTTAATTTGATTTTCCACAATATTGTATTTTTTGTTTGCCTGTATCAAGAGTGGTGAAGAATATAGGAACATGCTACATTTTAAAATTCATATAACGTTCAACGTTCTTACCTTTGGATAAGTACGTAAGTACTCTATTTTTCAAATATTTCAATATTTAGCTGAATAAAAATGATTTTTCAACATTAACTGTAATACATTAATACAATACACACCAAGAGATCGAGGATCTGTGTTTCAATCATTATTGTACATGCATAACAATAAAACAAAAAATACATGTGTACCTGGATTTAGGAAATAAGATTTAAAAAAAGAAACCAGACAATTGCTATTATAATTCTTTATTACTGAATTGAATTTTATAATCTTTCATAGTAAGAAATTTTTCAGTAGAGTCCTCTAAATGCAACGATGGGTTTCCAGGACATCTTGAACAATATATTGATAGCTGTTTGCGATTTCCCAAAATTTTTCAACTATAACATATTCGATAACCATTTTATTTTCAGAACATGTAATATGATTTGTGAACATGAACGTGAGAAAGATTTTTTTTTCTTCAGATTCTTCTTTGTACACAATATAAACATTTGCTGCATAAATCTCCATCCCATTTCATCTATTGAATGGCAGTTTAGCCACAATCATTGGAGCTTAATATCGCGGAGACTGTAAACATACACTGGAATCATATATATATATATATATATATATATATATAAGGAGAGAGAGACTACGGGGTTTACATACTAAAGAATCTGGGGACGATCACTCACATCATACATTCAAACACAATCTCCATGCCCTTGCATCTGGCTCTCAAGGTGTGAATCTCGGGGATGAAGCTACAAAACAGAAAGGTTCGTGGCGGCTTCTGGTGCAGGAAGGCATGACAACTATGAATTCCTACACGCACACACACACACGCATAGTGGGTCTTTAGAGGCATCGGAGCTGTACAAAAATAACACCGGCTGCGAGTCCTCATCCTTGGCCACAAGGTTACCACAGCCACACGGATTAATGCAAAAGGAACTCAACAAAAGATCAATCGTTTCTTCGAATCAATTAGTATGTCAAGTGTGGTAAAAGAAGATGAACCTGGATAAACATGTTTTAAGTATTTTTTTTATCGATGTTATGCTTATCATGTAAGAGAAATATATTGATTTAAATTCTTGGGAAATTTTTTTACTATTTGTCTTAGTATTATTTCAAAATGCAGGATTATTCCCTGAACAGAGGATTAAGCTGTTTACCTTGGCCCATTTTATAGGTTCTTTTGTTTACCTTGGATGACCTATAGCGTAAAGAGGTTTTTATAATAAATCTTAGGTTTTTCCCTCAATCGCGCTTTATTGTACAAGTGTGGATCAAATGGATGCGAGACTTCTAAATGATCCATTTTGTCATACCATTTACTAAAAAATTTTTAATGTTCTTTTTCTATTTATGCTTCTTTCAGATATATATTGTTTTCAAAAGTTTTGAGATTCTTTTTTTTATTTCCTGCTGAATAAAAAGTAGGAGGACGTGAAGGGGCTGACTGGGCTCAAATTTTTCTACGATTTTCTGTCACTTAATAACCTTTGAACTAAGGGGTCTAAATAGCTGGTGGGCCGAAAACATTAAGACCGAACAATAGAGCGAGTGTCTAAATTTTGTCTGTGACGATTCTTTATTTTTTCTTGTTTGTGACAGTTTTGTGTATCTTTTATTATCAAAGTGGAGAACATTATACAGATATATTATATTGGGGCGTCTTTTGGGTATAAGTGGTGTTAATCTTCTTCAAAAGTTCTCAATACTGTACTGCATTTATTGCACGTCTGTCTTAAAACGAAATTCGGAATACGCACTACCCTTAGATCTCCCCCCACACCAAAATAAAAACAACATCGAGAATTTTTCCATCAGATAATCGCTTTTGTTTTTGTGGACCATTTTCACTTTTTGTGCATTATTCCACACTAGATCACTTTATTTCAAAAGGCTAGAGACTAAATGCATGGGCATGTGAAGAATAAAACGATGCCAAACAATTATTTAAATTTTAAATAACTTATCAGTGTTGCTACGGCAAAATAAGCGGTGTCCCAAAATTCACGCAAGAAGTAATTTGGATAGGAAACACAGTTTTATATCTATAAGTTGTAAAATTTTTAATCGATTCATAAATTACACTGTTTAGGGAACAACATATCGGGCACTCCACGACATTTGCTGGCCTCCCCTATGTATGGCCTCCAAGGCATTTGCTGGCGTTTAGTTTAGTTTGTTATTAACTTCGTACTAGAAGCAACACGAGGGCTATTGGCAACGGACCTCGTAATTTTGAACCACGGTCAAGTGACGAGGATGACACCTGAGCTAGCACCCCTCTCCTAACATCCACACCACGCCAACGGGAGGACTTTGGGCCCCGACAGATTTAACGTGCATCAGCCCCGGTTACACGGAGAGCGGCCAAGGATCGAACCCGCGACTGAACGAAAACCGCCGGTCACAAATGCGACACCATGATCATATGGCTACCGCCGCCATGCATTTGCTGGCACATACGCATTCATTTGTTGAAATTTTCCATGACCGTTTTGCATATACATAGGGGAATTTCATTCATACAACGCTCACTTTTCTCCTTCAACTTGTGGGCGGTTGTGAGCTTGTTGGAATAAACCCTAGATTTTAAAAACCCCAAAGAAAAAGTTCAACGGTGTTAGATCGCATAAGTGGCCAATTCTGATAATTAAAATGGGAAATTATATGACTGGGAAACAATTCATGCAGAATCTGAAGAGCCCAAATCCATATTTTGCAATTTAGGCACAAAAACTGTATTATCGTGTCACGATAGCTGGTACTCTCTTAAGAACTGATTTGATGTTACATATTGAAAGATTTGTTGAAGGATGGCCAGAATATTTAAAATCACTCATTAATTAATCTTTCGAAATTTTTTAATTAATCACTTCACAGTTGATGAAGTTAAATATTTATTCCGTCAATATTTTGTACCAAAATTACGATTTGTAGCAGCCAAACCCTTCGTTATTTTTAAAATATGAAAATGCGCTTCCTTTTTAATGACCTTGAACTGTCAGCTCTCACACTATCTTTTTTTTTCTGCTGGCAGAACATAATAGCAAAAATTTCACAAAATTCAAATCTTGCGGAAATTTCAGTACATTCTTTGTATTAAAATCATCTATTGCTATTAGAAAAGACTGTTTTACATTTGATAACCTTATTCGTACATTTCTGAACAACATATTATTTAAACCAGCATTTAAATTTTAATTAATTGCAGCCATATACCGCATATTTTTTCTATTATCAATGCGACTCACTTTTCAATCTAATTTTCAGTGTGCTTAAAAATAAATTAAGCTAGTTAAATGTATAACACAAAAGAAATAGTAAAATCGCAAAATGTTTTCAAAAAATGCTGTCATAATATACAATGCTTAAGCGTATGGAATATTCGGCCTTTTATAATTTTAATATATCCCCAAAGTCATAAGTCTGACACATGAATTTTCATAAATATATGCTTCTATTCCATCTGATATATTCCAGATAGCCCAAAACGGAAAAGCCTTGAGCCGTCGCCAAATTAAAATGAATTTTTCAAAACTGTGATATCATTTATTCGATTCTAAACTGACAATATGGAATATTTCTGCTTTAGTGCAAAATTCGCATTCTTCACTGTCACGCTGTTGGAATGAATTTCCTGACAAAAATACGATTTAGAACGGGGGAAAAAAAAAAAAAAACTTCTAGAAGTTTAGAAAGGGAAAAAAGTGTGCGGCGGAAAAAGTTGGAAGCTTTTCATATGCAAATCGAACTGCCTTCAAACCCGATCCTCTCACTCCTCTTGAGTGCAAAAAAGTTGAAAAAGTTTGAGAACTTTTTCCAGATATTTGCTCAATACCTCTTTTCTTCGTTCTGAGTTTTGGTCATCCTCGTTGTCAACTCCTTTTCCTCCCTCTCGCACTTTTTTTTTCTTTTTTGAAGCGCAATTGCATCAGTAGTAACCTAATCCGGATATTCCTGTGATCAAGAAAAGTAGCCTTCAATATATCATTTCGTAAAAGTTTCATTTTTAAATAGAAGACTGACTTTTTCGACTTTGAAATACGAGAACAGACAATTCGGTAACAAATTTGGGTTAAAATTTCACTCTAAAATTGTCACATGCTAATCAACTAAATAAGTAAAATGTTGATTGTTCCATTGTATTAAATGTTTGAAGAAATTTTAACCAAGCAAATATTTAATCTACATATTAAACTTTTGATCATTTTATCATAATATTTTATTTCATAACTGTTTCATTAATATTTTTACTGATAAAGAGTTTATTTCTTCTAAACAGAATTCTTTTTCCATTTCATCCATATTATCCCTTCTCCAGTTGATACTATTGATGAAATCCTTATATTCATTCTATTTATTTAGTTTTTTTTGTCGTTTCATTAATGAGATTCATTTATAAATGATTTATTTTTTTTCGAAACAGAATTATTTTCCTGGGATTTCATTCTTATTTTTAACTCACAAAACACGGGTTTTTCTCATGTTCTTTTTTTCATGTTTTTCTCAATTCTTCTTTTTTTTTTTTTTTACTGTGTGTGAAAGAATAGTCCAACTGTAGCTCATGCATGTCATCAGAGGCGACTACAATGGACACCTAGTATCTGGGAGGTATAGCCGGGGCTGGAGATAGTATCAGGCGACTGTTTCTCCAGGTTGATAAACCTCAGGGGTTTGCCTTCTTTAGTAGATATGGGCATCATAAGATCTCAGCACCCAATTGATATTTTTCTTTCCCAGGGGGTTTATTGGCTTTGATAAACACGGATGACGCGCCCTCAGCATACCTTAGTGATCCTTTTCTATTTTCGATAATACTTGTCAACCAATTTCTACCTTTTTGTTTCAATTTTCCACAGGTCTATAGATCACAGCTTTACCTTGTTTGGCCATTAAAGTACTATTACTCTCCCTTTTTTATTGTTTTATTTTTGTTTTTTATTGCCAAACAATTGATTCTATTTAAATAGAACTTCATGAGGAAAACTGATATTTATTTAAAATTGTTTTCTATCTACATCACTGGTATAAAATATTTAAATGCATCAAATACCGTTTATAATTACTTCATTTTGTTGTGCTTAAATTCAATTAATTGTTCTTTGATTTTTTTTGCTTTTTACATAAAATGACTCAAAATTTATTCCAACATGACTGCAGTAAATAGTACCTTAAGTAATCTTAGGTAATACAAATATATATGATCTCAGATAATCCATACAAACATGCATATAAACGCACTATTGCAGATTAAATCTTTAGAAATATAGGAATTCAAACTTTTCTTTTCAAAATCTTACACCCATTAGCTAAGAAATATGTTGTTACTTTTAAAAAGTGATAAATAGTATTCCAATATTTTCCTTTGTGCAAAAATAACAAAAAAAAAATTAAATCACATTTAAAAATGAATGTAATAAAATAACTTAATCTACTGTATTAAACAACATCAATTTTTTTAAAATTCTTGTAAATAGAATTCTTTCAATACAGAAAAAATCTTTTATACACATGTTCCCTTTTGGTAAAAACGCAGAAAAATTAATGCAAAACTATATACGAAAACCTGCTGTTATTTAAAATTGGATTATGTTTTATAATTTCTTACTTAATTTTCATTTCCATCACGGAAATAATGTCAATCAGAGAAAGTCATAATATTTTCAAGAAGTTCTAGAAATTAATCTGTTTCATATTCCCCATATGTAACATAAATACTAACGGCAACTTGATTTTTCAGTTCCTGACAGAATCAATAAAACATACAAAATAAATTCTTTAAAACGACTACTTTAATTAAACTACTTTGAATAATTTCAAATAACTAAACAGAAAATTCTTAGCGACATTGCAGAAAAAAGAATCTATTGATACAATTTTAGCTAAAAAGAACAGCATTTATATTGACAAATACTACAAAGGAAAGCAAATCCATTTCGTGAAATAAATTTTATGCTAATAACATTTTGTCTGTTTGCCATTAAAATTTCTCTTCCGAAACTAGTCTTTTATTGAGAATCTAATTATGCGAACTAGAACTCCTGTACAAATGGCTTAATGCTCAAATTCGTTTGATATGCCTAAATAATGTTATTAAGGCACCTTTTATGCGTATCAATTTAAGAGTATACATTATTTTCCTGGAAAAAAGGAGGAAAGATCCAACTCACGTTATTCATTGTATTACAAACTCAAAAGCTCAAAGCTAATGTTTTAATAAGAACTAAGATCACAAATTAAGAAATTCTATCATTATCTTTGGAATTCAGCTCTTTAAATGCAGATATATATATATATATATATATATATATATATATATAGTAAACAAACATATTGATTGTGTACATAAAAATTAATTTCGAACATGCTTGATACCAAACTCTGATAAAAATGATTTATCAAAATGCTTATAATGATTAAATTCATAAAACTGCATATCACGATAGTTTTGTTTGAATAAATTAAACGAAATACGTGTTGATAATGATAACAGGTATAAATATCACCACAGAAACATATTGCATATTATTTTGATTAGGGTTTTCTTGTAAAATTCATTCATAAGGAATGAAGAATCTTTTATTTGTTTCCTGTGTTTACAAATATGACTTTACACTGTTAGCGATTTTCTCTTCACTGACCTCGGGAATAATTTGGTGATTTGAAATGCATAAAATTACAATTCCTTCCCAACCCAAACGAAGCGTGATTAAGAAATTAAATGAAGATAAGAAGTGTAGTTAATTAAATTACAGTTAGTGATATATAAGAAAAATAGAATTGAAAGGCAAGAAAAGGAAGTTTGGAGATAACTACAAGATGATATGTATAAGTATGGAGGCGATTGAATCATCGAAATTAATCGTTTGGATTGAAATGACTCTTAGTTAAAGTTCTAAGATTCAAATACGCTATAATCGAGAAATGCTTGAATTAGAACGTGTGATTTGGTAAGCTAAGAATTTTTATTAGAAAATAAAACAAGATTGATTGTATTCAGAAGGAATCGATAGAGAGTGATCTATCTCATTTATTCTTTGGTAGTTAAGTGTTTTATTCTTAAGTAGGAGTTTTGAGATTATTGGTTATTTAATAAGACGTTAAGATGGCTGTAGTGAAAATAATAAAAAAAAACTGGTTACATAAGTAACACATCAAACAATAACTCACGAGACTAACCCAGAGATGGCGCTCGTAGTAAACCAGTAACCAGGTCTTTCTAGAGTACTAACCTTTGCTTGAAACGTGTCAAAATTTTAAGTCGATCGGACCAGAAACAGCTGAGTTATCGAGGTTGGAGTAAAGTCGTTTTGTAGTTTGTTTAAAAAATGGAAAAAACCGAGTTTCGTGTTCTGATAAAACATTGTTTTTTAATGGGTAAAAACACCGTGCAAGCGAAACAATGGATTGAAAAATGTTACCCGGACTCTTGTCCATCAAAAGCAACGATTTGTCGGTGGTTTGCCGAGTTTAAACGTGGTCGTACCGACACAAATGACGCGGAACGCTCGGGTATTCCTGTGGAAGCCGTTACACCGAAAAATGTGAGTGAAGTGACAAAAATTATAACAAAAGATCGTAAAGTGAAGCTCCGTGAGATTGCTGAGATGACACAGATATCATATGGAAGTGTATTTACTATCCTTCATGAAAAATTGAGCATGAAAAAGGTTTTTTCCAAGTGGGTTCCGCGATTGCTTTCGATGGAACAAAAACAGCAACGAGTCGATGATTGAGAAAGCTGTTTATCGCTATTTACTTGCAACAAAAAAGAGTTCTTGCGAAAAAAAAAAATAAAGATTTGGAAAAGCGTTGGAACGATTGTATCACCCTAAAAGGTGATTAACAAAAGGTGTTATGTTGATGAATAAAAAAAATTTTGCAAAAAAAATGTTGTTTTCAATGTTAGTCTCGGGAGTTATTGATTGATGTGTTAGTAAAAAAAATAATTTGTATACAAATATCATATACAAATATATTAACAGCTCGTCATAAAATCACTTTCTTCAAAAAATATGTATTTCACTTGCGTAAATCTACTAGAATTTTATTCATTGCTAATGGATCTTTCGGAAATTCAATAGACGTCTACGGAAAGTATGTTTTATTTGATTATTGGGGGAGATTATTATTGGATTATGAGGGAGATTATTGAGAACTATTCGAATCTTTCGAGAAAAGTTTTTTATATTTTGTAAATTAAATGGTTTTAAAAACATTAATATATTTATTCAAAATCGATTAGAATTTGAAAGGGACATAATTATAAAATATGTTTATAAAAGGGATTATAATATTCCGGGAAAAGAGCCAATTTCTGTACGTAAAAATAAAGAAATAGAGAACATGTAGGACAATACAACTGAATAAGGAGAGATAATAATATTTGCTCTTATGTCTAAAATAAGATATTTAAGTAAAAATTATATTTCTGCTCCAAAAAAGGATAGTTTTTAAATGAATAATTAAATGAGGTTAGAATTTATGAAACGCGGCAATTAATAATCAATTTCCTCGAAATGTTTAATTACGTACAATGCAAATTCGTGCAGAATGTTTTTTGACACCTGTGTAAAAAAATTATTTGACATTTTACATAACATTAATATATTTGGATACAGGGACGCACTTTTTAAAACAATAAATTTTCTGAATTATGTTGCAAAAGTGATTTTTAACATAAATAACAAAACTAACTTTAACTTCAGCTGACAACTTTTACGATGAAGAATAAGTTTTGTCTCGTATTTCTCTAATTTGAGAAACATTCGAAACATAAAATAATTAACACAAAATAGGTTTATTAAGCACTCTAACAATGCATCTTGCTTTCACAACACCAACTGGGAATTTATGATTTATAATAGGACACCAACGAAAACAAACAAAAAATTTTCCACATGCAATTTGCCTTGCATCTGTCTAATTTATTCCCTCAAGAATGCTGAGGAAACCCAGATTTCTATTTAAGCCTAATTTGCATTTACGTAGAATTAAACTCCGACATTTTTTTTTGTTTATTTGTTCCACTTGCCTGAACAGCAACTTGAAACTTTTCCAGGAAATTGCAATTTGCAAAATGGCTTCCTGTGTATTAAACTCGGAAGGATTATGCAGTTTACTTTAAATTTATTGAAGTAAGAAATGGTACTTTCTTAGTGATGGACTTGGGATAGTTTCATTTTAGAATAAAGTGAGATTTCCTAAATTTCTACTTTTTTGTTAGTGTTTCTTGAAGATCACATATTAAAAATGTTAATTGGATTTGATTTATGTTGTTTATATTAATTCCTTGTGAATATACGTTAGTCAATTTTCACAAAAATGGCTTACAGTGTAAATATTTTGTGCAATGTTTATGGTCTTATTGTGATAAAATTTAAAGGAAAAAAACTAATACATTTAAGTGTATGGTATGGCTTATATTTCTTATTAATCTCTTATGAACATATAACAATTAATGTATAAGAAATCTATTAACAAGATATTGTGTTTCTGTATAATTTAAGGCCATATTTTGATAAATTCCAAAGACACTGTATGATTTATATCATTTATTATTTCTTAGTGAATTTCTTATAAGTTTATTGATATTCAAGAAGTTTTTTTTTTTTTTTTTTTAAATGAAATATGCAAATAGCGTATTTTTACTATAATTGTTTAAGCCCTTATTGCGATAAAACTAAGGAACAAATTATTTAAAGGCACTGTAAGATGGTCAAAACGTTTAAAACATTTTCTTGCACTTTTTTCTACTTTTGGAATGCAACAAAGTTGCAAAGTGTTTTGCTATATAATTTTATAACTTGTAGGATATATATAGTTTCTTCAAAATATTATAATAATTAATTTCGTTACTTTCACAAAAAATAATGACTCTATTTTAAAATTAAATTAATATATAGCATTTCTAGTTTTAACAATTACCTTAAACTTAATCTCTAAAACCAGTTTAGTTAACTTTTTATTTCTCTTAAAAGTAGGACTATAGTTAAAATTCGATCTACTTCTGAATGTATGAAGTTCCATTGTTTTTTAAGAGTGTTTTGAAAAAAAATAGATGTAAATGAACATGCCAAAAATGAAAACACCAAATAGAAGACTTTTTTTTTAACAAAAAGCTTGTTTTCCTTTTTTTTTTCTTTATATAATAATAAAAGTTAAAATTCAGAAAATTTCGAGTTTTAGCTCAAAGTCAAATAAATGAATTTATTTAACATACTTCGAGTTTATTTTGAGCTCAAAATCATAATACAATTTATTAGGTACCTTTGGTCATAGTAGAATATTTTCTACGCTGAATGACACATTATATTAGATCAGATTTTTATTCCAAGAAAAAACATGCTATGATGCATTTCTAAAGAATTTATATACCTCATTTAATGTACAGAAAAATTGCTTTTAGAAGCTTTTGGACATTTTTTAATATGAAAAGTAATTTATATATTGATGAAACGGCTGAAAAAGACACTCAAATGCTGTCACATGGTTGCTTTCTTAAACACTTATAGAGGTAAATGGCTATATATACAATTTTTAAACAGAACAATGCCAGAATTTTAATAAAAAGAGACAAATAATAAGGAACTTGCATCTCTTAAAACAAATGGTAGAAAAATATTCATTATTTTTTAAAGAAAATAATGAAACTTTTAAAAATGATACGCAACTCTTTAAAGCACAACGGATGAAGAAAAGCTTCAGAAGATAACATTCGATAGATATCGAACAATAAACCTAATTTTGAAATTTCCAAAAGCAAATTTCAAATTCAAAGAAAAATACATAGCATACATAAAGTGAATTATTAATTTTAATACCTATACTGGCAAAATAGTTTCATGAAGTTTGCTTTTTTTTAATTTTTGTAACGCATTTCTCCTTTGTGAAAAGCAGATTTGTTAATTTAAATTTAACTTTATCACGGCACCATATTTATTTAAGATGTCAAAAAATTGCATAAAGTTTGTTTTCTTTTGCCTTCTGTATCAAATGTGTAATTGTGTCCTTCTTTTATAAGAATAGTCTATAATTCAGTGAAGTTTTATGTATAAAAGTAAGGGAGATATTAATTTGGATATGAAATAATAGGGTATGATTAAAGCTATTCCATTTTATAAATAAAATATTTGTTTATGTTTAGATAACATGTGAAATTATAGTTTTTTTAAAGACCGATTCTTGTCTGTAAAATATTCTAGCTTTTGCGAAAATTCTTAATATATTGAGAGGTATAATTAGCATTTTTGTTGGAAAACTTTAAAGCTATGAGAATATATATTTCAAATTGGGAGATTTTTTTTTAAAAAAAAAACTAAAATAATACTACACATTTATTAGAACTACAAAATAATTATGTTCGAATTTTTTTTCTGAAAAGAAGAAAGGATATTATTTTTAATAAATGCAAGGTTTCAAATAAGTTGTTGCGGGTAGTATACCCATTTGGAATTATCATTGCTTATTAGAATTACCAAAATAGTATAACTATTTTATTTTTCTTTTATGTTAATTTATCAACCAAACGTATTACCAAATTGTTTTAAGTAAATAAGTATGAAGATTAATTTAGCAATAGTTTTCTGTAAAATCGATTGAAACACCAAATCTGCGCTATTCGGTATTTATAAGAAAACTAATAATCTTTGGGAGAAATGTTTAAAATATAGAATTTAGCCCTGAAAGCATCTAAATCTCCTCCTGAGAAATAAATGCATCTTGAAGAGAAGTTCAACAAAGCATCATATCTGATGACAAATACGATATTGACAGAAGTATATAAAAAAAAAAGTAGAACTGAATTTAAAAGCTTTTTTCAAAGACTCACTTAACCTTGTTTATGTTTACACACTGAGCAAAATTTTCATTCCATAGTATTTATACCGAAATACCCTCTGGATATTTTGTCTGGAACATAATGGAGAAAGCACAAGATTTACTTAACAGTCAAAACGACTTTTGTCTGTAGCTTGTCAGAAAAAACGTACTTTTTTTCAGCTCTATGCCTTTTAACGTATACAAGCACCAATTTTGCGAACAAAAGAGTATGAACATATTTGCAGAGTCAATATCATTGAAAATGGACTAAGATCTGTTTTATTTACCTACACACGAACCAGAATATAAGCATTTTTAGAACTCGATGCTTGCTTGTTTTCGATGTTTGTGCTTGAAGCATCTCAATACAGAGCCTGAAGTGGGTTCCGTTTTATTTATTGGTCGAATTTTTATAATCCACAAAGTTCCCCATCTCAGACAAGCGGCGCCAGTTGCGTATCGCCTGGCCATTAAGTGGACCCTACATTCCCTCCGCCACTTCAACGAACAGTTTGGCAGATCTCCCTTCCTCAGTATACTCATCACCACTACTAAAGTCTTGGACGATCAATAAAATAAAAGCTTTTCGATGGCTCGGACGATTGGTAGGGACACTACTGAGGAACAGAGCTTCCTAATTTGGTCTAAAACGGTGGCACTGGAAAGTCTTTTGTTCTTTTTTTCCCCTTCCTTTCCATTCTCTCTTTCTCTGGTAGCCATTTTTTTTTTTTTCTTTCTTGCTGTTGTTTCGGTTTGGTTTCCTCCGTTGGGTTTTGTTGGTGGAAGTTTTCTTTTTTTTATTATCATTGTTATGATGGTGGAAAGGTAGTTTCTGTGCGTTAGAGTACATTCTTGATGCGCTGTTGAGCGAACTAAAGGGATGGCAAAGTCTTTTTCTATTTGCTTCTTTTAGGAAGACCGTGTTTGTTGTTGTTTCTGCTCCGAAATTGAAGCTGTAAGCTGCAAGGAATTGAAAGTAACAACTCGGGAACTGTTGTGTTCAGTTGAGCGTCTTCAATAGACTCTAGAGACAATATTGGTTAAAGTGAATGTAAAGCTTTTTGAAGGAGAGTGCTCTGGATTTCTATATACACAATTGGTTTTTCATTTGGACGTCGATCGTACGCAAAAATGTTTTTCATTGCGGCCATTTCTTTTCGTTAATATATTTTAATGTTTCTATTAAGAGAGGAAATAGAGGCAAAACTAATATAGGAGCGGTATTTTTAGGTGGTTATTCAATTTTTCCTATCCCATTTTTGAAACTGAATTTTGAGCCCAGTAATATTGGATAATTACAAAATACATTTGCGAGGAAAAAATGTGGAAAATGATTTAAAAAAAAAAAAGATCACATAAAAGAATTATTTTTAAAATGTTATATTTTTTTCAAAATTAGCTATCTAATTTTTTAGAATAATTATAGGAAGTTTTGTTGAATTTTTTCTAGATCAATTTGATCGACAATTTTATTACTATGTATATCTTAAGCAGCTATACGTAAAATAAATAAATTAATTAAAATTTAATTGTGAGCTTCAAAATTAATATGTAATGGACAAATATAGTTATGAAAGTATATAAGAGAAATAAAATTATGATGTTGCTTGCCTACTGTCCGTAATGTCCTGAAATTATTCACATTGTTATTACTTTCAGCATGATACAAATAATGCTTTTTTTCATCGTAATATTAGTTGTCGATAGAGATTGATATACAAATAAGATCTCGTCATAGTTTTCAAACTTTTAAAGCAATTCTACATAAATATGTCACTCGTAATTCTTAATGGACTTGCTTTAACATACTTCCATAACAACGCCAGAAGTTAAGAGGCCTAACTAACTAACCAGAATAAGACGTTTTCTTTAACATGGTTGGTAAAGGCACAACCAAAAAGCGACCGTTCAATTTTTTTTCGGACCCACTGGACCAGGATTCGAAACGCTGTTGGCACTCCAATGTCATCAACTATCTTCATCCATGTGGTAGAAAAACATCCCCTATGTTACGGACAAAACGTCCGATACCGAAGTGGTGACCCAGGACTTGAACACTAGATGGCAGCACAACCCATAACTACTGATTGTATATGCCCCCGACGTAAAACACTTGTCTTTGTATGTCTAAGACAACCACATACATATCCCGACTCTAGTGCACATGCCGACGAGACCCGCCACTCAAATCGAAACAGCCGATTATACAAACAGAAAATCGTTCCAAAGAAGTTTCAATTCAGCAGGGAGGGATGTATGTCAATTGCAGTAATGGGCTGGAAAAAAATCAGCCTTCTCTACAAATGTCATAGTTTCTCTTCGTATTATCACGATGATACTGGAGGGGGAGTATGCAGCGACTCTCTTCTGCAGCAACGCCAGGAATTAAAATACACTTCTAGCTGGCAAGAATGAGATGTCTTCTTGAGCCTAGTTGGTTAATGCATAGGAGAAAAAAAACACGACCGGTCAATTTTCCTTCGGACCCACTGGATCAGGGTTCGAAATGCTGCTGGCACTCCAAGGTCATCAACTCTTTCCACCTTCACGGGGTAAAAAAGCTCCCTCGATGTTTCGGAAAATGGGTCCTACACTTATTAACAGCAATTAAGAGCAAAAAATCTTATCAGATCGTTCGAAACACAAATTAGTGTTTTTGTTATTTAAGTTAAAGAATTAAGCAATATGTAAGAATTAAAAATAAGACTTAAAATGTAGTTGGAATTTATAATAGAAATAAAAATCCTTATCTGAGATGGATTTTTTTGAACAGGCTGTACTAAAAAAATCTAATTATCTAGCTTGCAACAATCATACTGGAAAATATTACCATATTCATTATGAAACTGCGTTTTCTTAATCATCGCTAATAATTACACTGTCAGAATTAAATATAAAAATAAGCAACAATTTTGTTACAGCTAAAAACTTGAAGACTCGCAGCATTTTTATTCAACTATAAATGTTATATTTTGAATGTTTAGTCATATTCAAGATGTCTAAATACTAATTATTTTCAAGGCCCAAAATTTTTTAACAATATTTTGTACCTCATAAATTTATGCAATTTTTTTTTTTTCTTTTTTCTTTTAGAATAAACTTTTAATTCATTTTTCTTAAGAAATTTTCTATAGGTCTTTCAATAGAATTGTAAGCATTTTCATCCAATATTAAGTAATTGCTCATTGACATTGAAAGCTTTCTTCACGAATTTACATCTTATACGTTTTAAATTACTTTTTCTTGAAATTTCCTTATCTGTTGATAAATAATCAAACATTTTATAAATAATTATCGCCTCTGCTTGAATTGGATAAAGTGATGGAACTGCATTCATATACTGCAGAATTCTCCCTAAATTTACAAACAGTGTTGATAATAATTTGAATTACAGAAAATTGAAAATAAATTAGAACTAATATCACAACTAAACTAAGATCAATGCAGTAACTTTTAATATTGAATTCAAGACTTTTAGTATTGAGTCCAATCATTTTCCACATGAAACGCAAGTAAAAATAAAATAAAAATAAGATATTAGTTTGGAAAATACATTTTGTATTGCTCACGTTTAATTCTACAACTTTAGGTTGCAGAATAGTCTACTAAAATTGATCCCCTTTTACAACTAAAATATATTGTTACCTAAAGAAACCTATAAGACATTACAAACTCATGAATTTTTTTTTAACTATTTTAAAGAGTTTTGCCTTCTAATACTTTAATCAAGAATTTTTCTAGAGAAACAATTCACTTTCCGAAATCCCTCTTTTGGAAGAATGTTAGTTTTTCTTTTACACGATTTCGAATAAAGCTTGAAACTGCATTTGATTGATTACATTTCCAATACGCGAATAGTAAAACCAAAATCATCGAACTTATGTCTGAAAAGGAAAAAAAATTGGAACGCAATCTTTTTCAATCGGCTTAGTGATTTACTGTTTTATTGATATATAACTTACATAAAAACAACAATGAAAGTAATGTAATTCTTAAGCTGTTCTTGTATAATGTGTCTCTGGAAAAATTAATATTATGTTAGTAGGCATTCAAAAAGTGTTGATTGTTTACAGGTAATTAAAGAATTTTAAAGAATTCTGTAAGAAACGTATATGTTTCTTATCAACATATAGCGCTAATATAAGCAGAAATTTCCTTTAATCTATAAAAAAAGAAAGTTGAGATTTTTATAATTTCATATTGGTTTTAAAAGCATTTCTTTCTAGAATAAACTTATCTAAAAAAATATATCTCTCGTTATCATAATATGTAAAAATGCCACTACTTCCTTTCAGTTTTTTTCATTTTGAAACATTCCATTAAATTTTCTAAAATTACAAGATTTTTATTTGCTCTAAATTTCAGATGAAAGCAATAAAATTTATATTTTAAACAAAAATTATTAAAAAATAAACTTAGTAATTAAAAGAATGGTGCGTCACTTATAACCCAAAAACGAATTAATAACGTAATTTTTCATTGAATTATTATAAGTAAAATCAAATTCCTTCGAGTTTCCAATGGGAGGTTCCTTCCCTTTTATCTTAAATGAATAACTATGCTATTTTTGAATAAAAAAAGTACCGTTTGAATAATGTTTAAATTAAATTCTATCAATTGCAGAAAGTTTGAATTAAATCCACTGTGATTCTGTAATTTTGTTAATTATTTAATACCTTAATTATCTTCCAATTTTTATTATTAGCAGTTTTATCTTGCAATGTATTGAAAATACCGTAATGGTAAATACTACCTCTCATATCAAAGTTTATAATCTTTAATTAATTCGAAAATTATACTCTAAAATTAGATACTTTGAAAATTATATATTACTCCAATATATTGAAGATAATTTTTAAATGTGTAAAAGTTAATTGATGCATTATCGTTCTTAATTTTCTATTCATGCGAGTATAACTCATGCAAATTTCAATTTATAATTAATTGAAGTATTTCTGCAAACTCTGAAGAAAACATTATTATTTTTTTAATTTTTTCAATTTTTTTTCTTGACTTCATGTCCTTTTATTTGTTTTGCTTATGATCAATAAGTAAAATTTCCTTTTTATAAACATACGAATCTCCTTATATAATAAATAAAGCATAACTGAAATGATAATCAAACTTACTGCAAATTTATTTCTTTTTTGTATCACAATAACATTTAACTCAATAGCATGTGATTTCGATTTCTCCGTCTCCAATTTTATTGTTTATTACCTCAAAAATGTATTCAGACCTTGTAATTTTATGAATTTAGATTTCCGTTGTATAAAATATTTTATTAGCGTTGGAGTTTCATATTTAATTATTTAAATTTTAACAATGTAGGTAAATACACAAGTATAATAACAAATGATTTCAAATGGTTTTATTTTAATCAAACATTTTCATTTATAAATGTGTTTCAAATAGTTAAAAAGTAACCTTATTTTAATAATTTTAATATTTCTTTTTAAATGGAGAGTTGCCCCCCCCCCCCCCGAACTTGCATATAGAAGATCTGCTGCAAAATCATTTAAGTTTAATTTTAAATAGTTTGTTACATTCCTGAGAGTAATTCTATAAAATTTTGATATATCAAAATGAAAGCGTTCGAAATATTCTAAAGCTACATATTAATATTATATATCATTATAGATGTCAAGGAACCATCGGTGATTGCTGCATAAGTTAATAATTTTCTCAATGAACTGAAATTTACACACGTAATTCATTGATATGGCGTAATCCTTTCATACTAAAAGATGATCACAGTATGTTGATGGATTTATCGTTTAATAGAAGTGGTAAAATATTCTTGGAAATTGTTGAATAGTTTCATATGCCAGCAATGTTGAATTATTTGCTTAAATATTTGCAAGTAGCCTTTCCAGAATTTGGTTTTTTTTTTTTTTTTTTTCGGGGGTATGGGGGAAGGGACGAGAAACGGAAAACGAACGAACAGAGAAAAAAAGATTTAGAATGAATACATTTTACTGCATTCAACTGATCTTTTTAAAAGAGCAATAAAAAATGAGATCTAGTTTTGAATGAATTTTCATACCAATTCCTTGCAACAGGAAGGAAAAATTCCGTATTTTTATAACTTCTTAAAGGAATTTCATGTAAAAATATTACAGAACAACCATGAATAATAGCATTCAAATCCTATAACTCTAATCTCTTTGAAACTTGTTCCGTGACTTCAGAACGAAATTCAGCCGAAATCAAACCTCTGCTAGCCTTCTATTTATTTAATTACTAAAGAAAGATGAAAAAGACTCGAATAAAGCATAGGACATGTAATCAAAACAAGGTTCTGTTTTCTTTAGATGTTTGAAAAATGCTGTAACGTTTCTATATAATTCTAACATTTTAAATATATTAGTTACGAATTTATTTAATTATGTTTTCTACTGTTAACTCAGAAAAGAGAAGTAAAGTAAATTGACGAACTTTCGTAAGTAAAGCCTCATTCTACTAGCTTATCTCTGTTTAGGAATTGCCGATATCTTTTGTTTTCTCCTCGCCATTTTATATGACCAAACAACCATTATTTTTATAAATCATTCTTGACTTAACTATAAAAATCACCGCCTCTTACTCTGATCAAATCCGTCACATCTAAGCACCTCCACAAACACTTAGTCAATCCCGCATCATACTTTATGGACCCAGCGCTTTCACAGGAGGGTGGTTGCCAACTTCTGGATAAACTTCTCCATCCACTAGGGACATCCATCGGTCAAGAGAAAAGTGGAGAGCTGGAAAAATGACCGAATCCTTAATATAACCGAATAAAATCGGTTGGGGACGCAAAAGAAAGCCAAGAAAAAAAAGGGAAAAAATTGGGTTCTTTGGACATTTTTGGACGCATTAACTAACTCCGGAGGTACGGACCTCCCACTCCCTTGGTATTTTAGCACCTCCCCTGTTTCCACTTACTCCTAGCACATTTCTCATCAAACATTGACACCGACCAGGTTGCCGAAAGAATTCGAAGTATTTTTTTTTTTCCTTGATGGCGAATTTGGCGATAGCGTTTGGCGAAATGTTTTTTATTACGTTTGAAGAAACATCTTTAACGTCTGTGAATGATAATTAATGATAAATATCGTTACAAATAATTCATTACGCAATGCAATAAGCTTTGTTTTGTAAAATGTTTAAATTCATAACTTGATTAGCGGTAAATTTAGCATATGGAATACCACACTTCCTCTATGTTAAATTCCTTAGTTTACGCATCATTTTCTCATAAATTACTTAAACTGAGAAGAAAAATTTACGCATTTTTCATATTTTTATTAAACAAAAAGTTATGCTTTTCATTTGCAATTAATTTTCAAATATATTTCGACAAACAATTTTTAATAAAATCAAACTAAAATATAAATATTCAAATCCTTATAATAAAGTATTTAACAGAATTATATAAACATACATTGTCTCTCAAAAGTGAGTATACATTTCTCACTCCCTTTCAGAAAGGCCGTACTTTTTCTATATATTTATAAGAGCGATAAAAAATACATTTCAGAATGTATTAATTTAAAAAATAAAAACGATAAATTGATAATACTTTAATCATCATAATTTTAATATCGAAGCTACATATTTCTGTCACAAAATTGACTATACACTTAGTATAATTCTTTGAAAATATTTTTTATAAAACAAATTAACATTTCGTTTCATAACCTTTCCCATTTAGGATACCTCCCTAATGGGTGTGCATTGATTTGAAAGGGTTTGATTTATTTCACTGAATATTTTTGCCCATTTTTTCTGTAATATTGTTTACAATTGTTCTTTGCTCCTAATATTAGACTTTCGAACATATTTTTTAACTAAGATCGCAAATTTTCTATCTCACAATGTGATCAAGAAATGGTGGTAGTTATATGCAATTGCATTTTACATATGTGTAACAAACATAACTTAACAGTTTTAACCGTTGAAGTGCGCAATGATAACTTTAGCCTAATTTGTGTGGGTGCTCAGTTTTAAATTATTCCTATATTTATTATTATAAGCAAATATTTCCTTTGAACTTTGTCTTTGTCGATAAAAATTAATTTCCTCCTTTCTTTTTTTTCTAACTTACAAACCATACATGAACCAAACCACCACCATAATTGACAGTGAGGATGGTGTGTAGGGGAAATTGTTCAGAGCTTGGTTTCTACCAAACATATCTCATCGACCATTGTCTCCATAACATTGAATTAATTTTCATTATTGAATTTTATATTATTCCAGAAATACTGAGGCTTTCAAATAAGGGTTTTTAGCAAATGTAACAATTTTCTCTCTATTTGCTTTGAGAATGAAAGATTTCTTCTAACAATGCAACAATTATAATATCCATCTAGAAATATCCATAAAATGGGATGGATATTCCTATTACTATAGTAGTAGACGAACAGCGCTCACCCTAGGATTTTTTCTTACTTCTCGATTGATATTTCTCTTGATAGTTGAACTAAAGGACTCATTTTTATTCTCTTCCAGTTTCATTTGCAATTTGCTCAAATGCTTGACATTTCTGGATAACATTTTGTACCAAGCCGTGACCGTATAACTTTCTTTACAATATCATTCAAAAATATATCCCTATCTCAGACATTAAAATGACAGTTTTCCGAATTTGAATTTTTATTTCAGTTCTAGAGTTTATTATGACAGCTAAAATAATTTTTTTTCTCCCTCGGAAATCGAGTATTGTATCTTAAATAAACAAAACTCTTATATTGATTGATTAACAAAAAATAGTGATTGAAGAATCACATTTTTTACAGGGTATATACTTAAATTTGTGATCTTTAAACCTTGAGTTTTTAAGTAAAATTTTGTAACTTAAAATTTTACCGATTCTTCTTATTTTCTTCTTAGTCTAGTACATTTTTTAATGTGAATTTGATAATTCCATACAATATTACACTAAACTAAGTATATAATAATATTGTTTGAGACCTTTCAGAAAGAGAAGTAAAGGAACGTACACACAGAAGCATAGAAAATTGCGCACCAAGAAGGGAGTTTTGGAATGAAAAGGAATTCAATACACATAATGATACAGATGAGAGATTCACATGATTCCAGAATCAAGACAATAAAACAGATACATTAATCCTAATTACGTATTAATCCTTCCTTATCTATGAGAATAGATTTTAGAAACTTAAGTTATAAGTACTTAAGTTCTTACAGATTTTTTTTTCCGAATTGCCTAGCATTTTGGTTAAAATAATAACTTTAATACAGTAATTTTAATAAACGTAATGCAGATAACTCACTGAAGCATATTGTTAAGCAATCTAAAAGCAAAGAAAATAATTCAGAAACTACAACTTATTAGATTGATTGAATTAAAAAAAATTGTTGTGTATTCAACTAGTTACATTTCTGTTTACACTAATATGTCCAATTATTTCACAGTGCTAGCTGGCTGGTTTATTGGTAATTTGTAATATTATGGAACGGTTTAGCGTAGTGAAAATAGATATAGTTAAAATGCAACCGCCATTTTGTTTAGAAACACTCTTCAAAGGTAAAATTTATTTTAAGGTGTTTTTTTTCCTTTCTAAAAGTATTAAGGGTCAGAGAGGTATAAATATACACACATGCAGCAGATAAATTTCCTCTGCTGCTAGTATCTTGGTTCAAAAATAAATAACATTTTCCTTTTGTTTACGACTTGCTGAATGGTAAATGCGGTACTTCTAAAAACATCTGCCAGAACTATTAGCACATGCGGAGCTGAAGTGTTTAGCGTAACACTAACTAAATGAGCAAACTATAAGATGCTTTCCTTAGCAGGAGTTACTTTTTATAACTTATTTATTCTTGAAGCAGATGTCACTCACTTGGCCATCTGGCCATGATAAATTTGAAGGGAGGAAATATAGTAGAATTCAACGAATTCATGCTTACTGGATTCTAAATGCCACTACCAAGTTTTACTTAACTAATCATGATAAAACATAATGATTGAACTTTTTTTTCTCGCGAAAAATTTTAAAATTCAAGGAATTAGTTAGTTAATCTTTTTCAATCAATTAAATAGTAAACTAGTGAAGCCCGTTATTAAAGAAGAAATGCAAAACCTCAAATAAAATTGTAACATTTGTTATCGAAATAAGAAAAAATGCAATTAACTTTTTTTTAATAATGCTTTTTAGATTTCTCTTCCTGATATGAATGGACAAAATGTACCACAAAGAAAAGTTAGATCTTAGCAGCTATGAGACAGATTTTAAATATCTTTACGATAAATTATTAAAAAATGTTCGTTATATTAAATATAATGCATGATATTTGAGCGTTGAAATGCCTTTACATAAAAAAATAATAAAAAACAATTTCTGCTTTGTTAGTGTGAGTTCAATATTTATATATAAGTTCTTCTCTTTGTAAAATATGCTTTTAATTATTAAAATAATTAATTTTAACCCAGATTTAAATAATTAAATTTTTCATTTGTAAAATACTGAAACAGTTTTAATAAGTCATGCTGATTTTAAGAATAACTTTTCACTTCATAAGTTTTAATTAATATATATATATATATATATCTTTAATTAGCAAAATAATACATTCAGAAGAATATTTTTGAGAATCTTTTTTAATCTTTATAAACTAAGGGATATACCCAATTTATATTATTTATTTAAAATAGTATATTTTCTCAAATTAATGTCGTACTAAATACAGGCTTTCATAATATTAATGAAAAATAGAAAATTATACATCAATTTATATTCATTTAGTTACATATTGATAGTGTAGAAGTTAAGCTATGTTTCTAAATTTTACTCATGTTTGTTATTTTTAGTTATTTTTCTGTAGTTATTTGATATACTATAATAACTACATTAATTAATTCATAAATATTTTGAAAATACGAATTTGAGTTCTACAGTTTTTGAATAAATTTTAGAACATGGTTTTGCAATGTTTATAGAATGTAATACCGTAAAATATATTTGAGCATGATTCTCAAAATAGATGAAAAATATATATGTCAAATCAGAGAATAAGTATTTGCATTCAACTTAAAAAATGATGTTAATAGGTTTCCATTAAACATTTTTAAATCCATAAAATTCATAAAAGTAAAAGAAAGTAAGTAAAATTGTATCTAAAAATACTATATTGTGATTTTATTTAATCGAAACGTAAAGCTATTTTTTTTATTAAAGACATTTCAAAATTCATAAATAATAAACTGTCAAAAGTAGATTAAATAAAAGTTGAGCTAAATTTGAATTAAAAAGTAAATAGTGAAGTTTGCTAATTAAATTATCTTTAAGTTATTTCCTATTTTTAAAACAAATGTTTATGAATTTTGGTGATAGCAAAATCTTTTTAAAGTCAATTAAAACTGTTCATTTAAAAACATTTCTTTATGCTAAAATAAAAAACAATATTTTAAATATTTTCATTATATGTTTATGCAGCTTTTCGAAGAACATTTCAGATTAATTCTAAATCTTTAATTCATATTTAAATTAAGCATTGGATTCTATTTTAAGAATTGAAACAGAAATATTCATGATACTATGCAGCGCCATTTCTGAATGTCATATTATAGTTCCGTTGTGATATTTGTTGAACCCTTAAAACTCCATTTTACCTCACATACACAAATTTTAATCACATTGGAAAATATTAAATCTTGCATTTGCAAACGAAAGTTTTTTGTCGTAACAATGGTTTCATAGCAGCATAGCAGTTTTCCTTGAAGAATTTTAGATGCAATAATATGGTTAGTTTCGTTATGCGGTTTATTATTCAGGAAAAAAATAAAAGAATAACAACGAATGTATAAATATAATAATAAATAATATTCTGGTTTTCTGAGTTAGATCAAAATTATTAAATATGGGAACATTTGCATCTCATTTTGTTACACCGATGTTGATATTCTGCAAAATTAAGAAACTCCAACACTTTTCAACAATATGAAAAATTACGCAATGTTGTATTACTACCTCCCACACTCTTTTCCCTTTATCTATATATTCGCCGTAATATTTTTGCTGTTCTACATATAAATTGTCTTTCTTTCAAAAGTTGAGTGATTTAAAAATATGAGCTCAAATTAATTTTATGTCGGTTACCACCAAACTAGATATTATCTATAAAAAATTCTAAAACTGATTATTTTAAGTTTGTTTCAAATGGTTATGGAAACTTTCTATATTTTCTGACTTTTGACACTTTTTACAGTTGCTTTCAAAATTAACTACAAGTACAATATAAAAAAACGACAATTCATTGAGAATTCTATAAACATATATAAAATAAATTAAAAAACAATGAAAACATGCATCAAGTCAAATTTTGGACTAAAATAACATGCGCTAATTTCAGTAAATTTAGTAAGAAAGTCCCTAGGAAAACAATTAAAAACTAAACTATTATGGAATAAAATAAATAAATCAGAATATTAGAAGATAGTAATTAGAGTTTTCTTAAAGCACGATATCGTAATCGTTATCTGTTATGCAAATTATTGAAAAGTTTTCTCGTTTTCAATTACTGAATTTCTTCTCTCTTTCTCTCAATAGCTTATTCAAAACATAAATTCAAGCACTGTATCACAAATCTTACAGTTTAAATGTTATCACTATATTTAATCGTACAATTGTATTTTATTTAGTGATTGAGTATTTATAATATACTTATAAATCACACAGATATTCTCTTTAAAATTGTTACTACGTCAAATAATATGTAGTTCTCAGATTAATGCAGTTTAACCGATCTGTCTGCAATGTTATTGCATACTGAATTGCATAGTAATGTTTATAAATGCAAGTCCATCCATGCCTTTAACTTTCAAGCAATTCATCCTTTCCCTAAATGGCAATTATGCAAATGTTGGCTGTTCACAAGAGACGTGTCGGCTATTAGGGTTACTCTTGAGGAAATAGTAGAATTTTAGCCATTTTAAATCTCCTAGAATATCTAGAAATATTTTTAATAATAATTTTGCATATTTTGTATTTGTATTACTTTTTTACTCCCTTGGATATGAAGTTAATTAAATTTTGGTAAATGAGCAATACAAAGAATTATAATTTTTTTTAATTCAAATGCAACTCAATCATTTTTATAGGTATTTCTAAATGGTCAGAAGGTTTGTTTCATGCCCCAATCATGAACAAGATCAAACAGTCAAAATACTGATCATTTTCACTTTTATATACAATTATATTCTGTAGTTATTAATTATATTCTAAAAATCTTTAAATAACTATATATCTGTCAATAATTTTTTGTAGATTAATATTTATTTTACTATCTATGTAGATTTGTACTTATTCTGTATTTAAAATCTCTTACTGACAAATAGAATTTTGGCCAAATTTCTTTGAACATTATTTCATAAAATTATATAAATTTTTCTTTAAATTCTATAAGCATGAGTGAAACATGTAATATCCTATTCCTTAAACTTTTCTATAATCAAACAACTTTTATATGTATATATATATATATATATATATATATATATATATATATATATATTCAATATGGAGATAGAAGATCTAATTATATTCCATCCTTTATAGGTTAACTCAATTTATAGTACATATTAAATCGAATTAAGCCTGATTTAGATATCCCGGGAAAATAATTACTTTTATCTCCAAATTCTGGAATACAGAAATATCCTGGAGATGAAACTCAAATTGCTATTAACCAATTTAAACTCACTGCTTTAGGTAAGCCAATGAGGGCCTTTTGAGCAATGTGTAAGGATACTGTTACATATTTTAGTACATTTTCTGTCATTGAAGAAATCGGATTAGTGCTCTGTTCATGTATTGTGTTTTTATTTGGTAACTGTGTACATAATTTCAAATGATCTTCACTTTATAACGCAGGCTATTCGCGATTTTGCCTTCAGTAACCTTAGGAGCATTTATGCTTGAATTATTTAAAATAAAATTTTGTCTCATAAAATGAAACGTGATTCATGAAATTAAGAATTGTAAAGAATGGATTTGAAAAAAAGTATAAATAAGCGAAATAGAATTGAATAATTAAGTTAGAAGTTGGCAGTTGGTAGATGATAGACATTGCAAAATAATAAGTGAATATCGAAAAGCTGACCAATGAAGTAAGATCTTTATTTGGAGTAAGTCCATATCGGATGGTAATGGATTTTCCTCTCAAATCCTTAACCTTAGTGATATCTCTCACTGGAAACCGAGTAAACTGATTATACACGCCTAAATAATAATCTAAGTTATTATACACGCCTAATAATAACTTAGATTATTATTTAGGCTTGTTATGTTGTATTTTATAGATAATATTTAGGCGTTTTGTGAAAAAGAAGACCTACTTTTCCGCACTGAGCCTAAAATTCAAAAAAAAAAAAAAAAAAAAAAAAGATCTAAAGAGTAATTTTACCTGAATCTTTGAACATTTAAAACTTGAGGAATATTGGTAAACTGTTCTACTTAATATCTGAAGTTTTCTGCTTTTAATTTTTTATTCATCTACAAAAGCTTAATAATGACCACTGAAGTAAATGAAAGCGAGACGTTATAATATTTTTTCCCCTTAAACCAGGGGTGGCCAACCTTTTGCGTACCATTGCGCCCATTTTTTTGACAGACGAGTTCAGATGTGCCATATAACTCGAGCACTTTTCATATCATCTTAAATTCAGGGATTGGGAGTTGGTAAATGGAGATAAAAGGATAGAATCTGCTTTGCTTAGGGGAGGAAAAGGACTAACTTAATTACGAAGTTAAATTAAGCACCAATCTAAAATAGTCGGAAAAGATTTCTTGTACGAGACGGTGATCGTAAAGACAACCCTAGACTATAGTTGGCACTCAGAGTAAGATCAGCTTGGAACTTGGATTTGTCTGTTTCCTTTTGCTTTCTAGAAGGAATCCAAACCGTGGCGTATGTTTAATAACATTTTTTAACAGAGGTTTTGTTTATAGATATAGTTAACTTTTTTAATTATTTCATTATTGTATACAAAACGCTGTCTATTACAGTACATAAACATTACCATTGATAAAATTTTTTGAACCTGTTAGGATTTCACTAGTCTTTTAATTAGTGGTGTTAAATTTGTGACTGAAAGAACAACATAGAATTGTCCAAATTAGTTGAATTAGTTATTTCATTCAATTGAACAAGTTATTCATGACCTTGTTTTACTATTTTCAATTTAGCTGATGAAAAATCGTATTCACATCTGTACGTCGTTCCAAAGTAATATACATAATTTTTTGAAAATTTACTTAGTTCTGCGTGTCTTTCACAAGATAATGAACGCCAGAATTTAATTACGTGAGAAGAATATAGATCTGGAAAAAGCTCGTGAAATTTTAGTTGAAAAAATTAATTAGTTTTTAAAGCAATCAGTTCTATTTGTATGTTACTAGGCATCTACATTATGTTTGTTTACTAAGTGAAAATGGGTTTATAAAAGAGAGAATGCAGTTTCCTTCCTTAGCAAAATCTTGGTAACTACTTTCAAATGTCTCTCGTAATATCTTGATATTTTTTCAATGTATTTGATCAAATTGCTATTTTCATCACATTCATCCTGCCCTTTCAAGTATAAAAAATGACTCAAATCCTCATTTTCTGTGAGGTGAACAGTTTTAATATCATTTCAAAAAATTAATTGGTGCTATTTATTAAGCTAGAAAATAATTTGTTCTTAACTCGCAGTTTTAAATTTAGATAATTAAGATTACTTGTAATATAAACAAAAAAGACCAAATTAAATAGCCAGTTGTTGTCAAATAATAGGGTTCCTTCATCAGGTAGCTTATTTTCTTGTTCTAAAAAGATTAGAAACAGTATTTTTCAAATTCTGAAATCTACTCAGAATTTACCCTCTAGAAAACCAGGGCCTTTCATAATGAAGGTTAAGATAACTATTTTCCAAGTCAAATAATTCACATTATTCTCTGAATTATTGTCTGTTTTATATCTTGCTCTAATTTTATTCAAACATTTCACATTCTGCTGCTAAACTAACATATTGTATACTTAAGGTTTTGACACACAATGCCTCTAGTTGGATTATGCAATGATATTTCAGTACAGGACGATTAAAAAAATTCAAGTGAAATTACAATGTCAATGATTTTATCTAGCATTGACGGCGCTCCGTCGGTACGCACACTGATGCGTTTGCTACAATGTACGCTTAAATTTATAAGAATGATTTTACTTTTTCAAATATGTCTGATCCGCTTGTTTAACCACGCAAGGATTTTGAAAACTGGCAATTTCTTCAAAAACACTAAAATTACTACAAATTCCACCTACAAAAATGTTAAGTTGTGTAACATCAGATACGTTCGTTGATTCATCCAAAGCTGGAGAAATGTACAAGAATGGACACATTCTTCCAATTGCTGGGATACATCCTGAGAGACTTCACAGATAAATAAATAGATCACAGTTACGCACATCGTATCAGACAAAACAAAAGTTAAAAAAAAAAAAACCGCTCTCCTAATAACTCTGCTTCAGAACTTTGCACCACGATGACTTTTTCAGAACTGACTAAAGCATCACTTGTAATATTAATCCACAGGTTGACCATCCCTGCCTTAAACTGTGATTTATTGATTTAGTTACGTTATAATTCATTTGTGTAACAGCTTTAATGGTAAAGATAGTAAATGCTTCTCAATATGCAATCAAAACTAAAAAAATAACTTGATTTAGACTTTTTTTTATGGATTACTTCTATGCTATTTCATATGAAAAAGCATATCTTAGTAATCATCTTAATGATAAGTCACTTTATATATGACTGCACAAGTAGTACCCAATTCAAGAGGTCAAACCGAACCTTGAATGGGAAAATAAGCGAAAAGATACGAATGTATCAAAATAAAATAGATATTACTGTTCCTTAAGTTCTTCAGAATGAAGCAGGCAGTTACTTTTAATAGATTTGTATTGCTTTTCTTTCTATTTTGTTTGATCATGAAAACTTTATAACTATAGGTTATTACTTTGTCAAAAATAGCTTTCACTTTCATTTAAGGATTGAATGTTTACATATTCTCTCATATTATCAATTTTATTTCCTTGTTTTCTACGTACTATGTGGCCACGGTAAGCAAATAGTCAAGGTCACGAACTCGCGGCTGGCTGTGTTTCTGTCTAGTCGCGGGTTCGAGTTCAGATGCTTCTAAAGACCACGGGACTGTCACACGCTAAAATTATAGAAGCTCTAGGTCCTCCTATTAGTGTAGAAGTTTGGAGAGGGAGGCACCAGCTCAGGTGTTGTCTTCGTCATTTGACCGAGGTTCAAAAGTAAGCAATACTGGGGCTTCGTACTGACTTATGCCATCTAAATTTGTACCATCCAAAATAACTGTGCTGAAAATAAGAAATGTTGAAATAAATTAAGTAGGAAATTAGTTAGATATAGCGAAGAACAAATAGTACAGTAAAATTATGATTCACAATAGCACAAATAGTTTCTTTTCTTTCTTTTTTTTTTTACACATAAAATATTAATACATAAATAATAATTATTATTCTCAATAACTGTATCACTTAAATCAATTTATTATATTAGAAAACTAAAGTAATATTTCATTTAAGTTTCATTACTCCTGTTAAGACAAGTTTATATAAATTTTTAATATTCCTGCGATCGTGATCACATCGTGGCCGATGTTGTTCTAGTCAAAATCTCAGTGAAACTTCTGATTTAATTAAAGGCACATTTTATAAGATATAACAGGGACTTGCCTTTGTTAAATGAAGTTAAACTTCGATATCACATGTGATAGTAGGGAGTGGATATCAAGAAAGGGAGGCCTCGTCAAGTGATCATGGTTCAGAGCCTTTTGCCAATGTGACCATCATATTACTCTAATGTAGAATTTTTCAAGATGCAGTTTTCGATTTCCTGGCTCATTTTGAACTACGTGTTAACCACTGTGGAATATTTAATTCTTAATAATAAAATAAGATAGTTAAGATTGTGTCATATATATGTGTGTGCACTTTATGTATTGTACTTTTATGTGTTATGTTATGTGTATTATGGTATTATGCGTTTATTGTGCCTTAAAAGAAATGTTTTAAGTGTTATGAAACAAAAAGATAGTAAAGAAATTTTTACAAAAATTATAAGAATATTAAAATCAAAGAAGTAAAAGAATATAAACAAAAAATATAAAGATTTATAGCTGGAAAAAAAAGCTTAAAGCACAAATAATAAAAAAAAGTTTTGTAAATTAAATTACAATTCTGAAAATAATTTTAATATTAAAAATAATAAATAGTTTAGTTTTGGTTTAAAGAAAAAAAGAAATAAGCATTTCAAAAGACTTCCTAACTAATGATGCCAAAATAGATAGCAAATGTTAACATATTGTTAAAATATTACTAACTACCTAATAAATAAATATAATACCAAATATAATAGTAAAAAAAATAATAGTATAGAATTTTGTACTTTAAGTCTTATGAATGAAAATTATTAATATGATTAAATTTAACGATACATTTGAAAAGCATAAGAAATTTCTTCCAATTAAAAATATTACATTTAAAGCGGCTCAGAAATATAATAAAAAAGGGTAGATTTTAATTTTAATGAAATTAAAGATATGAAAAATGAACTAAAGTAACATTATACAAAATATAAGGAATTTATTACTAAAATCATGTTATTACTGTAAATTTGGGCACAGTGAAGGATAAAGTTTGGAGAGATATAATGAATATGGTTACATGTGTAGGATTATGATTACTAATAACTATTTCATTAAGGGAAGGATTTTTGATAAGATTGATATAATTTTACTAATTATGTTGTTATTAAAGTTTACTAGTTATAGCATTCAATAAGTATAAGTGCTACATTTATAAAGATATTAATAATTTAAATTTTAAGTTCTAAATGCATTATATATGAAAAAAAAGGATTTTAATATTTGATATTAAAAACAAATTTCAAATTTACAAAAAGGACTTTATTGTTTGTTATGCTGAATAATTTCCAAGTAATTACGCAATTAATTGCAAATTTTACTATAATTTAACAATAAATAAACATATAAAAGTCAATAATGTTTATTTAGAAAATAATTTTAATGACATAGAATTTAATAATAGAATTGCAGCTCTTTAGACAAATAGGATTACAAATAAATTAAATTAAATTTCATAAGAGCTTTACTGTTCCAAAATTTCATAAAAAGAAACCATTAAATTTAGAACTGTTACTAATGGATACAATACTTATATCACAAAAACTGGTAATTTAATACAAATAATCTTACAAGATATTCTTAATAAATTTAATAAAAGTTTAATTCTAAAAGTGCTATCATTAAAAATAGTTTAGATATAATTACGAATATAAAAAACAAAGATTCATTTGCTATACATAGTTATGATTCTGAAGACCTTTTTAACATGATATTCATAGACGATGTAGTAAAGGTGTTATTATTTATTTATAAGAATTATAATAATAAGGAATTTGTTTCTTATGATATATTTAAATCTTTAGAGTTAATATTGTCCTGAGAGAAAACTATATTAAATATAGTGATTCAAAATAAAAAGGTATTCCACAAGGAGCACTCTGCGAGTAATAGTTTGGCGAATATCTATTTACACTTTCATGAACATAATTATACTAATAAATACAATTTTACTTTTATAGGTATATTGAGGATTTACTTTGAATTTTAATAAGTTTTATGAAGATAAACTTATTCCTAAGTATCCTAATTGAAACTGATAATATTAAATATGAAACAGAATATTTAGACATATGTTTGAAAATAAATCATAATAGTATTTGTTACAAGAGAGACAGCTTTAAATTTCATAGTGGTAAGGTATCTTTCTGGAGTAGCTGTTTATATCTCTTTTATTTTTAAAAATGCTATATTTATAATGATATTATTAGATATAATAATTTATTAAATTGTTCTATACTAATATATATATATATATATATATGCATATAATGCTTATGCATTTTTTGTTTTTCATATTTTTATTCATAATGAAACACTTCATAAATTATAAAAATAGTTTTAATCTATAATATATTTTTATACTTAAAAATCTTTGTTTAGTTAATTTTTTAAAAATATTTTTTTAATATTAAAACTTTACTTTCAGATGGCGACTTATTTTTAGATCCATTACTTATAACGAATTCTGAATCTTCGTATGAATCTGCTTCTTCCCTAAGGTTAAATCCTATTTTCTAATTTGTCAGTAAACTTTTTTTTTTCTGTTCTATCAATTCTAAAAATATAAAACATACAATTAAAATTAAGAAATTAAATAAGTGAGGACACATTCATATCCGAAGTTGTTTAATCAGATATACAAAGATCTCAACTTATCTGCATTTTCTTATAACTAAAAGGTACTCTTGAAAGTAATTAAGATTGATGTATTGAGTATTTTATGCTTTGAATGCGACAACTTAATGATTATCATGATTTCTAGCTTTGAAAATTAATTATTTGCAACTTAACATAATCTTACTGTTTTCAAATATTTCTTTTTAATTATTTGCATCTAGTTGAGATCTTATGATTATTTTTCCCTCCTGTTGAGAATTTGGATAATTTAGATAAATAAATGATTTTGTTTTGTTTAAATGGGGTCCCGATATTCTGATGCTGGATTTACAGAGACCGTGGTATACGAGTTCTCATGGTCGCTAGCTCGCGGAATTTCCATCTGAAAATAGATTTGAATTTTGATGCCACTGTATCCACCGTGGAATGAACTGATACATGTTAAAACTGTCGAAATTCATATTCCTAACATTGGTGGGATGTGGAAGCTTAGAAAGGAGGTACCATCTATTGTGCAGTCCTCATAACTTGACCTAGAATCAAAATTACGAGGTCTCTCCCCTTATATTGATTCAAAGTGCCACTTATTAAAATTCAATCAAGCTTGCATTACACAATTGATAACAATTAAATCTAGACTCCAACATTTAACTGAATTTATCTCTCTAACTTTAGATGTTAACTTAACTAAAACTATTTGTCAAGGGGATAATTGCATTCGTTGCTTTATATCCCATAAAACCATTCATCTGTCTATTTCGTTATAAATTTTAATGTATAGGAATTCATTTTACACAATTTCTAAATAGTTTAGTAATATAATAATGCTTTACTTACTTTAATTATCATTTTTCTATCGAACTATTATTCATTTATATTAATGATTCCAAGTATAAAGTAATATGTTGATTACGTACTCGTTTCCAGGAACGCATTAAATATTAAATATTGATTAACAATGATTAAATTAATTGGGTTAATTGTTTATATAATGATAAATCAAAACTGATAGGAAATATTTTAATTTATTATGGAATAATTTATTAATATTTTGTGGAATACTTTCAGACATTTTTCTTAGAATATCTAAGTGTACCGTGCACGTAATTGGATGCAAATACTCTTAAATCACTTGTACGCTTCTTGTAATATAAATGATGCATTTTTCATGTAAACGTACTTATATGAAATCAATAAATTATTCTTACTCACTAGAATTTTTTAGTAAGTAAAAAATATTACTTACAATTCCAGAAAATAACGATTCATGATAGAAATAACTTAGCTGGTTTCATCACGTACCATATAGATGATATAATATAATGATGCTTATAATAAATGCTTCAATACTAAGGCAAATAAATGACATAAATAAATGAAAATAAAATAAAATGAGGGATACATATATGTGCGCTTTCGAATTTTCTTCAAAAGTGAATACATTTTTCCTTTATCATGTCAAGAGAGAGAAAATAAACGTATATTTTATCAAGATATTTAAACTGAATGCTCTACAATATTTGCTGATTTGTGATAACTGCCTGTAATAGTTAACTTCGGTATGTATAATTATCCGCCATAACTACGTAAATTGATGTCCGTTGTCAAGAGCTGCATTTCGTGCCGAATAACTTGATTGAAATGGTTCTTATAATGCTATAGAATGTGAAGTAGATTTATAATCATATAATGAGAAGCTTTATCACAGATACCAGAAATTAATTATCTGGTACATTAGATATTCAAGGCATGGTATTTATACCATACTTAATGTTTATTATATTTTCCCCATTCTTGTTTCTACGTATACACCGTTAATAATTATGCGGCTCAGTGTGTATAAGTTTTATTTGCCGAAACGTGAATTTTTAAATCTTTTTTTTTTTTTTGTATTTAATCCGTTTTATTGCATCTTATCTAAGTAACTACTCAAGAAATGATCGATAGCCAATAGATTATTTACAAGGTAACAGCGATTTTATTTTATTAATTGATTGTTTATTAATATCACACTTACAAGCAACTCCATATGTATTGGCGACGGTCCTCAGAAATTTGAGTCTCTTCATGTGACGAAGACGACACTTGACCTAGTATCCTCTCTTTCTAAACTTCCATATCTCGCTAATTTTCGTTATTAAACAGAATGTTGTTTTTTTTTGTTTCTTACTAATGTTTTTCTTCTGTATCTTATCATGGCAACGGTAATAAAATATTATGGTCCCTAGCTCATGTCCGACATTTTTGCGAACGAGATGTGAGTTTCGAGTCCTTGTGTCACTTAAGATCCATCGTGTAGATGAACTGGTGCCCGTTAAATCTGTTGAGGCTCAAAATCCTCAAGTTGTAATGGTAGGGAAGTTAGGAGGGAGATGTATGCTAGGTGTCGTCATCGGCATTTTACTGTGGTTCAGAATAACGAGGCCCGTCGTCAATAATCCTCGTGCTGCTTCCAAATGCGGGAAGCACCACAAAGATTATTGGATTTTTTTTTCTGTCCCTCAAATGACGGGTACGACACCTGAGTTGACTTCTCTCTCTCCAAACATCCACGTAAACGGAAGGAAATGGGACCTCGACCAGGTTTTACGCGTATCCGCCACCCCAAATTTCCAGTCTCAAAGAGCGTCAGGGCTCGAAACCACGACTCGAGGAAAACAACGTCGGTTGGGAGTCCGCGACCGGACCATTAGGCTTTTGTGGCGCCACATTTTCCTGAAGTCGTTCGGATATATCTTAAATTGTGACATGCGTGCCTTCGGAATTAAATAGAGGTTTATTAAATGGTACGTGAACAACTTAGAATAAATAACAATATCCAAAGAACAAATGTATATAAATAATTTTTACGGCTATCCTAAACTGATGCAAATTCAATCTTTATTACTAGCTAAGGAGGTAGCCGATGGGTCACGTGTTTATGGGCGGCGTTGCTTCAGTCGAATCGTGAGTTCGAGTCCTAATACTGTAATATTCCCATCGTGTAGTGCAGAATATGTAAGTCAAAACAGTCGGTGCTTAAAATTTTCATGCTGGTGAAGTGTGCAAGTCTGGAGTGTAAGCTAAGGAGTGGTTTTCGTTACTGTGATTTGAAATTAAGAGGTCTGTAAACAATAGCCCTCAGGTTAGTTCTAAGTGTAACATTAATAAACAACCAATTAATCCCACCCGAGAGGGATGACAAAAAATTCTGAAAAACTATGGATCTAGAATGTATGAGTGCCCACACAAATTTAAGAAATTTTCAATTTAATGCAATATTGTTATATTTCCTACGTCATAAATTCACACTAATGCTGAGACATCATTAAACGTGAAAAAGTATTTATTATAAATGCTTTCCGAGAGATTATTTTTAGTACAAAAACCTCAAAATTAAGAAAGTAAGATTTCCACGATGATGGTATGAAAATTTAGTCCGAATAGAGTAAAGTGACAGCTATGAAATCAATTTAGAAAATTTCTTTATTCTAAAGTTTCGAGATAAGTTTTATCAAAGAAAAAGGCTTTGAAGCCTGTCACGTTGTCACTGGAAAGCAACAGATTGCGAGGGCATAAATTGCTAATTTATTTGGTAATTTATTCAGCCCTCTACACGAAATAATTTTTGTGCGACCAACAAAATATTCATTATACATACTTAAAGAGGGCTAGATATACAGCACCTTCATTATCCTAGTCTTATGCAAAATTAATTTAGCTTTAATTTTTCAAATAGTTGTACAACTTTCATTCTAAAATATCAATAATTTACAACTGTTTAAACTTTGATAATAAGCTTGAACTTAACATTATCGTTTGTATTCTATGACTTTATTGAAACTGTATCGTTAAATTTAATTATTACGATGAAGTTTTCTTAATTCTTGAAAATTTTAATTTTAATTATTTTCTTTTACTATGAATTAAGCGCATTTACTAGAAAATCCTTATTTTTTTTTACAAAATTTGTTCTGAATTATTTCTTCAGTTAGATCTATACGTGTTTGTTAGCAACATATGAGTACTAAAAATATCTTGTGTTTTTATATAGTACTTTGGTTTTATACGTAAGATTTATTAGAGATCAAATTACATATCTCTAATTTGTTTTGACTTTTTATGTTTTGTAAATGCTTATAATAATAAATGCTTGAAATATACCATATAATTATCATCTTGAATGACCATGAACTTATGTCAAATATATATGGCGTAGAGTCTATACGTTAGCTGTAGTGCACAAAACATAAGAGACAATGAAGATTAGGTTGCTGAAAGGCGACAATTATCAACGCTTAGGCGTCAGATTCATTTCATAACAACGGCGTGTTGTTATGAAATGAATCTAAGCTATGTGGACTCTCGACCAAAACACTTTTTAAACAATAAATGCCCGTTTTGACCAATAGTCTTTTGAGGATATATGAAACAGATGGTGTGCCTTATTGTAACAGCAATGAATCTCTCAGAATTATCATTCAAAACACTTTTTTTAAAAGGATTCGTCCAATCTAGAGATGGATTGTTTGTAATGGATTTTGACTTGATCTTCACGTTTCTCTGGCCAATGCTCTTTTGGGAACTCTTGAAACAGTTGGTGAACGAGATGCCTGACGACTCATGAAATCTCTTAGCAACGCACAAGATCGAAACCATCCATGCATGTTCCAAAGCTTTCAACAATCCTTCCTTCGACTGTGCGAAATGGACAATGAAGCTCACGGACACCATTTTAAGTAGTTCCTTAAAATACATATATAGTACGAATGGCATTGTGCCATAAATCTTTTGCATAAGTTTCATTTCTTCTTCGTATTAAAGTACTAAAAATGGAAGGAAGAAAAACGTTTCATTTTCTTTCCAGTATGAATAGATTTTGATCCCATGTATTATTCAACTTTTATATTTCACCACCCGTATCTTTTGTTGCAAGAGTTTTTGGACTTTCTGCGTGTAGTAATAATATCGAATATTCTTAATGTTTCGTTTTAAATAGTTATTTGCGTTTTTTCTGGGATATTTCTGATGGATAAAAAAAAGCAATCATGGGGATTACGTAAAGATTTAAACAGGATTAGAGTGAAAAAAAATCACAATTAAAACATTATTTTATCCCTTCATATTTACTATTGTATGTTATTTTATTTCAACAAACAATGCATTTGGGATATATTTTTTTACATTAATCATTTAAAATATTGTGTTGTAGACCTTTTTAAGAATATGTACATAAATTTAAGTATTTTGAAACGAAAAATTGTATGCAAATTAATAAAATACTTTACAATGGAATATTCAAAAATCTTGATAGGTAAATTAAGCTTGTTTTTAATGATAAATATCAAAGTTTGTCAAATACGCTTTTAGATTGCACCGCACATCTCACAGAATGAAAAAAAATTGCATTGTGAATGTGGGATATAATTTCACAAATGAATTAAATAGTGTACACATATCTGCTTGACAAGTTCAAATTTTTCATAATAATTATGAGAAAAGAAGTATATAAATGTAACTAGTCAGTGCTCTCTGTTCTTGTTAAATTTTACATTTTGTTCTGGAGAAAATGATCAATTAGATACAGCACGCTGTTAACAACGAAAAACACTTAAAAGAATTCAATAGACATTTTCATTTGGTATTGAAAAAAAGAATCAAAATATTAGGAAGTTTCTTCGTGCTGGAAAATTCCACAATATTTACATTACATACATTTATTCATGCATAGACCGCAGTATCTTATTAAAATATTCTTCATTAGTGTTTTAAAAACCCCTTTTTCCTAGTATGTAATATGCTCGTCTACATCTCATTTCCTTTACTTTAATGCCAAATGTATTTTACATGATAAGTTGAAAATAAAAATCCTAAATTCACTGCATTTTTCTAAATTTGATATAAATATTATAAATGGAATATGAATGTTATGCTTCGTGACTTTATATATTTCTGTCAAAAGAGATATTTCGAATTTGATTCCCATTCTTTTGCTATACATAAAAATAGACTTCGAAAATTTCGAATCAAAAATGCATTATATCAATATAAATGTTTTCGCTAAAATATCAAAAGTATATATTTAGTCTGGAGGTACCTTTGATATTTATTTAGAATATTTATGTAAACGTTGTATAACATCGAAAAATGTATGTATTTAAGTAATTTCTTCCAGTACTCAAACAGAATTGAATTTTTCGAAGAATGATTTTAAAAAATCAGTTTGTTTGAAAAAATAATTTGACACCTGAATTTTGATTTGCAAAGAAATACATCTATCTACAGAAAATTTCCAAATGCATCAATGTTATAAAAGTATATATTCGATACGTTTTAAGGAATTGTCACTTTCTAACACAACCACATTTTCACATGAATGTAAAAATTATCTATCTTTGTTAAATTACTAAAAAATAGTAATCTTGTATTTTCATAAAGCTACTCAAAGATTGTCCATCCAATAGCAAACTTATTCAAGAACTTCCTTTAATACAGATTGTATTTGATTTGACGTTTATCAAAATTTTCAGCCGCATAAAATGAATTTTCATTGATTGAAAAAGAAGTAGAGACATTGTATCAGATATTTCTTATCCCAATAGATAAACATTTCCAGATAGTTTACTCAGTTTCCATCGCCAATCTCGGCTAAGTAGCCAAAGATTGTCTCGAGAAAAACGTGAAAGTATGACACAAACCATTTACAGGCGTTGACATGCGGTCCGCAGTCTGTCCTGGACTCTTTTTATTCCGAAGAAAAATGATGGCAGCCCCAAGAAATCTGTGGTTAATCGTTACTTCTTTTCCGCTACGAGTTTTCTCCTATTTTTCGTTTTCGCCAAAGTCATTTTTTTCCCTTCCTTTTCATATTCTTTTTTTCCCTCTTCTCATCGCATAAAGCCGTGAAGAGCGCAGAGACGGTGATAAAAAAGAATAACATTATTACAGTGTTTAGACTCTGATTAATGGTACAAGGTTTCAACTTTCGGCTTCAAGAGGATGATTAACGTTTGATCAATTTCTTGTTAAGTATAATCCTTTGAAATTTTCTTCTGTATTTTTTAATTAAATTTTCAGATTTGAAAAAGCTTCACTGTAATGATATAAATGGAAAGTCCTTTCAAGGACCATTATTGAGTAAAAGAGACTCCGACTAATGCATATTAATTACGCAAATGAACTGTAAAAGAATGAATGGAGTGTTAACAATGTTTTATTCGTTGTATTAATGGGATCTTCTGATGGAATTATTTAATTTTAAGACTGTTGACTGATTTTTACAGAGTGAGATTTGAGTCAAATTTGCTTCTCTTCTCGTATGCCATATACAATTCTATTCTAGATTTTAGTCAAATAACATAAGGTGGGAAAGATTTTAAGCACAAAATATTATTTTTATTCTTATACGGGATAGCTCAGAAAAAAATGGAAGAACTTCAACAGGTGATAGTACACACCAATACAAACAATTTTCATCAAAGAAGTTTAAGTCTACAATGAGACGCAAATTCGTTCCGAAACAGCCACTCCGCAAACATTAAAACAGCATTCCTCTTTTAATTTATCGTTTGAAAAAGAACACCATACATGAAAATATAACGTGTGAAAGTGGAAGATACCATAAGCAAATTTCCGTCGTAGTGAATTAAAGGCGTAATTCTAGTCCTATGAAATTACTCCAGCGTGCAACCGTTTTAGCAGTGGTAACGTACGAGACAATAGTATCTTTTGGTAAAACTGAAAAAACAGACATGCATTGCATTTACGGAGCTGCACTGGGAAGTTCCATAAAGGCAGCACGAATACATGGTGAACGTTTTTTCCCATATACGGTTGCCCAATTCGAAATATTTGCGCATTTGCTTCGGCAATTCTGCGGAACTGTATGTGGTGGCGCTGTTTTCGTCAAGTCGTGGGTTTGGGTCCTGATGCCTCTCAAGACTCGCTGTATAGTTTGACTGCTGCACGTTAAATGTGATCGAGGTCTCACATCATCCCGTTAGATTAAACTTACAGTACAGACCATTATAAATTATATTATTTGCTTTGACGGTCTATGGTGAGTTATTCGTTGGTTTTATTGGTGCAAGATTCCTATTTGGCCAGGCTACGTAAAACATTCGTACATTTACGATAAAACGTGTTTGTGAGCCGGACCAAATTTTACAAAACTCAAGAGAAGAACGTAAATGAGGTTTGGACGACAAATAAAAGGATCGAAAACAGAGAGAGATAGCTAGAACATCCCGGAAGTGTATTATATGTACATAGTTGTACTTAAAAAGTTTCTAGACACTTGTTCTTAAAATGTACAGATTGCGCTATCTCTGTGAAATTAATGGGATGGTATAGCAACTACCTTCAGGCTACACATATTAAGCTGCCTTCATTTTTGATTGGTTCCGATTTGGCAGCGTTCCTTTGCAAAAGACACGTGTGAGCATCATTGTCATAGGAAAAAAATTGAGCACAGAACGAACATTAAATTTTGTTTAAATTGGGAAAATCAGCTACAGTGACGTATGAAATGATTAAATTTGCTCATGGAAACAATGTTAAGTATTTGAATCGTTATCACGCTTTAAAGCTGGAAGAGACTCGCTCAATGTCGATTAGAGTTCATGTTCGAGTGGAAATAATGCAAACGTTGAGCTTGAGCAACATTATTTCGACTTCAAAGTCTTATTAGGATGGGGCATTCTGCAAAGATATTTTGGATTCGATTTTGAAACCAATGCGGCGTGTGAGGCCTGATTTGTTGAACAATGGATATTGGTGCCTGTAACGCAGCAATACGCCGTCTCACAAGTCCATTCTTGAGCAGAATAATGTGATGAGAAGGCAGATTATGTTTATCAACTCCCCCCCCCTCTATTCATCAAATATTCCTCTCCACACCCCACTATTTTTTATTTCCAAAATTGAAATAGAAGAGGATAGGGTAACGGTAGAAATTGATAAAGGAGACTGAAGTATTTATGATATTGGAATGCAATAGTGTCGGAGTGGAGACTTTGCAGAAGATGTTTACTGACCCGTACACTCCTTCCGGTTGTTGTATTAAATTGGAAGGAAATAATGCAGAACCTTAGTATCAACTTTATGTGCATACTCTAGGTAATATGGTCTGTGTGCTATCAGTCTTAGGTCTTCTTGAATACACCATGAATTTATCAAAGACAACAATTTCCATGGGAGGAAGAACAATGCATTTCTGTACCTTGGGGCTTTTAAATCTAATGCATATTTAAGGACGACAAGCCTTAAAGGGAAATGGGTACCTTTGATAATAGTAGGACTCAAATTTGATACAACCAGATCTCAAAATATGATATCAAGATCCTTTATAGTGGTAAGATGCATGAGTACGAAAAATGATTGAAAAGTGTCATTGACTTAATTCGCCACCAGATTTTCACAGTTCTTGTTGTACCTCAAAGCTACACGTATCAATTTCTGAAATGCGTAAAAATTATTTTTCATCGTCTCTATCGTTTTCCACGCACTTGCATTAATACATGGCTAGTCGGGCTACCCTGTCGGAGAAGAATTCCAATTGCTGTGATAAACACCAGGTTTTAATTATATCTTTCACTTCGTCATCATAGTGAAAGTGAAGTCCATAAAAGTTCTCTTTCATACTTTTGTGTCGGTAAAAGTAGCATACGCATGGGCGGGTGCAATGATACCACTCTGTTTCAACCTCATCTTTATGTAGATCACCATCTTCAATTTGTAGCAAACCAACGAAATTTGGGAACAAAGTAAAATTCCTTACTTAAGGGATGCACATAGCTTTCATGTACAGTATTGCTCAAAATCACGTTGCAAATAAAAAAGTTATAGGCACAGATGCTTTACATTTCAAACAACATTTCTACAAATAAGTAATGGATAGGGAATATGCACACTCGTTACATAAGGAAATGCATAAATTATTAATAATATGTGCTTGAATTTAGAATATCCTATAATATCAGACATACCTCAAACTTTACAAGAAAATATACCGTCTGAATGCATGAAGCGAAGGCTCTATTCAATTTATTCGTAAACTTATTACAAAATCTACGAAGAACCATAAAGGAATGCAGATTCCAATGTAAAGAAGAAACAAATCAACCTATTCTTTTTCGCAGTTAAGATGTGAACATTCGCGTGTATTATAGATTCAGTGCAGTTGGCGAAAAGCAGAAGCATTTGGAATCTCCATCTTGTGTGACTTCGACTTAGCATCTCTCTCCTCCTATAGAAAGCCGAAATATAGATTTAAAAGAAGAAGAAAAAAATAAGCACCGTGTTTTTATGTTACTGAGGAATTTCTCCATGTTAATGGTCGTAGACTAGGTAACAAACACGTTTGCCAAGTTTGTATTATGCAGAAAATTTTCATGGAACTTTTGAGATGGCATTCCGCTTTTGAAGGAAAGAAAAATGGGCTAAAATTCTTATTTTTTCCCAAAAGAGCGAAAGAGATATTCCATTTTAGAACATCTCCGAAAAGAACTTTTCTCTTTTTCGTTTTTCCAGTATCCATTTAAATATTCAATTTTTTCCCTTTTTATTGGTCTTTTTTTTCTGACTCCCTTAACTTTATAAAATGAAAGTTTTCAGAATGTACGACACCAAAATGTTCAAAGTACAATCTCAAGCATTAAAAAAAATATCTAAACCTTATTATGAGATTTTAAAGATTTTGACTAGTTCGTAATAGTTAGTGTAAAACAAAGTATATTTTAATTCTATAGAAGAAAGTGTTATTTTGTTAATCTTAATTCAGAACCTATAATTTTCATTTAAATGCTACTGAAGCTCCAAGTTCAGGTTTTTATAAATAAGTGTTTCCTTTTTCTCATTATCTTTGCACCAAGCTATTGGCAATGGACATAGGAATTTTGAGCTAATTTCTGAATCTAACATCCGAGCAGATTAAGTACGACAGTACCTTATGTGTGCCTTAAGACATCCAATAATTTAATTTAAATGTACCCTACATTCAAGCACGTTCTATGGGTATTCATTGCACTTGCGGAACGTGCAATGGACTTCAAAATATCTTTTAGAAGGTACAATGTATATTTAAAAAGTATGTGCTACAAATAATTCCATGTTATATTCCTTAATGTAAACGAGACTCGAATAGTTGATTTATCACCAATTCTAATAATAAAAAATTTAATTTAAAAATTATTAAATTGCTAAAAAATATATATATATATATATATATATATATATATATATATATATATATACATTTAAAATGAGTAAAAAAATTAAAATACTTGCAGGACGTATTATAACAGATTTCATAAAAGGACTAAAATATATGCATATCACTGATTAAAAATTTTAACCTTAGTTATATATCTCATAGTATTATTTTTGATGAACTGAAAATTAACAAAAAAAATCTACTGAAAAATAGAGTTTTTTCAATTTTAATTCTTTCAGAAGGCCATCCCTTACAGCATTACTTTCTTTAGTTAAATTGAGGGTTTAAGATCCTCAAGTGCCTAAATGATCTTTACTCTCTTCCAAGGATTTTATTGTCTTTGGTAACAGGGGTGACGCGCAATTGGGATGCCATGTTCAAATGATATTTCAACATTTTGGATCCTACTCCTGGTCACATAATATTTACCTATTTCTTCCTTTCTGTACTGAACATATACATCACATATATACATTTAGTACAATTATTTACATAATACACTTGATTACTACTAATTAATTACTTTCGCGTAATCTAACTAATTATGGCCATTGTAGTAAATAATGTCAACCATTCATTCAGAAGCCTGAACTTAATATTCCATTAGGTTATATGTTGTTGTGACGATGTGAGTTTGTGCTCCCTCCCCCCCTGGATTAGAAAAAATGATTCATTATTAACAAATAACTGATTTCTAATTCCTGGATACATGTTGTATCCGCAGTTAAGTCAAATATCTCTTTTTTAAGAGCAGTAATGGGTTACTGAGAGCTGTTCCATGAATCTAATAAATTGTTCCGGACATATATATCCAGATAATGTGTTTCGGAAAAAGTTCAGGATATAAGAAATTGATTTTTGGTGAAGATTAAGTCTTTTCTGAAATCGATTCTCTCTTTAAGAAGACTAACTCGGGTCTACAAAAGAAATTTTAAGAGAGTTTGAAGTCCATTTCAGTAACTCTACTGAATTGGATGTTAGTGTGAATTTTGATCCTTTCTCATTGATGTGTTTGATAGTTTAGCTGAATATTAAAAAAAAAAAAAAACTAACAAATTCCTGTATTGTTTCATTTTTTTACTATATTTATAATGTAGTTGATATATTTATAAATCTTCCTACATTTTAAAATGTTCTTCGCTTTCTAAATGATTATTTTAAAAAGGTGAAATAATTTAATAAAATATTCGAAAGAAGCCAACAGTTGAAAATTTTATAAAAGTTTGAAAACAATTATGAAAGTCTTAATAATATTTTTGGCATTCTTATGATGAAATATGAATAGTATAGTATCACTTTTATCATACTTTTAATTTATTTTGCCAATTTGGAATAACTTTAATTTTAGAAATTAAGACGTAGAGATTTATACAAATTCTAGAAATAAACAAAATAATTGTTCTTTGAGTGGTTATGTATGTTTGATATATATACGAAAGAGAACGTTGAGTTTCCAAGAAATACATATATAATCTACATGATGATATTGGGAATCTCATTTCTTTTTTCTGGTCTTTTTAGATTTAACAGCAACATTTTTACCTTAATTATGGATGATGTTATCAACAGAATTTATGTTTAAGTAGAGTAAATCGCCTTTGAACAAACTTTTTCTTGCTATTAATTGCTTCAAATTTTTTCTAAAAGTATAACATTATATATGTCAAATCATTCATCTCTCATTTCCCACTTTTTTTCGTTTTGTATAATGTTATCAAGTTTCACGGTCACCTGTTTCAAATTTACCTCCTATTAGAGAAACTTGAACCGTTCATTATTTAAAAATTGACTTGCAACATTATTTTATGAACCCAGGAAATAATTATATTTGAAATATTATACCCGAATAAAGAAGCTTTTGTTAGACGATACTTTCATTTCCCTTTCTTGATTACAAAACTAAGTTGCAACTGATTTCGCTAAAATTGATTCTGTCATGTCCCAATTTCCTTTTAAAATACATTTTCGTATATTAAATGTATGAAGCCATAGCAAAGATAATATTAAAGGCTTTTCAAAACTTCCCTTACTGAACAAACAATATAAATCAATACAGAATAACTCATCTTTTGTTAGAAATTGAATCAGTCTTCAAAATGACTTTCTAATCCGCTAAGAAAATCTCGTTAGAAGCGGTTTTCGAACAGAAAATAAATTACACGATTCCCAAGCAGGTTCTCGAAATCCTTCGCAAATATCATTCGAAACAGCAAATAAGTTCCTTTCGAACAACTTAATAGGAAAGTGGATATTACACATTTTCTAAGAAACAACGCTTGACTGCCAGACCACATAAATTCAAATTCAATTTAGCATAACTGGCTTTGAGAATTCTAGTTAAGAAGTTTACTGTAATAATTTTGTGAATCATTGCTAATATATTTTGCAGAAATATAACTTGATCATTGAGAGAATTAAAAGAAAATAATTGGAATTATGATTTTTATCAGAGGAAAATGAAGTCGTTAATGAAGTTTTAAAGAGAAAATTTTCGAATCTTCAGATATAAAGTACCTGCTGGTTGTACGATCGCTTTTATTTCAAACTGAAATTGCGATTGCTGCTATGAAGCTGAAATTATGAAAAACACGTGACTATTAGTGCTACCTTTTCTATATTTAAGTGTTTTAAAGAATTTTTGGTATTCACTTCATATTTTCATTTTCAAATTTAAAATTTTGTTGTATTCTTTTTATCGCGGGTGATATGGCTTGTGAGTGTGATTGGGAACTTAATTGACGCAAGAGCCAGAGGTGGCTATGCTGCTCGAAACAAAATGTAAATGGGATCTAAATGTTTGAACAAATGGAAAAAAGATAAAATTTTATTGACAAGGAGGGTTGAAAATAGAGAATATCACCGGGTGTATCCCGGAGACGTGTCGCGCTTGTTTACCAAAGGGCCACTTTGATGTTTTTCTCTTGATAAAACTATCCCCACTAAGTTTAGTTTTCTTAAGCAAACAGGATAGTAAAAAAACGACACAATTTCATTATTTTTATGAACGGAATTTAATTTATATGCAATGTAAATCAGAAAAGAAATCGTTCATATTATCTTCGCTCCTATTCTCTTGACTCCTATTCCTGTTTTGTGATATGTTACCATACCACGAAAAAGAAGCAAAAATATGACGAGAAGTAGCAGAATAAGCATAATATTAAATATAAACAGATAAAACAAAAAAAAGTTCTCATGTAGTTATTACAGCCTTTAATGAAGATAATACAGTCATAAATGCTCGTGTAACCTTCAGGTGTTGGTTCCCGAAAAGACAGTGATTTATGTATGAGCTTTAAACAATTTCAAAAAATGCATCACATATTATTCAAGAACGTTAAAGAAAACTTTAAAGCATTAACAATGTATTTCATTCATCTAATTTCTAAACTATTCACACAAAAAAGATAAATTTTCCAAATGAAAAGAAAATAGCTGTTCTGGGAAACCACGCGAACATAATAACCTCGACCTGAGGAAAAGTTTCTTGACAAATCCTGCTGGATTCATTGCTATAGTCTCTTCTTAGCTTCTTTTTTTTAAAGTAGTAGCCAACAGCTGATTAACCTTGAAATTAACCCTTAAACTGGGACGTTGGGCTTTTCGAATTTTTATTTTTACTAATCTCAAAGACTTTTTGATAATTTGAATTGATTAAAATTGCTATTCTTTCTCAACCAAAATTAAACGCGATGAATATTACTCGTGTACTAATTCCATGGTATCTACATAGAGTTGCGAAGTCCGCCTGCCTTTATACTTTATCAAATAATCTGATGATCCATTCTTAGTTAAATTCATGAATTCAAATAGCGGGCAATAACTCCAACAAAGTTTAATAACTTTTAAAACTGTCCACTTTCTACTTTATTAATTTTTTGAAATAGAAGAAAAAAAATGAAATCAATTTTGAAATTAATTCAGTTTCAATTAATTTCAAAAAATATTTTGAAATTAATTGAAACTCAAATCTTTATTTCCACTGGCTTGAATTGGTACTTGTTAAATACATTATTTTTAACAAGTTTTTTTCTTTTCTTTTACTCTGTATGGCAAATATGTAGATATGATCCTGTAAATATATTCAATGCCCGCATATTTCTTCAATCCATATTGACTTTTTCTTAAAAAAACATTTATTATTTTTGTACCATGTTATGTTGTGTCTGATATAAAGTTCTCTACTTTTGGCACACTTGACATGACAAATATTTTTTCGATTTGTCTGATTTTTCTTTAAGATACTTAGATGTTAATTTCTGAAATTCCTTGCATAAAGTTTCATTATATAACATTTATTTTTAGTATATAAATGTATTTTTCTGTGAAAACGGTTTTTATTTATAATAAAGTCCGGAATGGTGTTTGTCCCGTGAAATCTACTTAATAGCTATAAATCTTCATTCGGTGAACTCATTCCCTTATGTGAATTGTAATACAAAGGTATCAAGATTAATAGGTCAATAATAGTGAGAGGTTGATTTTTCTCGATTATATTTAAACTTCTACTTGTCAATTATATACATAGAAATATTGACAAATTATATTTACATCTATAGTAGGCATCCAAAAAGTCCATACAATCATTATCCCGCTTTAGCAGCCAGGAAAGCAGAACATTAACACCCAAAAGACAACCCTGCTTCGCATGGTCAAACTAAATCAGAATGTGAATATATTTCCCATGATGAGACACGCCGTCCCATTCATTTCTGGTATCCAAAGAGAAATACAATTTCCAATTGTATCCTTTGGGTGAACCAAATGTTGTTCGAAGAATAATTTTAATAAGAATAATACTTATTAATGCTACCTATGAGCCGTAAAATACATTCCAATTTTAAATCGTTTTTTCTGTGGTAGAATATGCATATTATGGTAAAAATATATGGTATTTATACCTCGAAGAAATAAAGATTACAACTGGTAACAGATATTTTGTACAGACATCGTTTTTATTTATATTGCCTCTAATTCCAATTAAAAGCTAATTAAGGTTGAATGAAATTTTAATTAGAGCTTTTTCTATGGAATAAATTAGACTTCCCAATTGAAAAAGAATTTTACGACAAAACCTAATATGCATAGGAATCGTAAGTAAGCGACAAGCAGTTAGGTTAGTGTTTAATATTATTAAAAAAATAATTACTTCTCAATTTCTAAAATTCTGTTTATGTTTACCTCCTAAATCTAACTGAAATTGTGATTTTCAAGTATAACCACATAAAGACATTTCTATTTAAGTTTGTACTCCTTTTTTCAAATCTTTCAAAATCATCTGAATGGAGTGATTGTGGAACCTCTGCAAATGCAATGTTTATACATCAGTTTCATTATTGAATGTAACTCGTAAGTTTTAAGCTCAAACTTTCCACAAGGCAATCATTATAGTGAATCTTTGAAACTATTTTGAAAATTATTTTCCTATGTTTCTTTTCCCTTTATATTTAAGGGGACCAATATTTCCTAAAAGTATTTCCTCACTGAATTTTTTTTCCAATATAATGCTATTATTGTTTTTTTTTTTATTTGAGGCATATTTGTTTAAAATATATTTTGCATATTTAAAATTGGTCAATTAGATTATTCGTCTATCTTTCATCAGTTAAGAGAACTACTTTCGCTTTATATTCTCTATTTATTTATTTGATAATTTAAACATACCTATCAAAACGCACATAAATTAAATCGACCACACCTATAGCGTGGCGCAATTATATGGAATGCAAAACTTATATTGTAAGTATTAAATCTCATAGATATTTATATTGACAAAGACTTGAAATCAAAATACGAGAGCTGCATGGAATATTCATTTCTGTGATAATTTAAACATATCTATCAAAACACATAAATGAATCCGACCACACCTTTAGCTTGGCACAATTACATAGATTACAAGTGTTAAATTGTCTAATCTAGTTAAGGCCATCATCCACTGGAGAATATATATTGAAGGGTTTTTCCGTTTTTTACGAGATTTTATCTTCCATTTATCACAGTGCGATTTATTCGGAAGTTTTATTATACTACCAAAACACTCCCTTGACAAAAAAAAAAGCGATATCTAGTAGTAATATGATGAATACCGCATTATGTGCCCTGAATGGGAACAACCCAATTGAAACTCTGGACCGAAATAGTTTTTCAACCCTAAACGCAAAAATGAAAGCAACGGTAAATTTATTTTACCCCATATTTCAGAATGTTAGCGGTTTTCCTTCCACTTACTGTGAAAAGAGGTGAAAAAAAATTATTTCCGTTTTTATATTTTATTACTTTTCTCCGTCGCTCGTTTCCTATTCATTTCGCATCGGGAGCTTTTTGACGACGTTCCTTGTACCAAATGGAAGTAAATAGATCAGAAATTCGATTTTGATCGAAAAACATTTCCTTAGAAACTATTATCTGATGATTCTCGCGTTTGCTTCGTGAACCAGACAAAAATGTTCAACTGCTTTTACTTATCAAAATTTGAAAACAGTTTTTAAAAGCTGTGGAAGTAATGAAATCAGCAAGTTTTCAGTATCTTTATTTTGAAAGGTTAACTGCTGCCGGTGCAAATTTTTTTATAATTTGTTTTTTTATTATTTTGCATAAAAACATTTGAGATATTTTTTACTGCACAAAATGTTAATATGAGATTTTCAGAATTTATGATGATTTTTATTTTAGCAGGTACTTCTAAATATAAAAGTGTGGCATCCAGTTTTTTGATGTCTTACAAATATTTCAAAATAACCGGAAATATGTGTAAATATGTTATATAACAAATTTTATATTACTATTTAATATGTTTTGCTAAATAAAAATAAGATACTAAATTAACATTAAAAATTGAGTTTTCAACATAAATTAATACGATGGTACAGTATTCCTACTATAATCCAATCTTTCAACTTTCTGGCCCCCGCTAACAATCCGACGTTTTTACCTAGCTTACAAGTCCTAAAAATATTTTATTCATTTTATCACAATGCAGTAATGTAGGTTATCAAAACAAAACAACATTTTTTGTAGTTTTAATTATTTTATAATATTGATACTTTAATTGCGTACTCTTTGTTAAACTTAATACAATAATATGTACCTTTCACTATTTAGATGTGTTATTAGTACAGATTTTTTACAACGTTTTTATGTATTTCACTTGGTGTGTGTCTGTGTGTTTATCAGTATGTCATCAAATTTTCGATCGTTAATTTAACCGACTTTCCATCAAGCTAGAGCTCTGAAACTTTGGTAATCGTTCTTACTCGAATAACAATGTAATATTTAGACATTTGCGACAAGTTTTAACTAATATTTCAATATTTTTATAATAATGCAGTTTAACCCAACCACTTGGCGCAATTTCAAAAATTGCCAAACCTGGCGATTTTTTTTTTTTTTTGGCTGAATGTTAAGTTCAGTAATCCAGCGGTATTCTGGCCTGATATCCACAGGATTATTGAGATTGTACTGTATTATTATTTTTATGATTCCATGGCAATGTTTGACTTGCAGAAATGCTTTCATCAGCAGTACAGTCTCAGTGTGCTTTCTGCGAGGAAATCTAAGATTATTTGGCCTATTTTAATATTTGAATATAATTTTGATACCTGAATATATATATATATATATACCAAAAATGCATCTCATACTGGTTTTAATTATTATTGAAAGAAATATTTAAAGACTGATTAGTTATCAAAAGCATTTTTATAATAATATTTAACTGATTAATTAAACGACTCTTACAGATTGACTAAATCTTTCTGCATGACAACTGACGTTTTTTACAGCCATCTATTTCTTCGAGGTGAAAATTTTAAGTGAAGAAAACTACATCATTTTTTGACAGAGGAATACACTGGTTTAAGAAATTATGGAAAAATCCGAAAACTTTTGATTGTTAAATTTCTCTTCCTTTAAATTTAATAAAGTTTGGGGGGGAAAAACCTTAATTTCATTGTGTTCTGCACAAATTAGGCAAAGAAGGAAGAAAAGCTTATTTTCTGTTTCAAAAATTCTCAAAAAATAACATCCCGTAAGACAATATCAGAGTTCAATGCGAAATCACCTTCTATAATCCTTCTAACAATTAAATAGAAGCAACAGCATAGTTCGATGTTCAAAATGATTCTGATTATTTACTCAGCTGTTAGCAAAGCCTATTTAAGTACAGTAATACATCTCCCTAGAGCATCCCGAACATGCTAAATCAGGCTTAAATCCGGAGAATGAGATGGTTAACTCATGCGAGCAATAGCCTTGTCATAAAGGTAATTCTCCACCAACTGAGCTCTGTGTGGTTTAGTATTAACGATTTATTAGATGAAAGAGCAAACTACCGCACTTGTGGAAGGATTAATTATTGAATCACGAATAGTCTGTGTGTACCTATATAATTGAGTATTAATGCTCGCATTACCGTATGGGACGATATAAAGGTCAATGCGGCCATCCAAGCAGATGTCTTGACTCATCAAATCAAAAATATCTCTTTCATGGATATGACTGCTATAATAGTGGACTCATAGTTCGGAGACCAATAAACTTTTTGAGCAACTTTTCAAATAAAATCTGGAATAGTCAGTAAATAATATATACTTTAACTAATTTGCACTCTAATTCACATTTATGCGTATCTAATTGCCCCTTTCATTTCGGTGACGTTGTAGAGGGGTACACATAGTGTTCGGCATATTACATACAATCTTCTTTCTTACAGCCTTCTGCTAATAGTTTATCTAGATACTAGCCTTACAGAAGGTGCTACAAATGAAATTTTTAAGTCAGTTGGTATAGTGGTTCTGTGTCTCCTAGAAATTAGCTATGAATAATGGTCATCTTCAGAACTTGTAGCTCTAGATCTTCGGCTGTACAGTGTAGAAATTGACTTCGTTCTTATGAATGCAGTATACAGGCTATAAATTACAGAAGAGCTCACATTAAGCTATTTTGCTTTGTAGGATTGACTCTGGTCTGCTTCTATTTGTTCAATAGCACGCTGTCGTAATTCTTCAGACAAATGATGTCTAGTAATCAGATCTAAAATGGTTATCTCTAAATTTTACTTTGCATTTACTACTCGCAGAAATTATAGACGTTATTAGGTTGTCCTCGCTTAATGCCAAATAATCTGATCAAAACTTGAAACACAAATACATGCACAAAATTGTTCCAATTTTCATGAAAGTTTGCGACATTGTAACACGTATTTTCGTTTACGAGGCTGTACACTAATAATTTAGGAACATTCCAAAAAGGTGCCATTTTGAATCTGAGATTTTAAAGTTTAAAAATCGTTTAGCATTTCAGTTTTTGAGACGAAACATGGAACACATTTAACACTACAAAAAAGGCATGATTCATACAAAAATAATTAATAGAATAAAATACGTTGTTCTCTAAAAGGTAGCAAAGTCAGAATGTAAAATTAATGTTCGAGTGTTTTATTATTGAATAACGCGTTCTAATTTAGAGTCTTATTGTTTAATATTACGCGCGTGCGCGCGAGAGAGAAGACAGCATGTAAAACCTATTTGTGGCCTCGTGTCCAATGACGTTAAAGCAGCTTATTTAATTTATTGTCATATTCTAATGCACCGTTGATTTTTACCAACTCTGCGTAATTTGTATTAAAAGATACTTCCATATATTTTTGCTGTGTAATTGCACCTTTGCTGATTTTTCTTTAATTTTTGGATACCAGCGTATTAAGTGTCATTCTGAGATAACTTATTCCAAAATAAAAAAAATAATTTATTTCGTCATTAGTAAACATATGAAGAGAGAATTAAACTATCAATACCAATAATATAAATAAAAAAGAAGCTACTGCATATACATAAGAGGAGCTATTAAGACAAATTTGCGAATTCAGTTTTATTTTGAGAAGTGTAATTGTACAATTCAACATATTTTTCTGCTGCTGAAATAATTAACCGAAAAGGTTTCAGATTTTAAAGGTTTTGTTATCCATTCATCAAAATAATTATTTATCCTGAGGTCTTACTATCCTGCCCAAAGGTTTTACGCGTCCACCATAAATGAAACCTGTAAAAATGATATCCCGGGGTAAAATGACGAATAACCCATTATGTGCCTTGAATGGGAAGACCCCAATTGAAACTCCGGATGGAAACGGTTTTTACAACGCAGAAATGAAAGTAATGGTGAATTTAGTTTTCCCCATATTTCACGACATTAGCGGTTTCTCTTCCCCTAAAAGATCTGAATGTTATTTATTTCTATTTTTATTTTATTACTTTCCCCCCACATTTCGATTTCTATTCATTTCAGAATCGGAACTTTTTTTGAACGATGTTTCTTGTGCGAAGTGAGAATAAATAGATCAGAAATTCGATTTTAGTCGAAAGGCTTTTTCCGCTTTTAAATCATTTTCTGGTGATTTCAGAACTTGCTTTGTAAAAGCGACAATACATGTACTCGTGCTTTTATTTATTAAAGTTTAAAAAAAGCTTTTAAATCTTTTGTGTATAAGATTTTTGAATCCCCTTTCCATACTATGAGGAATTGAGGAAGTGTCGACATGTTTTTTATTTTTAGAGTTCGTTGTTGAAATTATTTGAGACAAATTTAAATTTGTATTCAAACAATTTTAAAATTTTTTTGATTGATTAAAATACTCAATGTTATATACTATTCATGCTTATTGGGGATATTGGCAAGAAATAAATCAAGTATATGTAATATACCAAATATTCTTTTCAAGATACGAAAGTGAATACCGCATTGCAAAACTAGACATGAATCTCCGTATGGAAAAATATTTATTTTACCCTGCATTCAAACTACTAAATATTATAATTTAATATTCATAATAAAAATATCATGAACCTTTAAAATATAACTGAATAAAAAAATAGGTTTTCCGTTGGAAATAAGGAATGAAACATTTATGTTTTGATGGCAATATGTTTTTAATTACTCTAAATAGGAAATTCATCAATTTTAATGTTTCAAAAGGTTTTTGAACGATTTCGAAAAAGAAACATATAATTTTACTTATAAAAATATAATTATGAGCTACATTTTATTAATGATTTTCAATACAGTCATCACATTAATTATAAAAAATTATATATATATATATATATATATATATATATATATATCAATCATTCATTCAAAATTGTTAGGTTTTAAATTTAACTCCGGACACTCTAAAACTAGAGTGTTTCCCCCCGTTTTCCTCAACAAAAAAAGTTATAAATCATCCGTTTAATCATCGGGAAAAAGTTGATACAAATATATTTTTTAAAAAAAATACCTTTTTAACAAATGGACAGGAAAAATAAAATCCTGAAAAAATTTTTAAAAACCTATTGTACTTTTATAGTATATACATTTGTATTTTATTTCTTACCTTATTAATATATACACCTATTTTTTAACCTTATTAAACACTATATATTCACTTCTTATAAATATAAATAATCTTATTTTGTTTATCTCGATAGTATTTTTTTAAAGTTTTATAAAATGTTCAGAGATGTATTAAATGTATAGAAAGCATTCAGTTTCACCAACAAAATCATTCCCTTTTGACTCTGAAAGTATTATCATTCATTTGTAAAAAAAAAAACTGTGTGACCAATGTACTAACAAGAATTAACATTTATTTTCAACCATATTAAATTATATATCTATTTCTTTTTAACCTTATTAAATATATATTTATTTCTTTTTAACATAAAAACACATTTACACTTTTTTTTTAAAAAAATTATAAAAATACAATATGTTTTGAAAACTTTGTAAGGATTTTACTCTTCTTAAAAAGCTAGTTTTAAAGTATTTTGTTTAATGGCTAGTTTTTTAAAAATATTTTCTTAACAACTTTTTCACGATCTTTAAAATGATGATTTATAACTTTTGAAAAAAAAGACTCTAAAACTGGAATTAAATTTAAAAACTAATAGTTTTCAATGAATGAACGATATTATATATATATATATATATATATATATATATATATATATGTATATATATATATGTGTGTGTGTGTGCGTGCGTGTGCAAATATATTGAATTAATTTCCTATACTTTAACTATCATAGGGAAATTCACTTATTTTCTGATATAATTAATCTTGATCTTCTAATTAAATATCACGCTCTCATAAATCTGAGAGATTCAAAATCTTCCCACGTTCAAAACCATTGGAATAATCCTTTGTAGACTTTTCGTCTCCATCTCATACCTCGTGATCTGAGTAACTCTTGCATTTAAAATCCCAAACAGGGAAAGTTTCTTCCTCTTCTTCCGTGTCGTTGGGGATGATGCACGTTAAATCTGTCGGGGCCCGAAGTTTTTCCGTTGGAGAGGTGTGGAAGTTAGGAGATGGATGCCAACTCAGGTGTCGTTCTCGTCAATTGACCGTGGTTCAAATTTATGTGGACCGTCGCCAATAGCCCTCGTGTAGCTTCTAGGGCGACGTTAATAAAAACTAAACACACAAACTAATTATCCCTCTTCTGATTTAGCCACAAAGGCGAAAAGACGCATGAGGCGTCTACCGCATATTTCATGATGTAACTATCCTCTCTCTCTCACTGAACGTGAAATAAATGGACTTTACTCAGAGAATTTGTATTATTTTCTACCCATGACTGTAACTAAAGGCTAGAATCGTTAATTCGTTTCCCAAACAGGGACTTTAAATCTTGTCATTAATATATTAATCTGAGAGCTTGATTACATCTAAAATAAGGAAAATATGCAAATAATTAATATTATATTCTTTAATTCAATGAAATTGGATAATTACTACAAGGAATATTGAACATACCTTTTATATATTTGACGTTTTATTATTCTTTTGAAAATAATGATTTATCTTAAAGCTTTATTATCCTGCAGTAGCACTCCCCTGATAAAAAGCACCGAAAATTTGATATTCCGGAATGATATGATGAATATCACATTATGTGTGCCTTGAACGAGAACAACCCCAATTGAAACTTCGAAGTGGAATAGTTTTTCAACCCTAAACGTAAAAATGAAAGCAACGGTGAATTTATTTTACCCCATATTTCAAAATATTAGATATTTTCCTTCTACTTACTGTCAAAATGAAGTGAAAGAAAATTATTTATTTCATTTTTTTATATTATTACTCTACTTCCACATTTCTATTCCTATGCTTTTCGCAATCGGAGCCTTTTGACGAAATTCCTTGCTGAAAATGGTGCTAAACAAATCAGAAAATCATATATCTTTTCTCATAAAAACATTTTTCAATTTAAAGGTATTTTAATGCATTATGAATCTAACTGGATACATTCTACAAAATTGTTTTTTTGCTTTATCTCCTTTTTTTATTTTTTTTTTCTGATTTACATTTGGTAACGTATCTTAAAATCTTCAACGCTGAATGAAAGATCACTAAATCATCTTAAAATTACTCATTACTAATAGAATTTGTAAGTTCACTCTTGTTTATATTTATTTAATTTTTTTAGCATTTTTATTCTGGGTGATCAATTCTAGTTCTACTAGCAAGTTTCGTTCTTGCTCGATGATCTTTATGTTGTGTATATTGAACTCTCTGAAATGAAGTGCAGTTTCTAATTTACTATATAACAAATTTCTTGGATGCAATCGAAATGGGATATTAATGTTTTAATTCGTATTTCTCCCTATAATGAAAATACTATCCTCTACCAGTGTTAATGGCTGGGATTTACTTTGGAAAACGTCGAATTTAGATTTGGATTGATGTTCCAAATTCACATGATTTTCTTAGTTGCAGATTTGAATTTGCTTTCCATTTCTTTTTAAATCGATAATTATTCTTTTGTGCCTCAATATGAGGTCAATTTTTTTGCATAAATCTCAAGCTGAGAGTTGAAATCTTTTGATTAGGTAAGAAAAAAATACTGTTAAATTTTTACTTGTTTTGTAGGAATGTTTAGTTTTATCCAACTCTGGAATAATTTAAGCTCTGTAATATTTGATTAGGACGTAATATATGATTAGGACGTAATATATGATTAGAGTATTTTTTCGAAGTATTGATTATAACTATGTTGACGCTTGCATGCGCCCTAGAGAGAGAAATACAGCCTCGGCTTGCACATGATAGAGATGTACAGAGCATGCGTGGCTATAGTAGTAAATGTTAGAATTCTATGTTACGAATAATTTGTAACAATCCTCAGAGGAGGTGAGACGCTTGTCTAAAAATAGAGTAAATTGAGTTAAATGAAAAGGAGACGTGTCTTTATAAATTTTATTGTTCATTCATTTCAAAAACTAATTTTTGTGTTTGTTTAGTGTTTTTTAAACCAAGTATGAGAGACATTTGCTTAACCATTTGAGTGCCGCGGGTATTTGACGTTTCCGTATCGAAAATTGCCAAGCGTTGCAATAGTGTTTATGTTACACCTTTAAATCGTATAAAAATTATTATTTAAAATTTCAATGGATATATAAAAGGTATGTATGTATAAAAGGTATGTATGGTAAAGGTAAGTGGTTTTGTATGTGTGGTATATTTGTGAAAAATAATTAGTACAAATAAGGTATATCATTAATTTTTTATGTAATCTATAGTATAATTTTATTTTATCATAATTTACCTAAGCCGTAAAGCCACACATCGACAGAATTCGAACATGTTACGTCTGTTGGCTTCGCTTCCTAAGAGCTGAACTTACGGAACAGAACAAATGAAACGCAAAATCGCCGCGTTTCACTCAAACGGTTAAAACAAATCAAAACGCAATAAACTAACTCTATTGACGAAAACGTAACACATGAATTATAAATACGCATTCTAGCCTTTTTTTTTCTTGTTTTAGACGCCCTTCCATGTCAATAGCGTGAAAAAACATTGAATGATATTCGCCCATTGCAAAATTTAAATTATCTCTGACTTTAATCTGCTGAACAAAGAATGATTTATTCTGTTACAAATGAACACCATTTTAAAACATGTTGTATAAATGAATAAATCAACTGGGTAATTCATCTAGATCGAATGCTTCCTGTCATATCTCCTTCGGCGTTTCAAATTAACCTTTCTTTATTTTTGCCGAGAGAGTATTAAATCATTTCTTTCTCCTGTGAATCCACTAACGCCCGATTTAGGGGAAGAAAGTGTTTATTTCCCCAAACTGAATTAATAAGGTATAAAAATGAATGTCATGGAGTTAAAATATTCGTAACTAATTCTTATAAATTCATGCCAAGAGCAATGAAAACATTTGTTTCATATTTATATTTGTCCGCAGGATTTATCTTTCTGTAAGATGAAAAAGAGATTTTTTAAACTCGTAAAGGATATTTTAAATGTTTAATAAAACGGTGAGAAGAGTTAAAATTATTATCAATAATGAAACGTGCGAATTTAATCTAATTTGCGATAGCTTAAATTCGATTATTTATTCGGAAATTTTATTCAAGTGAAAGGCTTCTAATTGGTTTCTTTTTAAAATTAAACAATCCAATTGGGCTATTCCAAGGATAATTGTTTTGGGCAATATTTTAGCATGAACTTGACAATGCAATAAACGTTCATTAAATCTAAGTTAACATAAAGGGAATCAGGTAAAAAAATCAGAACATATTACTATATAACGAAGCATGAAGATGATTGCGAAAAACTACTCAGTTTTCGGATTGTTACATGTATTCTGTTGTTTAATAGGCTATATTTATTTTATTTTTAAGTTTCTATTTTAATGAGCTTCGAAAATTGTAAGACCAATGATAAAAAAAATAATTTTATTACATTTATTATGCAGAATTTTTAACTTTTTTTTTTCGATTTCGAAAAACATCTTTTAAACTTATAATAAATGTGATTCTTATTTATTATTTTATGTCATATGTATCAAATTATTTTATTTTGATGCGAAGAATTTATCATATAATTTTCTTGAATGTATGCGGTAATAATTGTTTGAATTAGGAAATAAAATTGCTCCCATACTGAAAAAGGAAAAAAAGTAGGTTAATTATTGAAAATAATTATTTATGACAGCCTTTATCAAACAGTAAAACAAGATATATTTAACACGTTAAATAATGTATTTGCATTGTATTTAGTCAGCTTTACTGTCTGAGTCACCGTTCTTGTCTTTCACCAGAAACAACTAATATAACAACAAGAATTAAACAACTAAAGTTTTAAAATTATATTAAAACAATATAAAATTTCTCTTAAAGTTCTATTAGTTTGAAATAAATTTACACAAAAATAAAATAATGCCTCTTTTTCTATCAATTGAAACATTACTTTAATTTATATTTAACTAGTAAACTACAAAATGACCTAAATTAAGTTCAAATTATTCCAAATTATAAGGCACTTTAGTGCCACTATTTTTGTGAGACCTTTTAAACACTTTCATCAAAATTCTCTTTCTTCTCAGTGATGAAATGATTTTGTGGTAGTAGTAAGTTATGTCACTCATTTTCATGTCTTTTATTCTTTAAATAATTCTCTGTGTACCAAATGATACTATTCCAAATCATTGTATTTTTGGGAGGTCTGAACAAGATCTTTGCTAGGTCTTTCGTGAAAATTTGGTTATAATACATTATTAATTATATACAAAATCTAACCATATGAAATCTAAGTTTTATTTCAAATAACGTATGCTTTCAAAGATTTTTTAGAAAATGTCTAAGATGTACACAGAATCACAAATAGTACTTTTGATTTAACTAAATAATTCAAAATTTTATAGAAGTAAGCTTCAGCTTGATTTAAATAGGATAAATTAGAAACTTAATATAACTGAGAGAGAAAGAACAATAATAAAATAATTAAAGTTACAAATATATAAAGATAATTTATAGAGCTAAAATTATTTTAATTCTGAAACAACACACTTCCAATTAAAAGCGCGTGAAATCCTAACGATGTTTGAAAATATTCCTCTTTAGGAAGCCTTTCAATTCACTGCATCAAAATATTTTTCAGTCCACGAATTCCATTAAATATTTCTGAAGTTGTATTTATCATTTTGCAGTGTGCATAAACAACTATGGAAAATGAATGTACGGTAGCTAGAAGAAATACAGATAGTTGAATAGAATGAAATATATTGTACGCGCACGAGCACGAAATGATGTAACTAAAACTGAGACCGAACCTCTTAAGAAATCTGAGAATATGAGGTTCTGTATAAATTTAAGAGTTCAAATTACGCCAAATCCAGGGTTCAAAAAGATATAATCATTTGATTGGCAACAGAAAAAAATATGAATAAAATAGCCATTAATTTTTTTTATCTATAAAGAATAACAACTAAGTTAAAAATGAGGGGAAAAAAATTATGACCTTCGCTTGAATATTAGGTAAAAATATACTTTCAAAATTAAATAGTAGATTATTAATATCACATAACCAAGTGCAATTGCAGTTTTTAATTCGTGAGACTTAATATCCATTGACCATAGAAAAAATTGTATTAAAAATATTTAAATTTTTTTTCGATTGTATCCATTCATCAAGCAGTGATTTATTCAGGAGCTTTATAATCCTGCCGCAACGTTCCCCTGATAAAAAGTGGAGGAAATTTGATATCCCGGAATAATATGATGAATACCGCATTATGTGCCCTGAATGGAAACAACCCAATTGAAACTCAGGAGCGAAATAGTTTTTCAACCCTAAACGCAAAAATGAAAGGAGCGGTAAATTTATTTCACCCTATATTTCACGACATTAGTTGGTTTCCTACCACTTACTGAGAAAAGAGGTGGGAAAAAGAAAAAAAAAAAAAAAAAAAAAAAAAGAGAATTATTTATTCTTATTTTTGTTTTATTGCTTTTCACTCCCGTTTCTATTTTTATTCATCTCATTGCGAGGCTTTTTTGACGATATTCCTTCTCTGACATAGACACAAATAGATCAGAAATTCGATTTTTGTCACAAAGGCTTTCTTTTTTGCTTTAGTGTACTTAAGTGATTTTTGGTTTACTTTCTAATCTCGACAGAATCAGAATATCGCTTTTTTATTTACTCTATTTTTCTTTACGATGTTTAAAAAAATATTCTGCTATTATATCCTTTTCTTACAATGAAATCAATAATTCCATCACCATCATTTTACAATATTCTGTAAATGCAGTGTCACTTAAAAGCTGTGATCCAAAAAAATAGAATTTTGTTTCAAAAAATATGGTGACATATATAAGGATCATAAGCAAATTTATCATCTTTCTTTTTATTCCAATTTATTAACGCGAAACCTTTTTTTCAACATTTAAAAATACTTATTTCCTTTTTTTAAGTAGCATGCGTAAGACTCCATCTAGAACCCCCTATTTTTCTGCTAGCTAAACACAATTTTTCGGAGTTTTTTCGTTTTTCACCGCACACCTATATAAGCTGTATGTGCAATTTAACACTCTCTTTCTTCTCTTTATCTGGCTGTTGAAGCCATGCCGCTACAGATAGTTCTTTCGTCATGGCTGGACAGTATTATAAAAAATAATATATTTTAAAATCTTTATTTTAAGTAAATCTTAAATAAAAAATTGTAAAAATAGAATATCATCATGACTGAAGAAATCACTTGTACTGATTAAACCTAAAAAACTGTCATTTATTTGTTTCATTTAATCGATAATAGCATAACATTATCCAAGATGCATCGTCTGTGTGTATCTATGCATACAATTTCTTATTTGTCTCATGCGAAATTTTAATTATTGTGAATTTTAATAATAGTTTCTTAAGTAATCGAGGACAAAATGGGAATTAAAGAACAACACATCTTAAAAATGGAATCTGTAATTTATGGATTTAATCAATACTAGAAAATTAAATTAAAATCTTACTTTAGAGTGTAATTTATGTTCTTTTTAAATTTGTAAGTATTATTTATGCAAATTCAGCGAGAAACAGAAATTTTTTTATCAGGTTTCATATTTTTTGTAGATTTTAATGCATAATGAATTACAAAAACTTAGATTTATACCTTAATTTACATTTATAAAGTTATTCTGAAACCAACTCTAATTTTATTTACGCTTAACATAATTTAATAAATTGAGTCACAACTGGAAATTTTCCGGAAACTTTGAATCATAAATTTTTATTTCTGTGTTTACATTTTATAGAAAATTTGTTTAGTATTGTGAATTTCCTCTTTCCTACCTAGAGCAGTTGAAGTGGCCTGCTTTAGACTTGCTACGGGCCATGACTATCTACAGAGCCACCTGTATAGAATTGGACTCACGAACACAGATATTTGTCCTCTTTGCGACCATGGCATGATCACGATTGGAGAAAACCTTAACTTATGTTTTGCTGTCCTCAATGTTTGTAACTCATCATCTTTATGTGTAATTGACAACGTTTTTGCTGACTGCTTATATCGTTCTTCCTGTATTGGGCTGCTCGGCAACTCATGACTGAAAGATCGGAGACCGGCATAGGATAAAAAAAATGTTTAGTATTGTCTTTTTAAGTGTAATCATATGTTTATCTATATATCTAAATATATAATTAATTTTATATTTGGATATATATAGATAACCATATAATTTTTTTAATAAATATAACCCAGTTTTAACACAGGATTTATCCTTTTATCCTGCCTGTTTAAATCTGATTTAAACAAATAAGAATTAGTGTGAAATGAATTAATTCGATATTAATTCAAAAACTGCAGATAATAGGATTGGTGGAAAAACATTTGACAAAAAGAAAAAAATATTTCTTTCTTTTAATATCGTACCTTTCCTTGCCAGGAATTCAAGCTTTAATATTTTTAGAAATATATTATTTAATTATGTTTAACGTAATGTTAAATTAATTAATGTGCCTTCAAGTTTTCAATACAACGTAAATAAATTCTTCCACATTTGCGTTTAAGCTGATAACCCAATTAATATCTTAAAAACTAATTTAAAATGTAAAAACTATTAAATAATATTAATTTTTAAATTTATGAAATAGAATAACTTTCTTCTTTTTTTTATGAATTTAATTTCCATCTACATATTTTTTTAAATTTTATTTATATTATTTTTGTATTAAATATTTTTTAAATAATCTTCGTTAAAACTTATTTATAACTTTATTTTTAGATGTGTTTCCTTAATTCTAAATCTGATTCACAGAGGGTGATAATATCATTTAGTTAAATGATTTGATTTTTTGGTGGCAAGTGTTGGTTTTAGACTAAAACGACGACTTTAATGTTGTTTATAGATGAGTTTTTTTTTTTTTTTTTGAGAGGTGTGTGTTTTTTTTTTTTTTTTTTTTTATATATATATATATATATATATATATATATATATATATATATATATATATATATATATATATATATATATATATATTAGAGTTAGTTATTCATTAGAAAGCTTCTGATACTTTTCATTTCTTCATGCTTTGCCTGCTTGATTATATTACTCTGTGTCTTTTGTTTTATGGAATTATTACCGATTGCGAAGGTCTGATCATTTAAACACGTTTAAGCACATTACTACTATCCAAATACCCCATTTCTTTTTTGTTCATTTTTAAAGGATTTTCTTTTTTCAATTATCTCTTGCTGGATTTTCTATTACATTCTTGTTATCAAGTTTTTGTATTTTTATTCTTTATTTTTGAAATAAGTTTATTTTAAAATTTAACAATTAGTAATTATTAAAAATTTTCCCATGCAATCAATAAATAACTACTTAATTTTGAATTTAAATTTTGATCTATATTTAACTGTATAATAAATTAATATTTATTAGCTTTTTTGTGTTCAACTAATATTTTTGTGAGTGTGTGTGTGTTTTCTCATCTTGAAATTCATACATAGTGCAGTATTTCTTGAAATACCGACAATGTTTAGTTTTTCCTTTCAGTGTGATGCGATGGAAGATCGTGCATCACTGTGGAAAACAAATAATGCCTTATAATATATAACAGTGGCTTGTGAAAATATTTAGACATAATACTTTATTGGAGGATGTCCAAAGTAAACTGAACGCACAAGTTCTGGAAATTTGTCAGTATTAATATAATACAGAATTTTTTTAAAATAATATTTTAAAATGCTCATAAAGTATCTCGCAAATAAATTTTTATCTATTTCTGCAAAAGAGAAAAATATGAATTTGAATAAATTTGAAAGTAACCTCCGTCAGTTATACGTTTTGTGTGCTGCTTTTATTGGGATTAAATATTTTTCTTTCATCTTAGTCTCCTTGTTTTGGTATAAAAGGTATAAGGTATAATCCTTCAAATACAAAGCAGCGTAATTTTTTTTTTTACAAATGTATTTTTCATTTAGAATAATTAATGATAAATAATTGTTTAACAAAATCTTTACGTTTATTATAAAAGACGTTTGAAGGAATAATTTGATTTTATTATTTTTCATTTAATATGTGCTACTAAAAGATATTTTCTTATTCATAAAATAATTCATTGCACATGACGTAATCAGTAGGGGGGGCAGTTTATTATTTTACATTGCTTATTCCGATATCAATTATTTTGAATTTTTGGTTGTTTTTACTAATCAGTGATAAAGATTTATTGCAATACATTTCGTTTTTCTACATTTACTGTTAACTTATTTCATTTTATTTATTCTTCGAAATTTATGCTATATTTTTTAAATTTCTTTTCATGGTCCTATAATATTGGATAAAATTCAGATATTATGAACAGATTTCAGTATTTGAACACATTCATTCATCCTATGACATATTTTATTCCAATTCATATTTTAACATTTTGTCTTTTCCAAAAATGAAAAATAGTCTTGATAGCAAAGGGGAACTGGGAATTAATCACCAATACACGATGAGTTTTTTTCTGTCTCGGGAATTTAGCTTTGAACTAATAGAATTGACTGCACGGTTTTTTAAGAAGGTATTCGCGGTACTTTGCTTAGCTTCCTGAAAATGTTTTCAATGTAAAAGCATTTCCGGATGCATACAGTTAATCTATTTGAAGTGAACACACATGGCACAAAATGTTTGTGAAATTAATGAAAAAATATCAACTCAGAACCTACAATATATTTCCAGAAGCTTTGTGCCAAATTATGCACTGCATGGGTATTTCTAATCATCTCTTAATCATTTCTAAATCATATCAAAATTTAATCTTTTTTCTTCTTTTGTAACATGATCTTTGTTGGAATGCAAGTGATTTCGAAATCTTTTCAAATTCAGTGATGCAATTCAATGCATCACCGTAATATAAACCGGGAATATAAACCCAGCTACTATGAATCTTGAAGAGAATGCTTATTTATTCTTTTCTAATTTGATTATATAATTTTTTTATTGTAGAAATGACTAACTTTAAGTGCATAAAATAAACTTATTTTGAAATTATTCTGACCTTATTGAGCGTACAGAAAACATATTTTCCCACAATCTTATTGACTAAAATTATGATATGAAATTAAAGAATTTTTTTCAAATAATAACTCTACAACGACAGTGTTTTGTTACGTTAAGAATAAAATTCTATTGAAGCTATTAAAAGCTGCCTTGATATGCCATTTGATAAAAATACTTTGAAGTTTCAGTCACATTTAAGTGGTATATACAATACATTGAGTTTTATTCAATAATGAATTTCTATTCCTTCTTGTCGCAGTAGAAACTCGATTTCTTTATGTATTATTCCACTGTTACATTCTAAACTGTCATACCGAAAATCACTTTTACTTCGAAAGGCAAACACCTATACAAAAAAATAAGAGTTAAGTAACAGCATTGCAACAAACAAATACTCTCAATTCCCTTTTACTGTATAAACTTTTCCTTTACCTGAGTGAGAAAGGGTAAAGACACCATTTCAAAAAGAAGGAATTCATGAATTCCATAAACTCTCGGTCTGAGCGCTGCTTATCACATATTTCACGACCTGTCAAAGTACACTGATGCGCAATCTTTTCAAAGTGAAAAAATAGAGTCTCTGTCGTCAAATATTTTAGACATAATGTAGGATAAAATATACGCTTTGAATTTTGATGCGAAACTTTTCGAAGAGCGTCTATTGATGTCTCTTTGCTGCTTTTATTTAACATAACAAAAGCCGATAGAAATTGATTTTGCAGTTTGTTATTACCTACATTTCAGCTGCTCCGGACACATCAGGACTTCTTTTCTGCAATGGGAGAAAGCTTGAAAGGGGCCGCTTAAGATTGATTTTAGCTTTTGATGGTTGCCTTGTATTTGAAGATGCGTGTATTGAACTGCCATCTTATGAAGAAAAATACCGTAATGTCACTAATCTGTTTACTGTAAACGAAAGTAAATCATATTTTCTTACATTTTGGGATCATAATATCAATATGTATTTGCAATTCCCTAATACTAGAATTGCGTTAAAAAGTTGCAACAAAAGCAACTTATTCTCCATAAGTTTGATTTTTTAAAGTAATTTGCAAAATTGGCGGCAGGCATAGAACTTGATTTTGAGTAATACTACTTTTTATATTGAAATAATGAATATTTTGTCCCACAATACTTCAAAAATATTCGTAAATACAATTTGTCTATACATATTGTCAAAATTGGGTTTCTCATATGAGCTCTCTAACTATAAGTGCTATTTATGATAATTATACTTTTAGATAAAAACTTGATAATTAATTTTCATATATAGTCGGGGTAACCACATATGCGAATGAAATACTGTGTGGGAAACCTTCTACATTCCGACTTGCAGCCTTACAGATATACAGCTGGATATGTTAGAATTATTCAGATCATAACCATGAGACACTATGGAAACCAATTATATCAGAAACCTTTAACAGTTTTACAACATATCTTGTGACTTAAACAGTTTATCTATGACAAAGTTGCTTTGAGAATTAATAGGAGAAAATGTTATTTTCAACAATAACGTATAGGTGTGTGGCAGTTTGAAAAAAATCTTGGACAAAAATAATTCCACTTTTCCGAAAGTTTTCATCATCAAACGTAGACCAACGAAATACCCATTATGTTACTAAGATTTTCATCTTTGGTTTTTAATATTTTTGATGTATATTAAATTTGCAAATTAATACTTTAATAACATAATTTTTTGTAGAATATTTTATAGTTTGTTGCTTCTAGCGGGAGAAACTCATCTTGTATTGAACATGTTGATTGGTTTTGATTTGGCTTTGAAGTTTTATCGGTGATATATCTCATGATTTTCAGCCTTGTTGAAATAATAAGGACTACATTTGAGTTGGCAGCTCATTATCTTAACTTTTAAATCACTTTGTGCAAGGTTTTGAGAATGTTTTCTTTAATGTGCAAAAACTCCATTTTTTGGTTCGTAGGATCTTTAGCGATTTCAAAATTCGAGCTAAAGATTAGGCATCTAAGTCGCCAGTCAAGAAGAGAAATCTTCGTAAATTTGATGGCAAACGTTAAGAACATGTACGTTGTTTTTTTGTCCTTAGGATTCATACAATATTTTGTTGCATATGTGAATAAAGTGACATTGAAACAAAAAAGGAAACAAAATATATTTTAAAATTTGAATGTGATGAATGTGTTCAGAAAAATTATTCGAACATAGTTTTTGCCTGTTTTTGTTTACAGTCACATCTTCAATAAATGTTTGGCTGTAGATTTTGTAAAATTAACTATGTTTCATATATTAATACTTTTAAAGTAAAGTGCAGTAACACTTTGTCACACATAATCATTGACTTATAACAAAAACAATCGTTAATTCGTGATTTAAATATTTCTTTATATTTTTGAGTATGCAGAGAAAATTTGTAAGAAAACGAATTAACATTTTCCATAAATATTTTCCAACACACTCCGGAATCAAAAGTTATCTGAACATCGTAAAAAAAAAATTGTTAATGCATTGTGTCAATATTAAATACTTTAGCTCAATACTATAACATATAAGGGTCTTACAAAAATACTGTGTAATATCTGAAAATGTATTGTGTAATATGTTTATTAAATGTTATATTTTATTCGTATGGAAATAATCATGTAAAATATTACAATATTGAATTTTTACAGACATTTTTAATGTATTTTGCATATTCAAAACATATTATGTAGGCATAGATTTTTTGTTGATAACATGATGAATGTTTTCAACATACAAATGGGACTGGCTTCGAGTATATCAAAACAATAGTTTTACATTAATTTTTAGTTTTGTTTACGGCACTTAATTGCAATATTTTGGGAAGAAATACATGGTCTTGTATATATCATTAGAACATTCTTCAACATTGGAACTTATATTACCATGAAAATTAATTATTAGTGATACTCGTAAAATATTAATACAGATTTAAAAGACATTGTCAAAATATGCTTACAATTAGAACTGGATTTATGTTTGGGCACTTATATTTAAATACATTATTTTGCAAACTTCAACCAAAACCTAATTTACTATTTCAATACATGCGAGAAAGACTCAATGAACATAAATGAAATTTTTCTCTGAAATTTTAATTGATTTGTTTTCAAAAATAAAGTTTAATTTAACTAAAAATTATTACTTCTTTTTTTTTTTTCCGAAATATTCTTGAATGTTTAAAAACGTTTTACATCACTCATATACTAAGAATAATTTTTTAAATTAAAAGTTGCTCAGAATATCCAGGTATATTTTGCAAAAAAAAGTTAAAATATTTTACAGAATATTTTTAAATTAAAAATAATTAGTTTTTCCCAATGTTAAGGCATTAACACATCAATCAATAACTCCCGAGACTAACCCAGAGATGGCGCTCGTAGTAAAAACACCGTGCAAGCGAAACAATGGATTGAAAAATGTTACCCGGACTCTTGTCCATCAAAAGCAACGATTTGTCGGTGGTTTGCCGAGTTTAAACGTGGTCGTACCGACACAAATGACGCGGAACGCTCGGGTAGACCTGTGGAAGCCGTTACACCGGAAAATGTGAGTGAAGTGACAAAAATTATAATGAAAGATCGTAAAGTGAAGCTCCGTGAGATTGCTGAGATGACACAGATATCATATGGAAGTGTATTTACTGAAAAAGGTTTTTTGAAGTGAAGTGAAAAAGGTTTTTTCCAAGTGGGTGCCGCGATTGCTTTCGATGGAACAAAAACAGCAACGAGTCGATGATTCAGAAAGCTGTTTATCGCTATTTACTCGCAACAAAAAAGATTTCTTGCGGGAAAAAAAAAAAAAAAAAAAGATTTGGAAAAGCGTTGGAACGATTTTATCACCCTAAAAGGTGATTAACAAAAGGTGTTATGTTGATGAATAAAAAAAAATTTTGCAAAAAAAAAGTTGTTTTCAATGTTAGTCTCCGGAGTTATTGATTGATGTGTTAAATACAAGCAATAATAATTTATCAACGAAATGACAAAAATACCCGGATTTCACGTCATACTTAATTTATGTGGCTAATATATATATATATATATATTGTTCCTGATTGCGGAAAATTCCAACACATGTTCTGTTCCTAGTTGTTCCGGTTTGGGTAGCTTTTCATGGGTCAATTCAGCCCTTTATCCCTTCAGGGTCATTTAATGAGTATCAAGTTCGCTTGGGAATTTAACTGGGGATCCAGTGTCGAGCTAGCCACTCGTCCTAGGCATTATTTATGTATGTATAGTATATTTTAGTAAAAAACTATTAAGTAAAGCTAACTATTAAGTCATGAAGTAAAACTAAAATGCAAATAGTATTAATAATTCAATTAAAAGAAATTCTAAAATGATAATAGAAAAAAATCATTAATATAAACAAAGTTAAATAAAATATGATAAAACCACATAGATGGAAACTGAGAGCATAGGTAAAAGTGAACAAAAGTCATTTAAAAAAGCTAAAAAAAAAGAATTATAGAAATTAAATAATAAAATTGCTGTTACAAGCTCTGTATTGTGATGTGTTTTTATATGTGAAACTATAGGTTCCAAACCATACCACTGAGCTATCACTTTATATTTATAAAACTTAAATTACCAAAAGTTAATGAACATCATAATACTAAGCATAATATCATAAAGAGAAATTATAATAATTCCTTCAAAAATTTTGAAAGATAAAAACTTTTTGTAATCGGAAATACTTAGTACCATAAAATTCATCCGGAGTCCGTTTAAAATTTGTTGTTTTCTAAATAAAAGCAACGAAGCAATTTCATCGCTGCGAAATTTTTGAAAAATATCAATTATGTACCTCATTCCTTTCTTATTATATTTCTTTGGTTTTTTCTTCCGAAAATAAATAATTCAAGTCTTAAAAAAGGATATTTCGTATCAAATCACATTGCTTTCCTTTTTCTATAAATCCTTTTATATCAAATAACCCAACAATAAATAAAAGATGTATTTGCTTCTCCGATGATGTTTTGGATAGCCTGATTCCATTACAAAACTGATTTAAAACAATTCTTTTTAAAATTTCATGGTGAAATTTGATGTTATGTTTAGTTTTATTTCTGTTAAGAAAAATATTTGTATTTATTTGTAGCCTATATAATTTTTCTGTGATATTGATATCAAAATTTTTTAAACATTTGTTTACTACTTTTCGTAGCTACTTTCACATCACTCAATATTATATTTAACATAATTAAAAAAAGTTTTAAAAATTCCACTAATGTGTTGTTTTATTCAAATTTTGAAAGCAAAATTAATATAATTAGGTAAAAAATAGAAGTCCCTTTTAATTAAGATTTCGTATCGGTTTCTTATTGCTTTGCTTGCTTTTTATTGTATTTGAATTTAATCCTATACCCAATTAAGTGTAGAAATTTCATCATAAAGTTAAACATAACACAGTTTTTGTATACACAGTTTTGTACACAATTTTGTTTCTAATTAATTATAATTGTTTACATTTCATCTCGATATAGGATACTCAGTCGCAAAGATGTAGATGTTTCTTAATTAAGCATCTCATTAATGACTTTTTGTTTCAACTTAAAAGTAAATCACGCAAAGACGTTTGTATTCAATGGTTAAGAAATGCAATTAAATTTTTCCAGAAATCATGTTGACTCTTAAAGTTTTTTTTTTTTAAATGTATTAAAACTGCAAGAAAGAACAATCATACCTCAGATAACAGAAATAAAATATCTCATATTTGAATACATGAAATCACATGTAATATTATTTGAAAATGTTCTATCAATGCTTTCTATTTGAATTAAAGCTCAGAAAATAATTGGCTATTGATGTATAATTATAATCTTTCACTGGAAGCAGATTTTTTTTTTGAAAAAAAAATACAAGGACAATGAGAGAGATTTTATTTATAAAGAAAAAAAAAACCTTTAATGTTTCGAATAATTTTTCTTTTCGAACATTGTTTAAGATGATTTTAAATTATTGAATTTGTATGGAGGTATGTATGCTAATTGAATAGGTAGATTTATAAAAATGTTGCTTATGGATAAATGTTCGAAAAGAATTGTATAAATAAGAAATCGTATGATTGACACGGGCGATTTTATTTGCAAAAGTTATACATTTAAATTTCAAATTTTATGGTTCTGTTATTTCAGAGAAGAGTGGAGATATTTTTTAACATTTAACAGTATTTTCATAGCTAAGAAGTTAATCATTGTAAAGAAAAAAAATTGCTTTAGAAATTTCTAAACGGTAAATAATGTCTATAAAATTTAACCAAGCAATATTTTTTTTCAATCTATTTTAATAATTTATACCATGTACTAATTTGTTCCCTTTTTTGTGAAATATTTTTTAGACTTTTACTGTTTAAATGTCTTAGACAATTTTTTTATATCCTTATCAACAAAATAAGTTTGTTGCATGTTCTCTGTTACAGTATAATTTTCTTAAGCGACTGCTGTTATGATGAACAAATTACAGCCCTTGCATTAAATTTTTATAGAATATAGTTTTTCTTATATTTGTATATTGCGCTATGTCAGGAGAATGCAAAAAGTTACTAGTAAATTTAACGTTGAAGTGTTTCGTTCTCGCTATTAATTGATAGTATAATCATTTTAGACAAGTTTCTAAAGAAATGACATCTAGACATTAGCGTCAGTAAAGTGCCTGTCATTTTTGAAGTTAACTGCTTGGGATTTTAAGCTGACGATTTAAAAAACTCTTTAGTATAAAAAGGTCCGAAAAGTTCGAGTTTGGAAGACAAGTAGCTGGGGGAAATTCACTAAAACATTTTTTTTAATCTTATAATAAACCTGCAGTTTTTTTTTTCTTTCAGAAAATAGTTGTATGGTATTTTGAAAAAAAAAAATAAGTATATAAAAAAGTTTATATTCAATTTTTTCCCCTTCATTTTACCCACCAGTAAAGATGTCATTATTGATTTATTGACTCAAAAACTCAAGCAATCACGGCGTGGATTTTTAGACGATACAAAAATAATCTTATAGGAAAAAAGATTAGCCTTGAGATTTTGGCCGTGTATTGCAAAGCAGGAAAAAAAAAAAAGAGGAAAAAAATTTCCTCCATCCCTTTCCATGCTTTTTTACGTGAGCACGTCTATATTTGCAGTAAAAATACCTTAAAAGCAACCTTAACAAAACAGGAAAATACTTCAATGGCCTATTATCAAAATAATCTTGAAAAAAAAAAAAGAAAGAAAGTACATTTAAAATAACAATGATTTAATGCAATTTATTATTTTCATGATATTTAATGAACGAAATGAAGATTCAGGTTTTATGGATAGATCAACTTCTCTTGAAACGTAAAATGTATGAAATTTTTTATACGAGATTTGATTGAAATGTAATGCCTCAAGACGATAGCATTTATTTCCCCTCAATTCATCTTGTAATTGAATAGAGAAGGTATCTTCTGTGTATAAAGCACTATTCACTTTTATATTTACCATCCATATCCATGCACTTGCGCCAACGCGTAACTAATAGGGCAAACGAGTCGGAGGAGAATTTCGGTGGTTGTTGTAGTCACCAAGCTTTAATGGAAGCCTTCATCTCTTCATCAAAACGAAAGTGACGTTCTTTTAGATGCTTTCATCTTTAGGAACAGGTAAAAGTCAAGTACAATGGCGCCTCGTTGTTTAAACCTACTTTTCAAGTAGATCACCATCTTCATTAGTTCTAAGCACATCAACGACTCCTGGCGAATTATTCAGGAAAGGCATGTAACTTTCAGTTACGGCAAAAAGTTTGAAAATAGAGTGACAAATAAAAAAAAAAAAAATATGACCGTAGAGACATCACTTTTCAATAGAGCCTTTTATTATTTTTTTTTACCATAGAATACAAAAATTATTGATATTTAGTTTAGTTTAGTTTTTATTAACGTCGCACTAGAAGCAACACGAGGGCTATAGGCAGAATACCCAAGGGGACCGAGCTCACCCAAAAGTTTTAGAGTTGCAAACCGGCCCCCGGGAAACAATCACCCCCGCACTCAGCATTTATTGACAAAATAACATAAGATTTACGTAATTTTGAAATAAAGGTCAAATAAAATGTACAAGGTATTTGCGCAACAAAAAATATACATGACTGAAACACAAGAAATAAAAAATAACAGTTGAAAATTTCTTGCAGAAATAAGATGCACAACAGATTAAATAGCACAATACAAAAACGTCCACAAACTGGTAAACAAAAATGAAGTGTTAGACAAAGGAATGAACATATATACAAGACATATAATTATAGCTACACGGTAAGGGATGATAAAAATATAGAGAAATATAATAAAAGTTTGAAACAATTAACAAATTTGTTGGGTAATTTTACGAGCGTAAGTATACATGATTTAAGCTTAGAATGCAAGTAGGGATTTTCACACACGGACCTGAGCCAAATAAGTTTCGCTTTAACAACAGGACATTTTAAATGAAAATCTCTGGTAAAAGGACAAGAGAAAACGAAATGGACCACCAGACCTCCCAGTAAGAAAGAAGCTTATTTCTTAAACTCATAACTATATGAGACCGAGGGGCAGGGACATTCATTCTCTCACCATAAGTGACAGCGAGCTTTGCGAAGAAATCTGCGATTTCGTTACAATAATCTCCAAAGTGGGCCCGAACCGAGTGTAAGTTGTAAAAATCAGAATAAGTTGTTAATTTTTCTTTAATGGTATTGATAAAAGCCGATTTATTTCTGGTACTCTGCAGTAGCAATATAGATGATAAACTGTCGGAGTAAACAGAAACTTTGAAGTTATGCGAGACGGCCCACAAAACGGCAAATCCGATTGCTGAAAGTTCGGACTGGAAGTTTCTGAGAAAACTGAATTATAAAAATTCAGTTTGAACATGTAGATTTTGTTTAGGACACCCCGGTTGAAGACACACATGGATAACCCAGTTTCGGACCCGATCGTTGATCCGTCGGTGTAAATCTCCCACTCGGAGGGTCCTGAAAATTTGTTAAGAATAAGAATTCGTTTTTCTGGACGAAACAGTTCTCAGTGAGACATTTGAATCAAATGGGATATTATTAATCAGGTGAAAAAACATGAAATTATGCCGCCTCCAAATTTGATACTTAAGAAAATGAAATTTTATGGTCAGATGAACAAGGAGAACCCCAGCAATCCGCTGCAAAGCAGAAGTGGGAGATGTCCTATAGGCCTTGGTAATTTTAAAAGGTAAATTCTCTAGTTAGTAATTTGCTAGTAATTAGCGTAATAATTTGCTAAGAGTTTAGGTCACTACTCCAAACCCCCGCACCATAGACAATAAAAAGTTCTATAACGCATAAGTGCCACAGTTTGTAATTTTTGAAATTAAAATCATTGAAGGATACTCTATTGGAATTTAATGAGTTATAAAATTTTTCTTTAAGATAATTAATGTGGGGACTCCAAGAGAGCCGGTAGTCAATCAGAATACCTAAATATTTATAAAATTTACAAATTTTTATGAAGGAACGCACACAAAAGAATGCTACTGCCGTTTTGTTGCAAATCTCCAAATTCGGAGCAAAATTTAATAATTTGACGATGTTATTTATCATTATTTTTCTTTTAATCATTGCTTGATGATAATGTTACTAAAATTGACATTAAAAATTTTTTTCTGATAATAACTCAAAAATATAAAGTACACGAAGATGGCGATTTTTGCTGATCACCAAAAATATTGAAAATTTTCTCAACGACAGTACAGTGAACCTATAATAAAGATGATCTGGTTGTTGTTCCCCTATTTCATTTTAAAATATTCTTTTTTAGAGTGAGACTTATCGACTCTTAAAAGAAATTTGCGCCTTGAAAACATTATTAAACCAAATTACTATGATATAGCCTTTTTTAACTCTTCATATAGAAAAATTCTAATAGCAAAGACTGAAACAATGGGAATAATATATTAAAATTGTGTTTACATTAGAATTATTTAATCAAAAAAAATCTACAAAATGTTTAAAATAAGTACTAAAATTCTTTTTGTGGTATTCGCAATTCAAAATTTTCCTTTTAAAATCTTTTTTTTTTACTTTATAAATAATTTATGCATTAAAACATGTGATGTACAGTTTTCCAAACAATTTGGACACCCTTTATAATTTTCGAAATTCTAACGGTAAATGGATTAAGTTGGTATTATTATTAAAAGTTCAAAAGGATCTGAGTAATTATTTTGACAAATTACTTAATTTACTCAAGGATCACAGTTAAATAATTTCTGAACATTTCTCATATTCAGGAATCCATTTTTTCCCCGGAAGTTAGCAGTGGATGGCTTAAACAGCCTATGTTCCAAATTTCACCCGAATTTGATTATTAATTCCAAAGAATTTTTTTTAATTATTGAGGGCTGTATACTAAATTACTTTTCTTAAACGATTCATATTTTTTTCCGTTTCCAAACACCACTTGAAAAATAGATTGATTATTAAGATTATTTAACTAGAATATCGTCGCTTTAGATTCTGCGATTTTGTATAAATTTGATCGTGATTATTTCTTGAACTATTGAAAGAAATTGCACGAAATTTTGAATTTAGGGGTTTCAGAATTTGAGGAATCTGAATATATAAAATTTTGTTATGTTGTGAATTCAATTTTTTTTTCATAACTGCATATAAATCCTTATATATTTTAATAAATTAAAGCAATTTTATTTTGTCTTACATTCTTAAAGTTGGGAAATAACTATCTCTCTCTCTTGGTGAACAAATCTTTGAAAAATACGGATCAGTAATTTCTTATCGTGAAATGTTCAAACACTCATTTAATATTAGAATATGACCACTTATCAAACCATAATAACTCAAAACTTCTTCACAGAATTTTATGAGGTTTGAAATGTGGGCTTATGTCATGACGAAATATGAAATGCGCGAAAACCATGACTCAGTTACAGAGAAGTTTCTTTTTAGAAGTTAATTAAGTGCTTTAATGAAGTTAATTAACCCAATAGCATCATAACTCAGCTCCATTTGAAAAAAACAAATATGATATGTTAGATTGTTGCAAATGAAATAGCCGTTGTGAGTCCCGTTTTTCTTAGCAACGGTTGCCCCGACGGTTTCGCTCAGGTACTCGCAAATCGAGCAATAGTCGAGTATAATCTACACCGCGGTAAAGTTAATCATGGAAACCAGGCTAATAAGGTTGCTCTACTTGAATGAATTAAAGTTAACCCTTTGATGGTTGTGTGAGACCAGCTCGCATTCGAATAGAGCACCACAATGCGTGCAAACGAGTTCAGCTCGTCCGAAGTTTATTAACCCAAATGGTTGCAGCCGAGCCCTACTCGTCTAGCGAAAATATCTCCCAATGCGTGCTGACGATCTGAGTTCGTCCGCGTATATTACCCTGCGTTGTCTGTGTTACAAACCATACTCACTACAAACTTTAATTAGTTTGATACCATACTGATGGCAATACGGGAAATGTGAAATTTTTTGCATAGTAAGTGACTGATACAGTTGTTGTTGATCTAATTATTTTTCTTGTATAATTGGTTGGAGTTTGTTATTGAAATAGCTAAAAAAGACAGCTAAATAATTCCGATGATAAATGTTTGATATATGTGATAAATAATTCCATGTCTTAAAGTGCATCACACATAAAAAGAGTTTTAGGTAAATATAACAATTAAATGTTTCATGAAGTTTTGAAATGCTTGTATTTATTTAGATTTTTAATATATTAATTTACAAACTACTATTTATAACATTTCTCCAAAGGATTGCAACGGTATTGAAAATTTGATTCTCTACGACAACCGGACAAGTGTTCCTTTCAGTGGTTGGGAGTGCCTGATACCAATTTCAGGAACCCGAAACTACCATTACATTACATCGAAAGAAAGTGTTATTAATTGTATGTGTTCTGCCGCTGGCGTTATTTACTGTTGCTCTGTTCCGCATGATTGTAGGATTATTCCAGATTGATATTGTACAGATATGAGCCATGAGCCTCATGCTAGTTCTCTTGTTTCTAGATAACGCCACGTCTCCTGTCGCGATTGCAACCATGCAGCATATTTGCATGTTGGGTTACAAATATCTTCCTCACCTTGCGTACTGATCCTACTTGTTCCTAACTAGTTACCGTTTCTTTTGGCATTTGAGTCATCATTTGCGCCAGAAATACTTCGGCAACGACATATCACACATTGAAGCAGTCGAGAATTTAAGTATGTCAGAGTCGGATTTCTACGAAAATAGCATAAAACCATTATTTCCAAGGAAAGTGGAACCGTTATCTGACGGCCGCAGTATTGCGGTAGATGATGCCACTAAAATTTTGACTATGTAAACCAGATGGCTGGTTTCATAAAGAACGGAACGTAAATCAACGGGTAAGGTATGTTTTTTTAGAAAAGACTTGACATGGAAAATTGATGACGTCGTCCACAGCAATATTGCAGCCACCAAATAACGGCATTGCTGTCCTAGGAAACCATACTTTAATGGTGCTGATCAAACTGGCAACATCGTATCTTTGCTGCAGGTGACTATTTTGATTAATAAATTATAGGGAACCTTCATTTTCTATGTTTTTAATATTAATTCCGTTCGTTATTCCTGCAATTTCATTTGCAACAATTAAATCACTTTTATTCAGTAGTTTACATAGCTTACTTAAATCACTTTGTTTTTGGGAAATTCGAAAGTGATTAAAAAAAAATCTCATTTTATTGATGAAATGCATGGCAAAACTACATTACGATATCTTACAGTTAGCCCAAAAGGCGTGAGAGTTTCCTATATTAAGAGAAATGCGTTGAAAAATCAGGGTATATATATAAAAAGGATATATTTTTTTATATTTTTAGAAATCAACTTAGACTTGTTTCTATCCATCTAAATATTTGTTTTCTATTCTAAATTTTAAAAAGTATATTTGTACATGAAAACTCTTCTTTCGAAGATACATCTTTAGACAAAAATATGTCTCATACATCATACTGATGTTCTTCTACAGTTTCATTAAATAAAAAGTTTATCTTAGATAAGAAAAACTCGCAATAAACACTTTTAAAAAAGATTTCCTACCACCATAGAATACTTGAAATAAATATTAGCCTAAGAAAAGTTTACCACAAGTAAATATTTATGTCAGAATTTACGAAACGAAATACAAATATTAATAGTTGCTGATTTTTTTTTTCTGCTTAAAAATACGTCATAGAGATATGATATATTAACTGAAAGTGATTTCGCATGAATTATTTATTTAAGAAAATAAATATGTGTAAATACATATTTCATAAGGAAATATTTGTTCTGTTTATTAGTAGAATATTATTTATCTCCAGGGTAAATTCCGAAATTTATTTCTTACTAAATTACTATATAGAATTCGAAAATAAAGCAATAGATAAAATTTCCGTCTTGTGATACCGATGCCAGAAAGTTTTCCTCAATACCATAAGAAATAAAAATGTCAGATACAAATTATTAATATAAATATTTTTATAAAGTGCTGTTTTATCTAGATAAGAGGCGAATTAGTTAGAAATTTGACTATATTCATTAGGTTAAAATGAAAAATTTCAACCTAGATTAATTTTTTTAAATATTTAAATTTGCCCTTGCATTTGAAAATACCTTATTATTTAAATGCCTTATTATATAGTTTATATCCATTAATGGGAGTAACGTATTAATTTTTATATGTGACGCCTCCGCTTTGCTGTTGAGGTTCTGAGCGAGATGCAGTTAAAAGAGGCAATTAAGCAACATTTAAAGTATATTTATTCTATCTAAAACAACTCATATCTATACCTTATTATGAATGAGGAGCGATTACACACTCGCGTCGTAATTAAAGATTATAATTGAAATTTCTACTCATCTCTCTCACACACAGTAACAATAATTCTGGATCAGTCTTAAGAATAAACGCATGCAAACTGGATCAGTTATATATGATATCTCATCTAATATCTCAACGCATTATTTTATACATATCGTGAGCACATCATTATCAATAAACTTCTTATCAGTAATCACGGCAATTATCTTCATTATCTTTCTTTGTTGATTCAGCTAACCCTTCTCTCCAATCATTTCCTATTCAGTACACTTTTTGTATAGAAATGCTGATTTACGTGAATACATGTTCTTTCTCAAGACAAGTAACGTAATAAAGGAGCCCAAAAGTTTAGAGAAAGGGGGAAAGTATGACAAGCCGTTACAAGCATCTAGCACATTAAAGGTCTCCAAGCAAAATTTACTTGCCTTTTCTACTTGCCTACACCTTTTTTTTTAATAAATGCTGATTCACGGGAGACTCTAGTGTCTTTTACATGACAAGTTTCTCAAATCAAATAATGTAATAAAGTAGCCCAAAAGTTAAGTTGTAGGGGGTAACGCATGACAAGCCGTTACAAGCATTCAGCACATAAAACGTTTCCAAGTAGAATTTACTTGCCTACAATTTTTATACTTGATTACACTTTTTTTTTATAGGAATGATGATTTACATAAGTACTGGGTCTTTCATATGACAAGGTTCTCAAATCAAGTAATGCAATAAAGTAGCGCAAAAGTTTAATTGAAGGGAGAAACGCATGACAAGTCGTTACAAGTATTATGCACATAAGAAAATTCCAAGTAGAATTTACGTGTCTTACAATATTAAATACTTATAATAAGTAAAAGATTTGTTTGTTGAAGATTGAAAATCAAATAATAAGTCCTTTGTGTATTTGATCAAAATATTTTAAAGTATAAAGATCAATAATTTTCTTTAAAAAATGTTGGGTACATTGTGGAAGTTTAAGACAAAAAATTCATAGCCTTCTATTACTTGTGCTACATAATCGAAAACTAAATCTAATTATTATCATTCATACAGTACCAATGTATCAATATCCATAACTATAGAGCGGCGCTTCTTAAACTGTGCGTGTCTACAAGTTCGTGAAGTTTTAAATGCAAATTCATGAATTGAAAAAAATATAAGAAGCAATCTATATTTAATTTAATATATTATATTTTCCTGCGTCCTGCAATTACAATCGTAATACGAGCGAAATCGAGCTGTAAATCATATTTACGTATCGAAAAATTACTACTAAATGCATCATATAATAGTGGTGTCACATTGCTATTTTAGTATATTTAAGAATCGAAATATAATTTTATTAAAAATTAAATAAATTAGAATTTAAGTTTCGTTATTTATGAATTTTTAAAATGAATTGGAAACTTAATTTTTTTTTCATGCTTGTTTATGATTGGGAATGAGGAAGAATCTTCCGAAATTTCTATGCTGGGAAGTGGGGATCGCGCATGACTAAAAAGTTTAAGAAGCACAACGATACAGCCATAGAATCCGAATGAAATTTAAAAATAAGTGTAACACTGTAACCAATTCTATCCTTCTTTCTCAAAATAGTGGATGCAACATGTTTTCATGTAATCGTCATGTATCTAAACTACAATTACTTAATATCGCATATCTTATTATATTCTCCCTTCTTTTCTAAATAGCATGGAAAAACGATGAATTATATTCGTTCGTAGTGGAATTTAAAATTCAAATAGTCCCTAGCTTTAATCTTCTGAATAAGAGCATTCATTCCGTTAAAAATGAAAATCGAATTAGAACGTGCTGAATAAATGAATAAGTCAACAAAACCCGATTTGGGTAATTCATCTAGATAGAATGTTTCCTGTCATATCTCCTTCGACGTTTCAAATTAAGCGTTGTTTTCTTTTTTACCAAGAAAGAATTAAATTATTTCCTCCACAACGAATCCCCCAAACGTCCTATTTGAGGGAAGAAATTATTTGTTTGTTTCTCAAAATGAATTAATAAGCAACAAAAATGAATGTCGCGGAGTTAAGATATTCGTGGAACTGTTTCTAACAAATTCGTGCCAAGAGCAATGAAAAGTGTTTATTTGAATTTTATAGCTGCCCTAAGGGTTTGGTTTACTGTTAGAAGGAAAAAAAGGAATTGCTTCATTCGTTTGAGATTTTTAAAAAAGATTTATTTGAGAATGTCAGGGAAATTTTAATGTCAATAATGCAAAAGACTAATTTGATTTATTTTGAAATAGCCTAAAATGGATTATTTTTACTGGATTGAAAAGATGCTAATTGGCCTTATTTATTTATTTGTCTAATTCCCTATTTTAAAAATAACAATTAAATGTGATTTTTTATTACAGATTGGAGAGAATAAAATAAGAGAATCAAATGTAAATAGATTCAATGGAATCATGTGAATATATGTAATAAAATATAAAAATACTACTTAAGATTCATAAAAGGAAAAAAGCATTAATTTTTCGTTTATTACTGATATATATTTAGTGGCGGATCCAGGGAATGGGCCAGGGGGCACGTGACTCTCCTGTTATAATTTTACGTCCTGACAAAATGACATACCTGAATAGGATATCCCATCCAAACTTAAATCAGAGAGAGCCGGGGCGAGTTATGACATTTATTGATTTTTTTTAATTTTATAATGTGTTTACTACATTTTTATTCTATCTGCAAGTTTTTATAGCACTGTTATTCATCCATCATCTGTACCCACAGAAATTCGAAAAATTTATTCATTTTAACATCATAAATATTTTTTCAAAACTAACTGGCTGTTAAAACTACCCCAGGTTTGGGACAAGTTGTAATAGACGTGAAGCAAATATAGTAACAATAAAAGTGATAGTATTTAAAGATGTTTTTCTAATTATTCTTTATTTAATGTACAAAAGACATTTGATAATTATTATTACATAGTATGGTGGTATATAGTATAAAGTGGCTAATATGTGTCGTAAAATATGAAATAAAATTTAAGGAATCAACATAAAAGTCGGTTTTCAGAATAGACACTAATGGTAGATTGTTTCTTCTCACATATTAAATGTGTACCCAAATCATGCAAACCAGGCATTGAACTTATTCTCCTGCATCAAAAATGCTGTAGGCATTTATTCAAGATTAAGCTAAACTACTCTTTCTCTTTTTTATTATCGATTCGGTTTCTTCAAAATATTATCTTTAACTTTTTATTTACCCTATCCATTCTCTTGATTTTTTTTTTTTCATATTAATTATATTTTCATATTAATTTTCAGTGCGCTTTTGTGGTCTTGTTAGTTAGGAAGGTGGATTTTCTTTTAATTCAACCTCTGTTAAACTGATTAAGAAATGAAGAATTACATGGAGACTTCATCTTTGAGGTTGAAAAACCATTTTTTCTTAATTGGATACTTGTTGATCCTGAAGTTGGCTCAATAACATTTTCCTTTGTCATCTAACTTATATCCCCACTAACTCTTATATTCAATTCCGAATTCCGTTAGTGATTTTAGCAGTTCGGAATTCTCAAGAAAAAATGGCAATTCATAATCAATTTGGGTGATAGGTGACATGGAATGGTTCAAAGCTAGAATCTTGAAACAAATTCAACATTTGTCTTGAATCCGGTCATAATATTGACAGGGCTTAGTTAAATTAAATATATCTTAAGAGAAATGTAACTATTGTTGCCGCAACATGAAAATAAAAAACTTAATGTATTAATCTATTCTCAACAACCGTCTTTGTCCTTTCAGCTATCGAAATGTGGTGTATGGTGAAAATCGAAATGTGGTGGCTTATTGTGACCATTTAGCTTTTCCTCAAAAGGAGACATCTACCGATTTTTAGATAATAATCTGGGCTCAAGATAATTTATATTTCGTCGTAGTTTTTTTTTTTTCATGATTAAAAACAATATGAATAAACACATGGAAATAAATAATTTATATAATTCTATATTTTCCGAAGAACAAATTTGCTTTAATACATTTGGTGTTGATTACAAATAAGAAAATTTTTTGACAGGATTTCTTAAATTTATTTTGGAATTTAATTCAGGTTTAAGAATTGTGACTTGAAGTTGTGTTTCTTCGCTTCACCGCATTATATTCATGTGAAGGACTTTTTCAGTGGATACATTAGTATCTTTTTGTCCGTTTTTTTAATGTTACAGATGTTTGCTCTATTTCAAAACGGGGAACAATTCAGCGTTTTGAATCTGCACTTGTTGACATTGGAACATGCTATCAAAATACGAGTCATATGGTGACATTTCACATGCTGCATCTAACTTTAATATGATTTTCCAGTTAAATGAAAGTTGCCATGAATCGGAAATTTCTCAACAAGGGGCTAGTTGTTACATGTTACTACTAGCCCCATCGTATGGTTCTGAACATTTCAGTTGTTTTATAAAAGTACATTGCAATTAGTAAAAAAAAATTAAAGAATCAAATTAAACTTAAAACATAGATACAAAAAGAATAAGTAAAAACATTTTTAGAAAGGTCAATTAACTTACCTTTAATCACAATTTACGAAATATTTTTTATTCATTGATTAGCAGAAACGGAGCATATGCACATGGTCTCATTACTCGTTTTAGCAGGTTCTGATAATGCTTAAGTCTTAGAGCCCATCACAAGGATCACATTAAAAAAAATTAAGATGATGATTTTTTGCTATACTTTACACTGTATAAAAAATCCATAGTGTTATCAGAATTTGCGTTGTGTGTGTGCAACATTTTATTTCAGATTACTACATTATTATTTTTACTTTTGTAGAATTAGTCGAGTAATTATTTATGAAGGAAATATTTTTATTGTAATTTTTCAACGACCAAAAATTATACATGTGAAAACGTTAAATGATATTTTTTTGCATTCAAATTACTATAATTTATGGAGAAGGAGAAATGTTCAAAAATTATCTTTCCCGCAAACTTCAAAGATACTTCATTCATAGAAATGTGCCCTCAAATCACTTAAAGGTTTTTAATGACTGAGATACCCGATGTTCGTATCAAATTCGAGTACTAATGTAACACCACGTTATGATTCAACTTCAAACTGGTAGAGATACTCAAATATTAACATCAACAAAATTGTGAAACCTCTGCTAACGGAAAGTCAGATTTAATGACATCTGTTAGTGTCTATATAAATAAATTTGTGTGAAGAAACTGTGCGGGGGTCTAGAAACCTGAAGTTAATTTTCAGGATCTTTTATTTATGTAAAGTATAAACTGCATAATTTAATATTTCGATTTCCAAATGTTCAGTTGATTTTTTTTTTCTTACTTTCGTCTTTCTTCTGAAAGGTTTGAAATATTAAATTTATTTCCTTAATTTAAACTACTGTTATCAAGTTGCATTAGCATAGTTCAATGGTAATTAAAACAAATTCAAACAAATCTAAAATATGTTAGAAATTATAAAATGTGCCTCAAATTTCTTTTAAGCTAAAATAGCTGTGAGAAAATAACATGTTCTTTCTTTCTTTTAAGAAATGCAAGTTATACAATTTGTGTTATACATGTAAATATTCAAAATAGATTTATTGCGAAAAAAATAAAATCTCAGTTGCTTATACTGCCAATATTCTTCGCCAAAAAAGAAAACGAAATTACAGTGAAAAAATGATAAAATTTATTTTCGAATAGCTCCCTTATATTTCAACAATTTATTTTTGATTTGGTACTTATACTGATTCACAAATAAAACAAATAAAAATGTTAATGTTAAGAAAATTGCAATTAACAAACATGAGAATAAAATAGATTTTGAACAATAACTCTATTTGTGTAAAGAGAATAATGCACTTATCTACATCAGTCTTGATTTTTAACATCATTAAATAATTCATTTTTTGCAGATATTACCTCTCTGATTCTTGAACGTATCAAATTTTTTTTTTCTATATTGGAAATAAAAAATTTAAATGACTGAATCAGCAATCTTTCAACGAACAATTGTTTTCTAAAATCTTTACCATTTCTTGCTAGAAATATTTAGATTTTGATTTTTATATTTCTTTCCTTAAATGAATTGTAATAACATAAATTCAATATAACCTTTGTTGTAATGAAGTTTTTTAAGTCTGAATGTCACCTTATTACCTTTTATAACATATGTGAAATCAATATTAAAAGTCGGTTATATACTGACGCAATAATAGTATATGTTGTACCTTATTCTTTTAAATCCCTTTTTATAATTTATGTTCTTGTAATTTTTTTTATTCTTTTTTTAAGCGAATTACTTCATGTTTAATTTAACAGATGCACTGAAACTTTATGTATTTTTCTTCATCCTAGTCTTCAAACTGCAAACAATCAATCAATTTCTTTCTTAGCTTTTTTTTCCTTTCTAAAACTGGTGTGATAAGAATAAGTACTGAAAACTAATCAATCAAGTGCCGTTGTTAAAGAATTTTATCGGATTCTTATTTTCGAAACAGCTATTTTTTTAATAGTTGACAAAAGATAAATCAGTTATCATTTCTCCAGGAACAGCAGTTTTGCATTTATCAAACTGATAATTAGAATCTTCTTTCTGTAAGCAAAAAGTAATAAGAAGACGTAATCGATAGAAGACGAATACGATTAAATTTCGTTGAGCAAGCATTGCTAAGTTTAACTTAACAAATGTTTGCCATTTTGTAATTGTTTACTTTTATTCATTATCTCATATATATACTTTTCTTCGGCTTAATAGGCAGAGAATTATTCAAGAGTTTATTTTGAAAATATAAAAGCGTTAAATATGCGATCAAGTAAAAAAAAACTGCTGTGTATTAATATCATATACAAAGCTTTCTAACGAAATATATTTTTCAGTCGCGTTCACATTAAATTAATAATATGACTACATATTATGAAAATCAGGCTTACAACTTTCAACTATAATCTAGAATCATTTTATTCTTCGAAACCATAAAAAACTTTTTACAAAGGTACAGTTACATATGCAGCGAAATAAAGCAGACGTTTTTTTTCGTACAAAAAATAATTAGTAACAATTTTTATGAAGAACAGAAAAATTAATTAACCAAAAGATATTTTTAAGTTCGTTTCCATGACTCATTTTCCTCATAAAAAAAAGGAGGGGATTGTTGAGTAGTGCAAATTTATAAATAGGTTTAATTTTATCGATCAGTGTGAATTTTTGAATTAATTTTTTAGATTGCATAATTTTAAAAATATTTTTATTTTTACTATTCTATACCTTTATCACGAAGGTTTTTGAACTAATCTCGCGTAAGATGGAAAGTGTATTTGAATGGAAGTACGTTGTGTAATCAAATATGAATTTTTGTTTTACTATCATTACGAAAAAGAAGTCAAGGAGTAAATTTCTTTAAATAAAGTTGTTTTTGAAATTTCTTTTCATGAAAATAAAGAAATGATAGAATAAAAGTTTTAAAAATAGAAAACGCTTTTCTTTATTGAACAGAAGTATAACTCGTTACGTAATACATTCGATTTCACGATGTCGTTATAATGTACTATTTATTAAAATAATTAATCCTTGACTATTATTGAAATTCATTTTTAGCAAAACTCTTTTCTACCGTAAACACTGAAGAAGTCCTTTATAGAACTCTGAGAACCTTCCAAGTCATTAATAAGCACAATGAATCGTATGAATTATTAATAGCATTCCAAAAAAAAAAAAAAATTCACGCAACTGCATAGACCATCGTTCACAAACACCTGCTGCTCTATTGAAATCAAATCGAGTCTTGAAAAACAATTTCGAGAATCATGCTTCGCCAATCAGTTAATGAGCACTATTTATATCTGCCTCTTAAATTGTTCCCCTGTGAAGAAGTATTCGAAACCTCTCTTAAACTGAAAGAACTTAGGAAGCGTGAATAAAGGGGAAAAAAATCTAGCCCTCTTCTGGAAACTCAGAAGAGCTTTAAGAATCTCTAGAGCACACTTAAAGCAAACTCGTGGAGGAAAAATATCTTCTCTCCAAATGCAAAGTCGTCGCTTGCATTTATTAGTGCTGTCTGCGCAGATTTAATGGATAAAATTTACCTTAACTTAAAGGAGATACGTTTGAACAAAGACACTTAAATCAAGTGTTAGAGAAATACGTTCGAATTCTTGCTAAGACTATGAGAAAAGGCAGTTGGGGCCGGGGTTGTGTTTCCCTAGTGGCCATTTTCTGTAGATGAAAATTTCGTTAGCTTTGAAATGGCCAGCAAACATTCCCTAAAGGAATTTCGTGAGCTGCCTTCATGAAATGTTTGCTTTCCGTAAGACTTATTCTCCTTTCTAGTTAAATGATGATATGTTGCTAATTTGTGGGTGAATTTATTTTCGCTGCTTCAATGCTATGAGTCCTCGAAAGTTACCTAGAAATTAGTTTCTGAGAGTACATATTAGTTGATTTTGCAATAAAACTTACCAGTGTAAATATAACTCTCATTTTAACAATGGGTACTTTTAAGACTTTTAAAATTTTGCTTACATTAATTGGATTTAAGATGTTCTGTTTTGAATGGTATTTAACTAAAGTTTTTAATATTTTTTACATAACTGCAAAGAAATATTTCACTTATTATGATTAGGATTTTAATACTACCAATATGAGTTCACCGTTACTTACAATAAGAATAAATATAAGTAACCCCTTATTTTAATGTTAGTTATATATTTATATATTTCTAGAATAATACCTGTAAACGGTTTCAGAGTATATAATCTTAAGTATCACTGATACAGATAAGTTGTTATATTTAAATGTTGATAAGTTATCGTAAGAGATCAATTATATTAGAGGCTTGAAAGATTAGATTTGTCAGAATTAGTAACTTATTTGGATTCCTTTAACGAGTCTTAAAAGTCTGCTTTTTTATTGCAGCTGATTGAGAGCATTTAAAAATTCTAATTTAAAATTCTAAATGAAGCAGCATTCAATATGAAGGATTTTAGACATCAAAATTTCTCGCAGATGCTATGATTTTACAAATTTTCTGCTCAAATTTCTGAGAAGAAATTAATTCTATTATTTTGACAAGAATAAAGAAGCTTCAATGCATCTACTGTAAGTGTAGTGATTTAAATAAACTGAAGATAGTGTTTTCTTTTACTTCTAAATAAAATTATAATAAAACTTTTGCTTTCTAAAACACTCTTGGTTTCAGAGCTGTGTAACGCCTTTTAAAATGTGACAGTTCATTTTTTAAAGATTTTAATTTACTAATTTGAAGGAAAGGTATTTTCTAATATCATCCATGCTTTGTGCTCTTTGGTAATATTCTGTATTAAAATAGAATAAAGATATTCGAATTGAAATTTTCAAAACAGTTTTTCCCCCCTTTATGTCGTACTTTAAATCTTCAGAGCGATATTAAAAATATGAAACAGGATTTCAAAACAATTAAATTAAATTTTTTATCATTTTATAAAACTTTTCATTTATTTTCCGTTAACATTTCATTATGTGGTACTAGTTTCCTCATTTATTTACGGCTTCTACTTTGGAAAGGTAATTTCTGTCTTCTATATTAAGGCAGACAATAACGCTGAATTAAAGGAAAGTCTATGTAAAACTCAAAAAATCTCATATTTGCCTATCTCTAAAAATATACAAATGAAAGAAAAGGAAACCAAAATACGAAAGGAATATTGGCCATTGTATTATATTTCTTTATTATTTTTATTCTACGTTTATTCCAAAATAAAGAAAAACAAGCCAAAATGCGAAAGGAATATTAGCGATCATATCATCTCTAACTTCTTAATTTTTTTTTTTTTTCCCCCGGAAAAAAAAAATAAAAAAAAAAAAATAAAAACTACTTAAAATACTATAGGAACATTGACGATCACATTATCTTTAACTTCTTACTTTTTTATTTTGCTTGTTTTAAAATAAGGAAAAACTAGTAAGAAGGCAAAAGGAATATTAGAGACAGTATTATATTTAATTTTTTATTTGGTTTGTTTTAAAATAAAGAGATAAAAAAATAACTGATTTGCAAAAGAAATATTTGTAATTATATTGTATTTAATTTATTTGTTTTTTTCCATGTGTCTTCTAGGTAGTGAAGAGAAACACATCCGCATCTTTCTAGAAGAAATCATATTTTCATGAAGTTTTTCATTTACACATACATATTATTTAAATACGAGGGGAAAAAAAGGAAACCTTTTTTAATTAATTGAACAGTTTTTATCAGATTAAATATAAGTATTTATGTGATATGAAGTAAATTTAAAGTAAAAAAAATTATTCATTAGATTTGTTAGTGTAAAGAATGTCGCTTATCGTGAATAGGAACATTAAAGAAATATCACATCAAGTGTCCCTGGTTCATATAAAAATTTCCAACCAAAATATTTCTGCAGTTAAGATTAAATTATTGTATGGTTCCTAAATAAATGGCATCAAGCGTACGCAGGTTATAATGAGTATATTTATATATCTTTAGAGCTCAGCCAATCAGAGCACAAGTTTTCAAAACAGGTAGTAACTCAGTTGTTCAGGTATATCAGAACAAGAATATAAAGCCTCTGACCGCTATTTGTTTCCATATTACTTTTAATAATTTTAATATATAATTTTTCTTTTATGTAATTTCATATAATTATGTTACATTAAAAATCAATAGCTACAATGATTAGGTAAATGCTATAATGATATAAGAACTCTTTAATTGAATCTTCTTCACCTTCAAGAAAATTAAATTCTTTTTGATACTTTTGAAATGATATGATTACAATTTTCTGGTCACATTTTAAACAGAATAATTATTATATTCCATAAATTATAATAAGAAATAAATATTTTAGTTATTTTTTTTAATATCCGTGTTCATAAACACTTGATATCATTCCACTGACCTTTGGTTAAGAATCCCTGGTATAGATATTTGTAAGCTCCCCTCCACTTGAGAAAACATCCCCGGGCGATCGTTCCCAGACGACATTATTCTTTACGTTCCAAGCTGTAGGGGGGGGGGGCAAGAAGATGTTCAAAATCTTAGCAGACGACACATCATTAAAGGGAATGGGAAGAGCAGTTTCGAAAGCCGTTTTGCCAACAATCACCAGCATGTGATTGTCCGGTACAACCTTCATCCGAGCTTATAAAATCATTTGTTCTACTTTGTTATTAAAAATTATTTCTCTATTAAAGAGATTCATACAATTCTGGTCATGACGTTATGCAAAATTGTATGAAGTAATTAATTGTAAAAAGTGTATATTTTTAGCTAAGGAAAACCAGAGACTCTAATTTCTATAACATTGTAATTCAAATATTTCTAATTATATGTAGTTGAATTATTCTGTAATATATGTTCATATTAATCCTGGAATAATAGCGAAGAGGCACTTTAAAATGACACTCAAATCAACTTATTTTCTAATAATTATCTCAATAATTATATAGGTTATTAAAATAGTACTACAAGTGTTAGAGAGAAGTAAAATCGAAATAAAATTATGAAATATTGTTTCGGTATCCTGAATAAGTAGAATAAAATGAAGAAACTTTTTAATAAAATAATAATATTTTGGTAAGGGTTTAAAAAGTTTGAAATTTGATTTCTATTTCCGACCCTCCTTGTCAACTAATTTTCACCTTTTGTTCCCATTTTTTTTTTCGAACGTCTTCATCACAGCTTTACATTTTACCAAACTTACACTAACTTATTTACCTTATTTGAATCAGCATAACCTCATCTGGCTTTTGCAAATACTATCCCTCACTCTATTGAGGTAAATTAATATTTGACTAAGATAATAAAGTAAATGCAATATTTTTTAACGAATATTAAAAAAAAAAAAAAAAAAAAAAATCGAAAAACCTTATTCTTATTGTAGTTTTCAGTTTATTTCAAAGACAACAAAAAAGTGTTAGGAAAATCACGTGTTCTTTTGATATCGCTCGGAATGTCTATTGCCATTTTGTAAAATAAATATCAGATCATGTAAGTATTTCTCTCCGAAATCGAACGCAACGAAAATTTATTTCAAACAAAGATTTTGGCTTTTCATTCCATTCACAATGCAATTTAAAACCTTAAGGTGTCATATATATATATATATCACGCATGTCTGGTCATGGACAAACATGACATTTTAAATTACTGATATTTCTATTTTGATTTTTAATTGTCTCAATTTCTCTTGTCCCTTTTTTTTTGTCTCTACACAATAACAACAATTTTTCCGAAATTCATCTTTATAATTTGGGTTTCATTGTTGTTACGTAAATATAAATGTAAGTCATTATTGATTAATTATTTTATCACTCGGTATGCCTTGGAGTATATTTTAGGTACCTTTCTTGATCAGAACTCAGTAAGTATTCCATTCGAAGACAGATTCTAGATAACTTAGTCATTATTTACGTAGACATTTAACATTTCTGAAAAATAATTAGTACTGTCCAAGCTTAAAAAGAATAATAGTAAATATTTTTGAGCAGCAGGAGTCGTATACTCTGTTCAACTTGTTCAAATAGTCATTCAAACATTTAAGCAAGGGAGAAAAAGAAAAATGTGTGACCTCACATAAATAAAATTAATCCAGAATTTATCTTAAAAGTGGTTTCTATTCATTTCACTTTCAATTAATGAATTACATGCTTATTATAAAAACAGTAGCCTGTATTTATAACCGACAAGCACCTATTATTTTAGATCCAAACACACAAAACATTTTTCTTTTTTATCATGTAATCTAGAATCCCAAGAAACAACAAATAATACGATGCAATAAACGATAGTGATATATTTTGTCATTTTCTCACTACTGATGATGCAAAATTGCAATTTAGCTGCTCAACAACATCCAATGGGTAAGACAATGTCCCTAAAGAAAATAAGTAAAGATAACCCTCTTTTCTCCTCAGAGAAGTCCATTTCCAGAAAGAAATGAATAAAATTCAACGATAAGAGGAGAAAGCTTTAAATTAAATCGCCCCATAACGAGAGTTTAAACGTGCCACTAACTTAACCGTTGTAAAACCGATAGAAGCAAAATTGGCGTCTTTCCTTGTTAATTAAGAATTCCAGAGTTCTAGAAGGGACGTTTCCTTATTGACCTCTTAAGAGACTCGAGTATTTCTAATTATTGGATTTCGGCTTAAGGAAGTGGAAAGGTTCAAGTGATTGGTTCGGCTGATTCATTTCAAATTTGTCTTCCTTTCAATCAAATCCCCTTGCTTCCGTTTATTACATTACGGCATCCATTTTGTGAGAAAGCTGTAGATATCCATCTTGAGAAGTCTACTTAAGTTCCATTTTTCAAGAAGAGTTGGCTGATTTCTCTTGGAAAGTCGATCTGTTGATTTGAGACATAACAATATAATTGTAAATTTATAAATTAATATTGCAATATATATATACATATATATATATATATATATATATATATATATATATTAAAACAAAGTTGCAACATTAATCAGGAAAATATTCCTTTAAAGTTTCAAAGGATTTAAAATTGAGCGTATTAATAATGCAGTAGTGGAGCTTACAGGAATTTTTTCCATTATTTAATACATTTTCAAACATATTGAAACAATGAAGATGGAAAATTTAGGATCGAACAAGTACAACACAAATATATTTAAATCAAAAAGTAAATCAAACAGAATATTCTTGATTTTAAATATGAAATTTTAACGATAATCATGTTAGTTTTTCAAAGTCGGTTGGGCTCCTTGTTGTACAGTACTCTTTCGGTAATCCGGCACACATTGGACAAGAGCTCCTTCGATTTCCGAAAATGCCAGTTTACTGGAAATCAATAATATCACAACCTAAAAGAAAAAGTTATGCATTATTGTATACAATTTAATGCGGCACACGCAAATAAAGCAAAGAATTACTTAAACTACAAAAAATGTAGTTTTCCTTATTCATATCCTGCATTATTCCGTTGAAATAGAAGGCATAAAATAATTTTGTAAGACTTGTCAGCAGGTATTCCATGACTTATCACTAGATTACTGGCAGGGCTGGAGAATGTAAGTGCCGGATTATTGAAGGAATACTGAGTTTCGTTCAAGCAATGAGGACAACACCTGAGGTGGCACCTCCTTTTCTCAACTGACACATTACACAAAGGGAAAACTTGGGATCTGGACCTTATTTCATGCACATCAGCCTAGTTACACTGTTAGTCTTTAGTGGTATCATGACTCGAACCCGTGACTCGAGGAAAACAATGCCGGCAGCACAAATCCGAGACCATGATCACTAGGGTATCACGGCTACTACTTTCTTTCGGAAATCTAGGACTTCAGTATTTATTCGAGTACAATAAATTACATTCAAACGAACAAAACACAATAAAATTATTTATAAAATTACAGTTTTACTCGAAGTATTACGGATATTTTAAAGTATATTTGAAAATCACGAAACCAGCAACTTGTACTAAAATAGATGTACAAATATGAACTTAATGGTGTTTAGAGACTATTTGTTTTTCTTTTCTAGAACCTGATTTTAAAAACTGTATGCTTAAATCTTGTGAAAGAATGAAATTCCATGTTTAATTTGTATTTTATTTGATTTTCTCATTATTTAAAATTAAAAAAAAACGAGAAAAAAAGCATTTTAAAAACTTGCTTTAAGCAATATTTTACGAGTAAATTAAAAATATTTTCAAACAAATGTGATTACTGTTATATAAGCGATTTTTGGACAATTATCTACTGACAATTTGATTTTATAAATTAACTTCCAGCAATACTTTTGTTAGTCATAAATGAATGCTTGAAACAGTCTATCTAGAACCTCAGAGAATTATCCAAATCATTAATGAGTGCAAATGAACTGTTTGCATTATTAATGTTATTCCAAGAAAAGCTATTTCACGCAGCTGCATGGACCATCGTTCATGAACACCTGCTGTTCTATTGAAATCGAATCGAATCGTGAAAAACAATTTCCAGAATCATGCTTCGCCAATCAGATTTAATGACCACCATTTATTTCTTTCACTTAAATTGTTCCCTAGCGAAGAAGAAATATTCCAAACCTATCTTAAATGGAAAGAACTGAGTGAGTGTAACAGGAGAAAAAAACGAACTTCCATCATTCATGTTTTAAGTTGAGTTCATGTTTAAAGCGGTCCCTTAAAGATTTTCTACCTCTCCGGAGCACACTTTAAGAAACTTCGGTTGAAATATACTTTCCCTCCAAAGGCTAGGTAATATTTTTTTTTTGTTTGTTTATTAGTGTCGTCTGCGCAGATTTAAAGAAGAAGTGTTTAAATGGGCATTCCTTGAAGGATATACGCTTTGACGAAAACTGCTAAATCAAATGAGAAGAATGCGTTCGAACACATTCGGTGATTATGAAAAATTTATATTGAACTTTCGTATAGAGATTTCTTGAATTATTTGCATGATATATGCAAATTTTTTTGTTTCTTATTTAACCGACATTTGAAATTCCAATTTTAATTGATGATAAGTGCATATTATTAATACCTCTCGTCTTTTAAGTCTCTCATTCTATATATGCTAATATCAGCATTTCTCACTCTCTGAACTAATAGAGATATTCCCCATTACGCCACTCAGGCTTCTTTTAAAATACCTCAAGATCCGTATAGCTTATATATATATATATATATATATATATATATATATATATATAATGTGAATGATAATTTTTCCGTTTGACTTACTGTTGCCTATTCGTTTTAGAATAACAGAAACCTTTTTCAAAATAGTACACATAAAATACTGCAAACTTTGCAAAATGATGTGAAATTTTATATACAGCAAAGTGAAATTTACTATAGAATCCTTTCATTATTCCAAACCAGTTTGTTTCAAGATATGAGCTGGTAAACAATGGTGGGATTCTAGCACGAAAGGGATATCCTACCTATACTTCTACTTATTTATAAGCTCTCCCACCACTTTCACAGTAACCCTGGGCTAACATTCTCAGACGATATCTTTCTTTTATGTTCAAGAAAGATAGGACTCTTCGAAATTCTTCGCAGACGACACATCATTAAAACGAAAGTTCCGAACGAGTTTAGCCTTGAGCTACGGGCATGTCATTGTTTCTCACAAACCTTACTTAACTATACGAAATTATAATTTGATTTCCTGAACATATTTAGCGATTAATGTTGTCATTACTGTCCAGTAAACTGTTTTGTTTTACTTTGTAACATGATTGATTCCTTCTCCTCTCTCTCTATAAGAAGCGTTGTTTAAAATTATTTGAATTATTCATTTTATTAAGTACTTTTTATGAATTACAAATAAATATGTTTATTAATATTGTAAATAAAATTAAGCAAATTAATGAGAGATGCAGTTTTATATATTGTTGTGTAAAGGACACTTCCAACTGAATACTGGTTTTCAGAAGAAAATTGTTTTAGTAGTGACATTTATTGCTGGATAGTATCACAGTAAATGCTTATTTTAAAGTTATAATTTAAAGTAATGATAGAATTAACATATAGAGATCAGAATACGAAATATTGATTTACTTTTGCGCATTGATTGTTTATCAATGTTGCACAAGAAGCAAAACGAGAGCTATTGGTAATGGACCTCGAATTTCTGAACCTCGATCAGGTGAAATATTGAGTTACTCTACTTTCATCAGAATCGAAGTGATAAATAAGTTATTATAGAGAAATAATTATGAATAAAAAATATAGCTCAACAATTTCACCTATTTTTAGCAGTTTGTCAGAGAAAATATGCCCGAATTACTGCAGATATTTTTATATATATTATATTATTTTTATATATTTTATATATATTATTTTATATAAAAATAATATGTAATCAAATAATTATATTTCAAAACAGAAACACACGCACATATATATATATATATATATATATATATATATACAAGCAGAAAGCATATTCATTTGATTCTGTAATGAACATTATGAAATTAGCCTTTGCTCTGGTGTTATAACAATGAATTCCGGAAGATTAATGTTTTGTAAATAAAACATTACTAAAATCTGAATCATTAATGTAGCAAACTTAAGCCTTCTATAACATTTTTATCAGAAAATGATAACAAAGGAAACCGAAATAAAAAGGGGTAAAACTCTTTGTTGAACTCTTCTATATGTTTAGTTCATCTTGCAATTATTATTATTTTTTTTTTCTAAATAAAAGAAGCAAGAGCTATGAGAAGAAAGAACATTTCAATAAATATTGCAAGCATAATTCTTTCACGATTCTCCCATATTATTGAATCACATGTTACATATGTTATATTATATCATGTATATAATTATTTATTGCTTAGTTATGCTTTTTTTATTTATTGATTTTTTTTATTTACTTTCACTTTAGTAACTTCAGAATTTCAGTGGATAAACAATCACGGTAACTTAAGAAAAGCAATTTTTGTGTTACTAGATAATTTACAAAATTAGCATCTTGAAAGGAATAACAGAAATGAGCCCCTATTAATAGAAAAGTAAATAAACAACTTAACAAGTGTGAGAATTAATTACCAGTTGCAACTAAATTGATTCACAAACACGTAACTTAATCCTACTTCCTTATTCGAGTATCTCTGGCGAAATAAATCTGGGACAAATATTTTTATACGAAGTGTGATTAGATCTCCTTCACAGTATTAATTAGAGCTGAGATTGCCTAGTGATTAAGGTCACGAGCTCATGGACGGCTTTAATTAAGTCATTGGTTCGAGTCCTGATTCCACTAAATACACGCCATATAATGAAACTAATGTATCTTAAATTGGTCCCGGCTCCAACTTCTCCCGTTGGCGTGTTGTAGAAGTTTTAAGAGAATGTCAGCTCAGGAGTCATCCTAGTCACTTGACCGAGGTTCAGAATCTTTAGGTTCTTTGACATTAGTTCTCATTTTGTTTCTCAGTGAGACATTTATAATCAATCTTTCCTTCAATTATGGTATTAAGCTTATAACAATGATACCTTTTTAATACTCTTTTACAAAATAGTTATAGAACAATGTTTACAAAATAGTTAAGAAACTAAATGCGGCTGTTTATCTGAATAGTTTTCGCTACTATACCATATTCTACAGTGTTGTTGCGACAATTATTCAGAAAAATAGCCGCATTTGGTTTCCTAACAATTTGACTGCACTTTTTGTCCAGTTCGTAAATACTAGTTTTTCTTTGGTCTTTGTTTATTCGTGAAACAATGAATTTTAAATTCTATGACAGCGCATATCTAGGAAAATTTTAATATGTTTATGTATACATTTGTGCATAAACTGACTATTTTGTATTAAAAGAACTCTATTTTAACGATAAAAAAAATCTAAATATATTCCCCTTTATAAAATCTTGAAACATGTTAATTATAAGTCCAGCTGGGCTTATGATTTATTAAAAACTAAGAGCTGGTGGTTCAGAAACTTCATTTTGTTGGAGGAGGGAGGGGGCGAGATTACTAAACAAAATTGGAAGTTATTTTTTATTTTTGTATTTAGATCAAGGTTCTGAAAATCAAGCAAAGCCATGGGCTTATATATAAAATAGTAAAAGTCACGCAGGCACTCAATAGTATTTAATTACGAAGGTAGTTTTACTTTCTTCTTATTTTACGTTCATAGAAGGAATACTGTTCCTTTTTACTTACATAGTGTGCGTATGTTATTCAGAGTAAACGTTTCTTGTTACATGACATTAGTATTCTATTAACATCACATATCACGCATATTATTTAGGCTTTTGTCATATTTAAAAAAAAAAAAAAAAAATTCCCATTTTTCTTAAAAATACCAATGTTCGTCAGTAATGTTTCCTTTTGCGGTTTTACCGCCTTGTTTCGATAAAGACATATTGAATACTAGAGTCTGAAATCAATGAATAATCGCTAACGATAAATAAATAATAATAACAAATATCAATATTTTTCTTGAATATTAATTTACCAGGCATTGATAGCTCCTCTAATTAATAAGAGTAAAGCAAATAAACTTATTTTTCTTGTTCACTGAATGCGGAATATTTAATGTTAGACACATCAACCACGGCTATAGAAGAGAAAAATGGCGCGTTAGATTTTATATTATTATATTGGTTAAAACATTCGCTTCATCTGGTCAAAGAAAGAGTGCGCCGCTTTCAACACGATTGGTAATAGTTCATTGGTAGAATCGTGATTCATTATCATTAATTATGTGTAATTCAAAATTGTAAAAATGAAGCTAAAATATTCATAAGGTATGACTATTAAAAAACGATACTGACGCTGCTACTGAAGAAGTACGCATGCGCTAAGCGCCAACGACCAACTGCTGTTTGGCATGAAGCCTTCTATTTCGAATATTGCGCCTCTCACTTCTGTAAAAAACTTGTAGCCGTATACTTGTAGCGTTTGTTCGCATTAGAGCTAATTTTTTTTTGTTTCGTTGGAAAAATGGTAAGTGAGCAACGAATTGTTGCGAAATTTCTTATGAAAACTGATAATTATTAAAACTGAAACTTATAACTTGTTGAAAGAAGTGCGTGGTAATAAATGTTTATCGCGTGCACTTGTTTTTGAATGGTTAAAGTGCTTTCAAGATGGTCGAGAAGTCATTAAAGACGTTGATTCACGCCCGTACCGACCTCCCATGTCAAACCTGGATGACAATATTGAAAAAACCGGTAATCTGGTTCAACCTGACCGTAGGTTAAGAATTTGTGCGATTGCTGAGACTGTAGGAATTGTCAGAGTTCGTACGACAATTTTTTCCACCAAAACAATGAGTAGGCTTCTTCCACATTGTCTGCCAAGAGGTTTCTAGCCAAGTACAGCATCCCAGTGTTAGATTATCCACCTTATTCGCCGAATCTTGAGCCATCTGTTTCCTAAGGGGAAATCTGCATTAAAAGGAACAAGATTTGAGTCATTTGAAGCTGAGAAAGAGAAAGTGTCGCTGCTTGAAGGAACTAACAGAAAATTCCTTGCAGCATTGTTTCGAACAATGGACAATTCACATATAGCATTAGTAGGGATAGAGGAGGGGTGTATATTGAAGGTGACATTATGTATGACATCAAAAGAAAATGTTTTAAAACTTTAGTCTCGCTATTTAACAGCCACACCGAGTATTTAGGGAAATTTTTAATTCATGCCGTTATGTTCGTAGGGCAGTAAATTTATTTATTGTCACCTTCATGTGACCTGCTGGCAGCGAGTTTGTCGTTCTTAATATATATAATACGCAACTGAATTGGATATAAAAGTCATATCAATAATAATAACTTACTTATCGGAAATATCGTTTCTACTGATACGACTGTATTATGAATTACACCTGCTAGACAACATAACAAGAGAAGAAATTACAAATTTGCTTCAATACTATTTAACTGTTGGCGGTTAATGGTTAACAAGCTGTGTAATCATTGGCTTTCACAGCTTGTTGGCAAACGGACACACAATTCAAGTCCAGTATTTCATTTCCGGATGTGAGAAAGTTAGAGTAGCTGTTGTTTCTTCTTAGTATTTCTTTCTTCCCATCTGCAGAGGTCGGCATGTTATAGTCTATTGTAAAGCAGAGAAATCATTCTATAATGGATGATGTATAACATATTAAATTTACCTGGATCATAACGAGTTACAAGCAATTGCTTTTGGTGATTTCTTCTACTACGCAGCAGTAAAAAATAGCGCACTGTAAGAAATCACTCTATGAAGGTGAATTTAGATTGTTTTTCTTCTAATTCTATTTCTTCTAATTTTTGAATAATTAAACAGTAAATATAAGGTGGAATATGAGAAAAATATTAAACAATGGGTTTAAATATAGTCATTTTCTTTTAATTACTGAATTACACATTAACTGGATAACCATTGCCTTTGAAGCTTTAGCACTTTATACGTGAGTATTTTTCAACGTGTTCATTGTAAATTTTGAATCACGCAGAAAAAATATTAACTCAACAAACGGAAGGTATATATTACTTCGTTTTCTCATATCTTATCAAACACATGTATCCATTATCAGCCCATAAACATTCTTTGAAAGATAGAAGACAGCGCTCCCTATGAAAAGAAAGAAATATATCTCCGTTTCCTCCTGAGAACAGCTTTGTTCTCCTGAAAGAAATGAATAAATCCTAGCGAAAAGGGGAGAAAGCTCTAAATTAAATCTCCCAAGTAATGAGATTTTAAATGTGCCACCAACTTAAGGGTTGTGTAGCCAATAAAAGCAAAATTGGCGTTTTCACCGGTTAATTACGAATTCCGAAGTTCCGGGAGAAAGACCTCTCTTTATTGACCTTTTAAGGAAGTCGAGTATTTCTAACTATTGGATCCTGGTTTAAAGAGGTGGAACAATTCTAGTGACTTGAGTCGAATAATGCGTTTTAAATTTGTCTTCCGTTCTATAAAATAGTTTTGCATTCAATTTATTGCATATATATCAAATTTATGCAAAAGTTGTTGATATTTGTTTCTGGAATAAACTTTAACTCTTGTTGTCTTTTAAACTGTTAAACTAATTGATTACTATCGTCACACTTAGAAATAGCTTGAGGGTTATGAGCAATTGACCTTGTAATTTTGATCAATAATCATGAGATAGGACGACACCTAAACCTGCTTTCGACTCTCCAAACTACCACATCATGCCAACATGAGAACTTTGAGCCACGTTAGCTTTAGCGTACATCAGCCCTTCTACACTATCGGACTTTAGGGACAGCAGGACTTGAATTCATGATTCAACTGAAACAATGCTGGTTATGGACTCACGACCGTGACCACTCAACTTTCACAACCTCTTTAAAAAAATTGAATGACGTAAGTTTCAGGTAAAATTTTATAAAATAATTAATATTCATATACGATATACAGTCAAAAATAAATAATAACTATGTATTAACACTTCATTGCAATGCGAAGGAATTATTTAAATTATTAATGATGAATTACAATTTCCCCCTCTTCTTGCTGATGTTTAACTCAGTCTAAAAATGTTTAATGTTATTAATCTTATTCTTAACAAAATATGGTTTCAGAGATATATGAAGCAGACACACGTGTAAGATAAACTAATAACTAAAAATAATTATTTTAGGTAACTAAGTAATTATCTGTTTATAAGATGTAGGAAAAAAGTAAACATCAAATTTAATTAAATTAAATTATTAATCATTACGATAAGTGAAAAGATAATGCAAGTTTCAAAGCTAAAATCTGACAAATTTAGAAAATTGTCCTATTTCGAGTTAACTCTATTTTATCTAAAATGATGGTTGGTATTGTTTTCACTATTAAAACAAATGCAATTCACCTAAACTTTCCTTCCGACTGTAGCATAGAATTTTCATTATATACAAAATTTGGAAATATATATCATCTCGGTTGTCAGCTTATTCGCATAAACAATTGAAGGAAATGAATGTATGTTCTTTGGTAAAATCAGAATTGGCAGAACAGAATTTAAATTATTCTAAATGAATCAATAAAAATAAAACTGAACCTCAGAAAATAAGATTGTTAATCTTTATAAGAACTACTTTCTGTAATGGTGATCATTTAGTAGTGTCCTGGGTTGCTCTTAAAGTTTTATGATAAATTTGAGCTTGTCATATTGAAAATTAATATTATATACTTGTTTATAAAAACCTAAAGCTTTCATAACATTTTTGATTCTTTGATAAATATTTTTATATTATGTTTCTCAGTCGTCTAATAAAATGGAGTATCCTTGATAACTTGCACAAATGTGATCCTAATAAGCAAAATTGATACCAAAATTAATGGTAGAAAAGAAATTAAGTTATAATATTAAAGGATTAACTTCTAATTAACTTATTTAAATTATTTAACTTGGATCTAAAAGACAATAAACTCATTTTTGAAACCGAGTTTTTGGTAGAAATTGAATAAAAAATGATCTAAACAGCTTACTTTCCAAATTTCTCTCGATTCTAATTAATAGTTTTACGGATATTTGGGGAAAACTTTAAGGAAGCCCTAAACTAGATAACTTCACGCAAACGATTATTTTATTTACCTCCTTTTAACGAAACGTGGTATTGAATCGATTATTGTGATTAATAAAATACAAAAATACAAGGTGTGGCAATTAAATAACGAGATTGACGCTGTAAAAAAACATTTTATTTTGATCTCATACATAATTATTATCACCTTCAATATACACTCCTCTTTTATCCCTACTATACTCCATGCGAATCTTCCATTGTTCGAAACAGTGTTGGAAGGCTTCTGTCCGCTCCTTCAGTACCCGTGCCGCTATCTTTTTCACAGCTTTAACGGACTCAAATCTTGTTCTTTTTAACGCAGATTTTCCTTTAAGAAACAGATGGAACTAGCATGGCGCAAGGTAGGATGAATAAGGTGGATAGTCTAACATTGGGATGGTACTTGGCCTAGATACCTCTTAACAGACAATGAGGAATGACTTGTCCTTCCGCAACTCGTGTCGTTTCTTCTTTATTGTTTCACAGAGTTCAGCAAGAATGTGAAGGTAGCAATGTTAATTAATAATTTGATCTTCAGAAACACTCTGAAGGTACACAGTCCTATGAATTTCGAAAAAAAAAATCATTATAACTATGAATATTGATTTCCTCATTTGAACCTTTTTGGCTCTCGGTAAAGATGGGCTCTTCCAGTGTATGGTTTGATGCTTCATTTCAAGGTCATAAGTAAAAATCTACGATTAGTCACACATTATTATCCTTTTAGGTTATTTCAATGATATTCAAAGTGTCATTACAAACATTTTTGCCAGCTTCTTTTTATTCTTATTTTCAAGAGGGCGAATTTTAGGCACCAGTTTGGCGCACACTTTTTGCATATTAAAATTGCTATGTAAAATTGGACGTACTTCATCAATTCCTACAATTTCGGCAATCTAACGAATACCTAAATGTAAATCAGATGGAACCAGATTACCGATTTTTTCGATATTATCATCCGATTTTGAAGTGGAATGGAGACTTGGGTGTGATTTATCTTCAATGCCTTCTGGGCCATCTTGAAAACGCTTAAACCACTCAAAATCACGTGCATGGAATTAACATTCAATGCTTTGCACTTATTTTAATAAATTATAAGTTTCTGTAGCGGCATTTCCAATTTTCATGAGAAATTCCACAACAATTCATAGTTCAATGGTATTGATCATAACATGAGAATAATAAATTTTAAAATATATTTTTGTCAAATTAAAAGATTCTTAATAGGATTCTCGACTGACATATTTTGAAATCCAGTTCAAATAATACTAATTTTTGTGGGAAAAAACGAACTATTTCCTACAGCTTAAAAGAGTTTTCGAAACGATTAGTACAAATAAATCAAATGAAATATTTTCCTGAAAAAGATGTTTCACGCAACAGCAAGGATAATAGCTCACGAACATCTGCTGCTCAATTGAATTCGAATCAAATCGTGAAAAATAATTTTCTGAGTCACGATCTGTCAATCAATTAATGACAATTATTTTTTCTTTTTCTTTATGTGTTCTATGTCTGAAAAGGAATATCCGTAAGTTGTCTAAAGCTGAACGTGAAAGAACCAAGTAAAAAAAATAAATGTTCCTTTTCCTCGAAAATAAAGTGGCTTGAAGAACCTCTTTAACGGATTCTAAAAGATAACTCATGCTGAAAAATAGCCATTCTACTGCGAAAAAATTGATGTTTGCATTAATTAACACCATTTGTATGGATCTTACAATGTCAAAGAACGCTTGAAGAATGTGTAAGATCGAATAATTTCTAAATTAAGTGTTAAATAATGTAACAAGGGCTATGAGAAAGGAAAGACTGGGATTACAAATGAGACAGTGATTGAATTTTCATTTCAGACTCCATCTTCTCCTCCAAGATGAAAATTTCGTTTGCTGTAAATTTGATAGTAAATAGTTTAGAGGGAATTTGTGGGCTATGTTCATAAAATTGGTTCCCATAACACATTTTTCCTTAAGTAAATAATATTTTGCTTCCGTAGGGTTATATTTATTTTTAAAGTTTTAGCATTAGTGACCCTGAATAGAAGACATCGAAATATGCATAAGTTATTTTCTTGGCGACGTTAATTGCTGATGATGTAGTACTTAAATAAGATAAGTTTCTTTATCAAATAATCTTAACAACATTGATTATACTCAAGCTGATGATTATACATCAAATATATTTGATAATAATTGCATGAAATTTGGATTCAACGGTTATCAAATTAGAAATAGATCTGATTAAATAATTTAAACAAAAATATCGGAGCTTAAAATATCGGAAAAGCGTTAAGGGGTACTTCATATTTGATCATATTTATAATTTAAAAATTTAAATCCCAACCCACAGTCAGAGTCAAAAGTGAACGTAAACCTTCACAATTAAAAAAAAGTTAGTAAAAATATACAGTAATTAAGTATAGAAAAAATAACATTGTTAAAATATGTATATTAAGATAAAAAATTACTTTAGAATGGAAAGTATATGTAAAAATCTATCTGCTTTTCTTAATAGAAAAAAAAATCAGATAAAGTCGTCGTACACTTGCAATGAATGGTTGCGGTAGCCGAGAGGTCAGAGTCGTGGGTTCGAGTACTGATATGTCACTAAAAGCCCACTGCGGCTACAGTAATTTTATGAATGCAAGTTAAATCTGTCGAGGCTATGGCGTGGTATGAAAGGCATGCGTCGTTCTCGTCACCAATAGCTCTCGTGTTACTTCTATGCCCCACATTAACACACAATCAATCACTTACAATGAATACAACTTTGACAAACTTCCCTAACTTAAAAATCAGATATTAATACCGGGTGGCCCAGCGGGTAATGTTTGAAACAAAGTCCGATAAATGGCTCTAGGTGCACGTGAGTGAAGCCAAACTTGGTGCGCATGCTCCGGTGAGTGGGCAATTGTAAATGTGATGTTCCTTCAGTCTGCGGTGCGCTTTAGCGGGTGATTCTCATTAGTAAACATGAACAAATATTCGACGGATGTTCGCGTCTTTATTGTGCTACAAATGGCCAGATGTGATGAAAATGTGAAGGCAGTTCAACGAGCATGGTAGGAGAAGTTCCACAACAAGAATTGGCCAAACAAAAGGACTATGGCAAGGTGAGTTATTTTGTGCGTTTTACGGTACAAATGTTTTCCTTTTTGCTTCCATGTTTGTTCTGAAAAATGTGTTTCAATCCTCTTCCCTGTACACTGTATGCCAAGTTCAAACGTACTGGATCGGTGGAAGACAATAAAAAAGCTATGGGTACAGCCACTGCTACTGTGGTCACAGATGGTGCAAAACAGGTCGTCGACGACGTTTTCGCTGCCGATCCGACCCGATCTCTAAGGAGAGCAGCAGAAATGTTGGGAATAAAGCGTACACCACTTCAGCAAATAATGAAAGAACTCGAATTGTCGCCTTACAAAATTCAAGTAACCCAACCTCTCAACGAAGACCATACACAAAGACAATCTGAGTTTGCACAGCTTATGCTTGAAAAACTTCAAACAGGTGAAATCGATGTAAAGAAAATTTGGTTTTCAGATGAGGCCTACTTCACTTTGGATGGCCATCTGAACAAACAGAATTATCGCTACTGGGGCAGAGAAAGGCTGGAGATCACTGTTGTCCGAAGCCTCCACCCGAAAAAATTTCTTGTGTGGTGTGCAATATCCTCGCATGGTGTATTTGGCCCTATTTTCATCGATGGAACTCTAAGCGCGGCGAATTACAGAAAGTTCCTGGACGAGGAGTTCATCCCTTTTCTTCATGGTCATGACTTGGTCCAAGGTCATTGGTTTATGAAGGATGGAGCAAGACCACATCGTACGGCGGATGTTTTCGAGGTGCTCAATGAGCATTTTAGCGATCGAATCATTGGGTTAGATTACCCATCGCACTTCCAAGGTGGTATCGAATGGCCCCCATATTCACCAGATCTGAACCCCTGCGATTACTACCTATGGGATTATTTGAAGAGCAAAGTGTGGCAGACAAGTCCTACGAACCTTCCAGAACTCAAAACCACCATTACAACTGCTGTCGACACGATTGACAGTGAGGCCTGCTCACGAGTAATGGTTGGATTCCAGAACCGCCTAACTGCTGTCCTTGTTAAAGATGGCGGGCACTTCGAACCTCTTTATCATTAATTGCCTAATATGTCCATTTAATAAACGTCATTAAATTCTTCTCATGTCTCTTATTTGTTTTTATTTTTTTCATTTGTTTCAAACATTACCCGCTGGGCCACCCGGTATTTTGTAAGCCATCACTAGCCATTATAACTACTTTCAGACTCTTCGGCATGGAATCAATACATTTTTTAAAAATTTCTTTGGCCTAATGAATTTCCAAGATATTTCTAATGCATTCGTAAGTGGATCTTCACTTATGACAGTTTTATTTTTTTAAATGTTGACTTCATAATTCTCCTGGCATGTTTGATCGAATTCAAATCCAGTGACTAGCATAATAAATGTAATTGTTTAGGAGTGTGATATGGAACCTATAGAGTTTCTTTCAATTTCGCCAGTATGTTTTGGGTCACGGTATTGTTGAAAAAACCAAGAGTTTTATAAACATAATTTCATAATTTTTTTCTAATATTTTTTCAGTATATTTAAATAGAGTAAACGAGATCCTTTTTAAAGAGTTCACAAAAGCAATTTCTTCGAAATCGTAGACCGTCATATATTTTCAAGCCATTTGGGTTCACCCGCAATATTTTTCGACATTTCAACCACAGTCGACATTATATTCTTTAGTTGTAGTTCCCTATTCACAGTTCTTCAATTTTTTGCGTTATTTACGGTGAATATCTCAAATTTAGACTAATCAGTAAATAATACAAGTTCCCAAAATTTTATGGATGATTTCTCTGTTGTGCTTAGTAAACAACGGCCGATTCTTTCTATAGCCTTACTAATTACCTCTTTATTCATGGGATTCTGCTATAATATCCATCTGAATAGAATTAAATTATTCTTCTAGAACTTTTACGTTGGATATATCTTTGACATGTTAGGTTGTACTACTGTTGGGACATCGTTTAATGTTCCGGAAAACTTAACGGATATCCTAATTAAAAAAAAAATGTTTGATCTCTCGGAATGGGAACACATTTGAACAGTTTCACTCACACTGTACCTAGTAATGAACCAATCCACTGAGACATTTTACAATTCTTCCGATTGGTTTTAAAGAATATCCTTAATTTCGTAACTGCGTGAAAAGCTTACGCAATTATATATCAAAACTGATGATAATATATCAAATAAATTTCTCTATGATATGTTTTTATAATTATTCATTACGTACGCAGTTAACATTGTTAAATTTTATTTCGGGAATCTTTCAAAAAAAAAACATCAATAAGTAATCTGAATACAACTTCTGAACAAAGCACTTGCGTACGGTCAAGTGGCCGCGGTAGAGGAATTGCGGCCCGCATTGTTTTCATCGAATCGTGGGTTCAAGCCCTGATGCCACTAAAGAACCACCGAGTAGCAGGCTGATGCACGTTAAATCTAGAGCTCCCAAATCATCTTGTTCGCGTGGTGTGGAAGATATGTGGATATATCTAGTATTGGAGAGGCCTGGGTCACCTCGTCACTTGAAGACGTTCAAAATACGAAGTCCGTCACCAATAATTTTCGTGTTGCTTCTCAGTACAACGTTAATAAACGATTACTCACTCACTCTTGCGTACTGTACGATCACTATAGACTCGTATATTTTCGTCATTTGTCACAAACGAGTCAGTAATATTTTTACTTAATCCAGTTTTCGGTTTTCTTTGACTATTTATTTCTTTCCTGTTTAACATAAAATATTTCAATGTGTAATTTGAGGCCACAGTAGCCTTATAATCATAGTTTCAGACTCGTAGTCGGCGTTTTCCACGGGTTCGAGCTTTGGCTACTCAAGACCCGCCGTGTAGTCGGGGCTGATGCACATTAAATCTGTTGGGGTCCAAAGTTCTCCCACTGGCATGGTGTGGATGAAGTGTGCTATCTCAGGTGTCGTTCTCGTCACTTGACCGAGGACCGAGGTTCAAAATTACCAGGTCCGTCGCCAATAGCCCTCGTGTTGCATTTAGTGTAACGTTAATAAAACCAAACAAATCAATGTGTAATTTCGTGTGTTTCATTTCTATATCAAGTTGAATCGGAAAAAGAAACTGGCACTTTATTGTAAACTACTGGCCCATTTCTTATAATATAAAAGAAGCGAGATTTATCAATACTAATATATTTCTATATGAAGCGGAATTGAAAAAAAAGGTGGTACTTTTCTTTAAATTGGTACCATATGATATCCGATATTATGCTTTTATCACTAACGTTTATTTTTATAATATTCGTTGACATTCTAAATATTTTAAATGAATAAACTTTCTTTTTCAGTATCTCAAAAGGTTTCTATGAAAGATTCGAAAATCAATTAGTAAAATAGAGTTGAATATTCTTAAAAAAACATGCCTTAAAATCTAAAAATATTATCTATTAATCATCACTACTTATTGCTAATGTGGTTACTACATATTATAATCCCTCACTGTCACAGCATATATGGAAAATTAATAAAATAATATATTGCCAATCTGAAATTCCAAAACTCCTCTGAATGCTTTTCCTGTTCGATGGATATAATATTTCGGGACTACCATTTGAGAATATTTTGTTTTCCTTTATATTTTAGCTGATTCTTCGAAATTCTTAGCTGACGACTACCAGTTACAGAACCACAATTTCCTAGAAGAACCGGCAAGTTATTCTCTTGCGCAATCCATTCCAAAACACTTGTTTGAGTTTCAAGACAAAAATTATTTTATGATTAATCCAAGTAACGTGAACCTTGAGAAAATATTTCAAGATTATGCTTTGTTTGAGCGAGGGATAAGAGAAAGGTTAATAATGAGATGTGCAATTTTAATTAGAATTCATGAGCGCTAAGGTTTTCGGCATCGCTTGTTGTGGTGAAAGAGCTAGTGTAATTATTTCGTTGGATTGTTGCTTAACATTCTTCGTATTTCTGTTGAAATTGTGACACAAACATACATATTGACGAGATTTCCTTGGCAAATAGTGTTGAAATAAAGGCTCTACGAAAGTAGCTGATTAAAACCGTGAGAAAATTAATATATTGCTTATAAGTATGATAATATAAGATAAGGTTCCGAAATATTCTTATGAAAACATGAAATAATAGAATGACATGGGAGTGTTGTCTTCTTAAATTGTTTAGAAGAAGTATCGGTTTTGGAAGTTGATCTAGGTATGCTGTAAATAAACAATATCAGTTTTAAGCAATGGCCGTGGTAGCCAAGTGGTCATGGCTTCGGATTTGTGGCCGACGGTTTTTGTTCAGTCGGTCGCTAAAGACCCGCCTTGTAGCCGGGGCTGATGCACGTTAAATCTGTCGGGGCCCAACGTCCTCCAGTTGGCATGGTGTGAATGTTAGGAGAGGGGATGCCAGCTCAGGTGTCGTCCTCGTCACTTGACCATGGTTTAAAATTACGAGATCCATCGTCAATTGCCCTCGTGTTGCTTCTAGTGCGACGTTAATATAAAACTAAAATCAGATTTAAGTATCATAGCACTGGATATAAAATCTCTTTTACTTATTCAGCATTAATCTCTCTTTCTCTCTTTTTTAACAGTATATATTATAAGTTTCATTTTAAAAATTTCATCAATAAAAATTCTAATCTGATCACGTTAATTTTCTTTATCGCTAATAGCTTATACGTAATTTTAACATTAATGACATATGTTCAATAAATCCTTAGAAATAAAGGCATTCTATAAGATCTTTGAAATTCCTAGAAATGGTGCTCCTAGCATCGAAAAAAATTTGTTTTTAGTTTGAATCAAGACTTACTAACAGCTGTCTCAGTTACTCGTATTTGTGATCATGACGCATTTTGCATCTCAAAAATTCTTCTTCTTAACTTTTCCAGCCGATGAGATCATCCTCGTCTACTTTGGAGCTAGCTGATTCACTGGAAGTAACCCAACTTTTTGATTATTGCTTGGTTTCCAATACATAATGATGATTCAAGATATATATATATATATATATAAAATTCATTTTTAATTTTTCTGAAGTGTACTTTTTTTGTAATCTGATAGAGTAATAACATACATTTTGACGTAATCACTTTCTCTTTGATAAAAAAAGATTTAATTTTAATATGTTTACATTCGTTCACTCTTAAACCCTTTATAAGGCCAAATTTTTTTAGTAATTATATATTAAGATATTTTGGGGATTAAGATTGATTAAAAAAAATCATTTTAGCTTATTAGAGCAAGTTAATTTGATTTTTTAGACTTTTTAATGGGAAGTGTGCTAACCACAGCCAATTTGAGACTACTTTATGGTCACTTTTGGCGTTTTATTCTTTTTATGTTGCGTCACACATAAAGAAAAATGTTCATAAAAATTATCTCCATAAATAATCATAAAACAATATCTTCTTCATCCCACGCTAACCTTTATAGCTCAGAAATTGTTAATGTTGGCGGTAAGTAGATTTCCCTTGGCTTTCGAAATGGTTAAAATTGTTTTATGTTATTGCAATTTTTCTATAAAAAATCCCTTAAATAAATTTAAGAGGCACTCAACTTTGCTAAATCTCTTTGGTATTTGAGGGATAATTATTTTGTCAACGGTATATATTGCATAATAAATTTAATTTTAATATTAAAATCAGTTTTTATCAATTAGTTTATCTTGAAATGTATTGTCTTTTAAGACTCTCTTTTTTTTAAAGTCTGATTGAATTTACTAATGGTAACAAAATACATTATGTTTTTGTAAATTTAGCCTGTTTCATTTTCTGTGATAATTTCTATTATGAAAAAGGAAATATTTGAAATGATTCATATGCTTTGTTTCATTTTGTTACATATTTATAATAATTATGCGTTACTCTTTTTTGATTATACGTCAATTACATTCATTTTAAAATATTCAAACTGTATCATGTATTACGTTTTTTAAGTTACTATTTATAAAATACTTGTTTTCCTAAATGGATATGTAAACAATACAATTCACTATTAATTATAGCCAATGAGAAGCAAATCACTAGAAAATCTGATCAAATATTTAAGCTAATTTAATCTGATTAGTGATTTTTTGCACATTTAATTATCTTGAATAAATAATTATAAGAAAAACAGTATTTAGAATTTAATTCAAACTTTTTTCCTTTCCGTAAAGAATAAAGCACATATATTATGTATTTTATAAGAACGAATTTCATATGTTTGTTTTCTTATGTTGTAAGCAGGCAACAAAAAGAGTATTAAAAATTAATTAATGATGGGGTTAAAAAGTATAGTATAAAGCAATTGCCCTATCTCTTTGATAATTTTTTTTCTTCTTCGATTGAAATAAAATTTCTTTTTTCTTGTACTAATTAATTTTTAAAACTATAATCTGTTTAAACAGAAATATGGATTCGTAAGAATGTGAGATTGGATTAATTATTAAATAAATTAATCGGATTACTTAAAAACGTGTTTTTTTAGCGACGGAGATTTGAGAATCGGAAAATAGTAAAAACTTATTTTCGTTTTCGCATTTTTCTTGGTAATTTTCATATTAGTTTTCATTTCGCATAACTTGTATTTCTTGACTTCTTTAAAAGAACATTTTGATATGTAATGATAATTTAAATATTTTGTGCTGACATCTGAGAGAAAGAGGGAAAAATTCATTTCGTTTAGTAATAGTCTGTTTCAAATATATTATTACTTTAAATGAAAATATCATGTGAAGTTAATTTTGAAATTTGAAAAAAAAAAAAAAAAATTCTTTTTACTACTGTAAATATTTTTCATTATATCCAAAATTCATTTCATTTCACTTATCCAAGGTTCGAAATGCCCCACTGCAATCCCAAAGGTCAACTCTCTCCCCTTTCACAAGGTCGAAAATGAATCAACGTCGAAGTGATGACCTTGGATTTGGACACTAAATTGTAGCACAGCCTAGAATTACTGGTTGAATTTGCCCCCGACTCAAAAACACTTGCCACTGTGTGTATAAGACAACTGCACATAAATCACAACCAGTGATACCCTAGCTATGGTGCCTATGGCAATGAGACCCGCCACTCTACTAGAGACAGTCGATGACGCCAAATGAAAAACTGTTCCACGTAAAACTCAATGCATAAAGTAAGGAATGTATATTCATAGCAGTAAAGGCTGGAAAGCGACCTTCTCTACAAAAATCAGTTAGAATGTTTATCTTCGTATCACCAGGATATTGCTGGAGGAAAAGTATGCAGAGGGTTTCTTCAACAACAACGCTAGAAGTTAAAACTCTTTAACTGCTAGCCCCAGAGAGACATCTATTTAGTCTAGTTGGTGAAGACGCAAAAAAAGTGACCGGTCAACTTTCTTCGGATAAATTAGTGCAGGGATTGAAATGCCGCTGGTATCCCTAGATCACGGAATTTTTTCACGGAGTCAGAAAACACCGTCCGCTGAAGATTCAGACAAAGATTTTATTTAAAAAACTACACTTTAAAAGCACTTCACGCCGATCCAGAATAATGCCATCAGTTAAGATATTTAAACTAAGAGCGTGAGTAAAATCCAGATGATGTTACATTTACAACACACCATTCTAAGGCTTATGAGGTTTTTTTTTAAATCATAAAATTATGTTTCTATAAAATAATTAGCCTGATCCAATAGCACATATCTATCCACTTTTTAATGGCTTTCTTTTAAACAGATGAACAAAAAAAAAAAAAAAACCTTCATACATTTCTTTGTCATTTCATCTAACAATCTTATCCATTAGCTATCCAAAGACCGAATGCATTCTGGAAACAACCTATACTTTTACAGGGATAACGCTTAACACGAAACTGATGGCCCGGAAATATTTGTCACGTTGAAAAAAAATCTCGTGTTAAATGTTGCATGCGAAAAAAAAAACCACCAAAACTTTCGAGGATGTCAAATTTTATAAATGGCAATTTTTGGGGGGTGGCGGAGGATGATATTATTTTGCGGTATCTTTTTCGACATCAAAAGTTCGATAAATTTTTCGATATCGTCCATCGATCCTAGAAACTAAATTTTTTGGTATCGCTTCGCATGTAAAAAAAAACCCGTTGAAACTACATATAGTATTGTGTGGGATCTTGTTATTATATTTCGTGTTAACCTATTTTACATGTGAAGCATTTTCGTATTAAACATTTTTCACTGCATATGCTATTATACCTAAAAGCAAGCCTTCTCCGGAAAGAAATGAATAAACTGTAGAGAAAAGATAAGAAAGAGCTCGAAATTAAATTCCCCTTTGTAACAAGATTTTGAATGTGTCACCAACTTAAGCGCTGTGAAACTAATCAAAGCAAAATAGGTGTCTCTTCAGTTAATTAAAGATTCAAAAATCCACCGAAAGACCTCTCTTTATTGACCTATTTCGGAGCCGAAGCATTTCTAATTATTAGATTCTGGTATAATACGATGGAACAGTTTCGTTGACTTGTTTTGGTAATTCATTTCAAATTTGTGTCTTGGCTTACAAAATCCCTTTAACCCTAGATGATTTCTTTAAGGTATTCTTTTCATAAGACAGTAGTTGACAGAATCCTTTCAAAATCTTTTAAACAAGACAGTTGATTCGCAGAAAGAACAGATACTGTTGTTGTTTTATAATTAAAAGGACATAAGTATTAGTCAAAAAATAAATTTTAGCTTCACTTATGCGCAATATATGTTATTTGTTAATATATATATATATATTAATTTTTTTATTTTATAATTTATTTTTTATTTATTTATTTATTTTTAATCTAACTTAATTTTACTATTTAAAAGCTATTATCTAAGAATATTCTATTTAGCTTTAGTTATGAATTATGAATAGTTTGATAAATGGCATTGCTTTATTTGGAATTTTCGAACTTTTTATTTTCGCTATTAATTATTTACGACTTACAGGAATACATTTTTTTAAAAAAAAATTTAAGATTTCGTGAGCTTCTTTTTAATTGTAAATTTTGTTTCAATATCACTTGTCAGTTGTGCTGGCCTTTAATTTTTAAATGGTTTTCTAGAGTTTAGTGTTGGGATTTTGGTAACGTTTAAAATTGTTTTTTCTTCACGTGGGAAAATGGTTTGGTGTTTTACTACAAGTTGATTTTCGATTCATTTCTTATGCTTTTTCAAGTATTTTATCACATGAAATGAAGCATTCATGATTATTAAATTTGAGTAAATCGTTTTTCCAAATTTTATTGGTTTCTGTTATGTAAATTTCCAAGTTTGTTTCCATTTCTTTATATCCTTGTATGTAATATTAATACACTTGGAAAATTTTGATTTTTCTCTTAAGTTTTTTAACATTCTATTTTTTCCCCTTTCTTTTTCTTTTTGCATGTTTTTATTTTTAATTTTATTTTTCGGATTTTAACTAGTAGATTTTTTTTTCCAGTTTGTGTTTTTGGTGTTATAATCATTTTTAATACTATATTTGTTGATGAGGATAGATAATCTTATAATTCTGGGATAACCCAGGTTAATTGTCTAAAGCTTGTCACAGCATTAAATACGTCATTTTTCATTTTTATATTTTCAAAAACATTTTTTTGTTTTTGTTTTTGTTTTTAAAATTTCGTAATTTTTAATTTCTTGATATTATGTTTATGTTTCTATCTGCCCTATCTGATTTATTAATATAATATATATATATATATATATCTGTGCGTCTATGTATAATATGTAATGTAAGGTCCTTGAGGGTAATACGACCATTCGTATTTGCAAATTGAAATTGTGATGGCTTTATTGAAGTTGAAGAAAATGAAAAATATGTTGCTATTAATACTGGAGTTCGTTTTTAATGTTTTAAAAATGTTTAGATTTTCACTTTCAACTTTAATATTTTGCAAAACACTTATTTTTGCGTAATTCAATCAATGTAGGTAATACGGCTATTTTCTTCATTTTTTCGATAAATTCATTTCCCTGAAGTTTTACTTCCCTTAAACAAAAGAAGAATTTAAAAAAAAAAACGACGCAATTTTATTATTTTTATGAACAGAACTTTATTTTTATTCGAAATGTGTTGAATGTAAATAAGAAAATAAGTTCATATTCACTTTAATTTGGTATCCTTAAATTCTCTGTGTGTTTGACAATATGTTCAGCAGGCGATAGAAAAGAAAATGTATCGGGAAAAGCAGAATAAGAACAGCATTAAAAATAATAAATATGTAAAGAAAAAAGTTTGCATATTTGCAAAACAGCCACCACCATCAGATTGATATATGAACCATGCACTGTTTGAAAAAGTGCATCACCTAATTTTAAATAGCTGGTACAGTTTTAAAGAAGCATTATATTACATGTCTTCTTATTCCTTAATAAAAAGCTAAGCTTACCAGATTAAAATAACTGCGAAGTCCTGAGAAACAATGAAAACAATGATAACCTCATCCTCAAGAAAAGCTTTTATAAAAATTCCAATAGGTGTAATTTTATAGCTTCTTCCTAATTTCCTCTTCAAAACAGTTAAGTCATATGTTGGTGAACTTTGAAAATAACACTGAAACCGCCAAATGGCTGCATTACTTGCTGTGACTTTAATACCTTTTTAAAATTTGTCATTGCTTACATACTGTTGAAAAGATTTTGATTTGTATTTATAATCTAATAGATACGGGCGTAAATATACATTTATCAAAACCATTTTAACGATAATTTGAAAGAAATAATTATTATTAAAGAAATAATAAACACGATTCTTATCAAAGGGTAAATTACACATCAATCAATAACTCCCGAGTCTAACATTGAAAACAACATTTTTTTTGCAAATTTTTTTTATATTCATCAACATAACACCTTTTGTCAATCACCTTTTAGGGTGATACAATCGTTCCAACGCTTTTCCAAATCTTTTTTTTTTCCCCAAAAAAATTTCTTTTTCCCCCTTTTTTTTCTTTTTTTTTTCCCCGCAAGAAATCTTTTTTGTTGCGAGTAAATAGCGATAAACAGCTTTCTGAATCATCGACTCGTTGCTGTTTTTGTTCCATCGAAAGCAATCGCGGCACCCACTTGGAAAAAACCTTTTTCAGTAAATACACTTCCATATGATATCTGTGTCATCTCAGCAATCTCACGGAGCTTCACTTTACGATCTTTCATTATAATTTTTGTCACTTCACTCACATTTTCCGGTGTAACGGCTTCCACAGGTCTACCCGAGCGTTCCGCGTTATTTGTGTCGGTACTACCACGTTTAAACTCGGCAAACCACCGACAAATCGTTGCTTTTGATGGACAAGAGTCCGGGTAACATTTTTCAATCCATTGTTTCGCTTGCACGGTGTTTTTACCCATTAAAAAACAACGTTTTATCAGAACACTAAAATCGGTTTTTTCCATTTTTTAAACAAACTACAAAACGACTTTACTCCAACCTCGATAACTCAGCTGTTTCTGGTCCGATCGACTTAAAATTTTGACACGTTTCAAGCAAAGGTTAGTACTCTAGAAAGACCTGGTTACTGGTTTACTACGAGCGCCATCTCTGGGTTAGTCTCGGGAGTTATTGATTGATGTGTTAACAACATTTAAAACGAAGATGTTTTTATGGGCAGGAGTGAAATAAAAGAAATATGCTATTTTATAAGGTAATATATAATTATAGACTCAAAATTGTTACGGACAATATATTTTTAGCTTTAAATGTAAGCTTCAAGTTGATGCTACTCATCATTCTAAATTTAATTTCTTTAATCCTGCTAATTTTAAGAAATTATTTTATTCAATCGAATTTAAAAAAAACAGTGAGTAATCAAGAAAATGAAATAAAATCTTAAATTATTGCATTTTGTTTTGGTAATTTTAAGTAATTTAATTATATACTTAATCATTAGTGATTTGCAGTCTTTTCACTGAGATCCTTAATAAAGATAGCAAGAGTAAGAGACGAACACTGCTAAATAAATGGATGGAAAGCTTCACGTTGACTCCTATATCAAAATTAAGTAGCGAAAAAAAAATCACATATTATGTAAACAATATTTTTCGCTAAGCTGAAAAAATAAACGCCAGAAGTGTTTTAAATTCCAATCCACTGTAATAGCAAACATCTTTTAAACTACTTTGAAAGTGACACTTATTTAAATACTCGTCTAACATCGTTTTTAAGATAACTTTGAAAGAACCCTTAGTAATAAGAATCTTCCAAACCATTAATGAGATCAAATGAATCGTATGAATTATTGATATCGTCCTAGAAAAAGCTGTTTCGTGCAGCTGCATGGGCCATCTTTCACTAACACCTGCTGCTCTATTGAAATCGAATCAAGCTGTAAAAAAACAATTTCGAGAATCATGCTTCTCCAATCACCTTAATGACCAACATTTATTTCTTGTTCCCGAGAGAGGAATAAGTATTTGAAACCTCTCTTAACCTGAAAGAGCCGAGAGACTGGAGGCAGAAAAACTTCCATCCTTCTTTTAGAAAGGCAGGAGATATTTAAGAGCTTCTCTAGTAGCCCACTTGGAGCAAACTAGCGATGAAAAATACCTTTCCTCCCAAAGCAAAGAAGGAGTTTGAATTAATTAACGCCTTCTGCACGATTACGGTGGAGAAAAATTTATGTTCGGGAACACTTATGGATAACACTTTGTGTTGGGGCTAAGCCGAGCGCTGAGGAACTCATTCAGATTTCTACAGGGACCATAAGAAAAGCCAGGTTGTGACTCCAGATGGAACAGAGATTGGATTTTCGGCGTGATATTTTACCGTAGTTAGCAGTTGCGGAAGCTTTGCGAAAATTCGTTTTGCTACGTGATCGTTTCTACGATACATAGTAAAAATTTTAATTGAGTTTTAAATTGTAGCGATACGAAAAAACTAACATTGATTACTAAAAAAAACTATTTACTAAAGCGATTTATTAAAAAACTAGCATTGAAATTTTATCTTTCGTTCGTGAGGCACATTTTTTGTGTATTTAATCATTTATTCGCAATTATTGAACATGAGAATTATCATTACTACAAAAATTATATTTTGCTTATATTAAGTTAAAACTCTGTCCTGACCTGGAAGTCCCATCAGGCGGCCCCGTCTCCCTTTCTGTAGCCCTTGGGCCTGGGGCGCTAATTAGTTCGTGTTCAGACCAAATTGCTCGCTCAACGCTGGACCCCACTCAACTTTCCACGCGAACTTAGTACTCATTTAATGACCCCAGAGGGATGAGGGGCTGAATTGACCCTTGACCAGCTATCCAAGCCGAAGTCTCCGGGATTCGAACTTGTGTCTGCACTACTTGCAATCAGATATGCTATCCGCGGTTTTTTCAAGTCGTAGGTTCGAGTCCTAATGTCACTGAAACCCCGCTGTGTAGTTTGGACTGTCGGACATTAAAACTGTCGAGGATCAATGTCCTCCTGTTGGTGGGGTATGGAGATTTGAAAAGGGAGATGCCATATTAAGCGTCCTCCTCGTAACGGTAACAAAGTTTAGAATGACGAGGTCTATAGTCATAACCCTCGTTTTGCTTCTCAGTGAAACGTTAATTCGAATTGTTTCATGATCTGTTATCTCCGACACTAAAATATGGGAATATACATACATATATATATATATATATATCCATTTGATATATGTGAAGAAACGATTGATATAAAACTGTAAACTTAGGTCTAGCTGCCAAATTTCTTTTTTGAGTACCAAGTAATTCATATTATTATTGTTATATTTAAATTGGATTATATATATAACGCGGATATATACAAATATCTCCACACATTTGATTTAGAATTTCCATGCATCTATAAACTAGATTTGCTTTAATCTGAGTGTAATTATAATATTCCTTTGTAAAATTATATTTTTGTAGATTCGCTAGTACATAAGTCATTACCAAGAATATTAAAATATAGCACTGGAATATTATGAATAAATTTTCTGTTTTAACTAATATGCATTAATGAAAATTAATTATTGATAAATTGTTCATTTTCATTGAATATGTAAGTAATTCAATCGGAAAAAATGAATGCATACTTTTTCATTATATTGAATCCTACTGCATACACAAATTAATTTCTAATATATTACTGAATGAGATGTATAAAATTGTTTTATACTGAAATAACTATTTTTGTATTAATTAGTTAAATGTGTAATATTTAGCAGACACACATTAATGGTATGTAAAAATTCAAAATTTTCCTTTTAAGACTTCTCAGTATGTACAAGTATTATGCAATTCGTTTCCACGAAAACTCATAAAATTGTACGAACTAGTTGGATAGGTATGCAATTGAACTCAAAAACTTTATCGACGGAAGCATAAAAAATACTTAATGATGTAATCGTATCACCTCATTTATAAAGCAGTTTTCATTCGATTTAATAAAAGGCAGATATTCTTAAATTAATTAACGTTTAAAGCATTAATCTGATTAGACGCTGATAGCGAGTGTTTAGAATACAGAACATTGAATAAATTGCTATTAGAATTAATCGGGTTAAATGTTATTTAAGTTATGTGTGTGTCGATGCTTACAAATTTAATAGCGGTTGAAAATTAATCTCGGAAACACATTCCTATTTTATATATTCAAGTTATTAATTTATATATTTATCATTCTTTAAATTAACTACATTATCTAAATATTTGAACAACATAATGCATTAGATGTTATGATAAATGGAATTTTATGTTTATATACTGAAATACTTTAGTGTCATGATTGTATGTTTATTCGGGGTCGATATAGTCAGTGGTCATGGTTGCGTACTCGCATCCGGCGTTATTTTAGTCTACTCATTGGGTCGAGCCCTGATGAACACTAACTACCCGTCATGTAGAGGAGATGATGCACGTTAAATCTGTCGATATCCAAAGTACTACCATTGGTATGGTGAGGAATTTTGAAAAGGGAGGTTGTAGCTCAGTTGTCGTTCACGTCAATTCATCGAGGTTTGAAATTCCGAGATCCGTTGCCAATAGCCCTTGTGTTACTTCTAAGTGAGACGTTTATTAACAATCAGTGAATGTATGTTTTTTCCATTAAAGCTTATTTTCAAATAAAAGCAATTTGAACTAATTTTAAAAAATGGTATACAAAGTCACTTTTTCTAACAAAACTGTTTTGCCTAGTTTCCTTAAATTGATCCATTAGTCCTTAAGGTGCTTGCAGAATGTTAACATATTTAGGTGAAACAAAATCTCTGGATAATTAGATTTGCTCTATAATATCAATTCCTTTTTGGATTATTGGTTGTTAGGTATATTGGTGTCATGTGTTGGAATTGTGTGGTTCCTCTCAACAACCAATGAATTGCTTTTTAAAAGTTTTGTTCAAAATTAGAATATTTAGGAATATCAAAAAGTATAAATCTGAAGCCTTTCGCCCACTGAAATAAATATAGGCAGCTGTAGGAATATACATTCGTCGCTTTCCATCACTAGAGGGTGACACTGACCAGACCAGTCTTTTGTAGCTTCATCTGAGGGGTTCACACCTTGAACGTCAGAGACAAGGGCGCAGTCATAATGTTAAAGAATGCGATGTCATAGCTCCCGATATTTTATGTTTTCTCCCATTGCCTAAATTTAATTTTGTAAAAAAATGTGGACATATCATATTGTTTAATTAAAGGTCATATTTGAAAAATCAGTCTCTTCACTGAATCCTGAACCCTATACCCTATACAATTAACAAAACAACAAAACCAGCCATTAACCTTTTTTCTGTAGTTAAGATTCTACACGCACACACGTGTGTGTATGTAGAATCCTAACCACAAAAAGGGGGTGCATGGCTCGTTTTAAACTTTTCTAGAGGGTTTCTGGATTCATTGACATAGGAATTTTTAGAAGATGACATTTAATGAAACAATATATTATTGTACTGCATTTACAAAGTTAAAACATAACTATTGGTTATACATATTAAGAAGCAATCAGATCGAACGTCTTCTATGTTGGTCGTGCCCTTGCATCTGCCGGTACTCGTGTGAGCCTCTTGGAATGAGGTCACAAAGTAGAGATAAAGTTCGTCGTGCCCTCTAGTGTTGGAAGGCGTCTCAAAATGTAAACATCCTACACACACACATACATACATGGATATATATTTAAACATTCTTCCTCAAATTTTCTTTAGCAGTGTGGTCATAGTCACGAGCTCATGGTGGGAATTATTTCAGTCAAATCGTGATTCGAGTCCTGGTCCCAATAAAGACTCGTCATGTAAAAGGATGTTGAACTTTAAATACGTCGGATTTCAAAGTTCTAATTTTGGGACAGAGTGGAAGTTAGGAGAGTATCGTGCTAGAGAGCTCAAATGTCGTTCTCATCTCTTTATCGTGGTTGAAAATTGCAAGGTCCGTCGACAGAAGCCCTCGTGTTGCTTCGAAGTGCGACGTCAATAAACAGGCAATATTTGAAACATTTATCTTGAAGTTCTATTTTATTTAATATATGTTTATAATATACACAAGTGCTGATTATGTTATTAAACATGCTTATTAATTATTTCGAATTAAAAAAATATTGATATTCGACGATTTTAAGTAAACTGAAATTCTATTGAGGTTTAGATTTGGAAATTATTTTCAATTGATGCTATTAAAGGATTTGTTATAGTTCTTTTACATTATATTCATTCGAAATAAAATTCTGTCGATAAATATAACCAAATGTAAATTATATATTTCTTAAAACTATGGTTACTTTATTTTAAATACGGGTATGGGGTATTTCATTGTGGTACTCATTGCCATTTATCCATCAATACCATGTTATCTCTGTTTTCTAAGCATCTATTAACCAAACAAGATATAACGTAGGTCAAAGTAAGATTAATCCAACTCCTGAAAGATATACATATCTCCATCTTCTCACTACTGATATAAAAGGACTGTCCATTAGCTTATCAAAGACAACCTTTCAGAGATAGGAAACAACGTTTCGTAAGAAAAGCGGGAAGTAGATCTTCCTTTCCTCCTGAGATAAATCTTTTCTCCCAAAAGAAATGAATTGACTTCAACGTGAGGAGAGAAAGCTGTAAATTAAATCGCTAGGTAATGAGATTTTAAACGTGCGACCAATGTAAGGCGTTGTAAAGTTAATAAAAGGAAAATTGGTATCTTCTCTCGGTTAATTAAAAATTCCTGAATTCCGAGTGGAATGTCACCTTATTGGTCTTTTACGACGCGAGGACTTCTAATTATTGGACTTGTTATAAAGAGCTGGAACCGTTTCATTGACTTGTCTCGATAACTTGTTTCAAATTTGTCTCCCTCTCATGAAAATCACCCTTAAGTCCGTTTATTGCATTACATTATCCACTTCCAATGATATAATTTGTTGATTAGTTTCTTGACTCGTCTAAGAGCTTCTCCTTTACGGTATTGGTTATTCCTAAAAAGATTTTTATGAGTCTTGAATAAAAAGTAATGACCCCATAACCAAAACTTTTTATTTCTTACCCTAATTTCACAATTCCTGATGTACTTGAAAGCTACATGTGTCTTTTATGTAATGCAGTATTTACATTTCAACATATTTCCTAATCTTTTTCATGCACTTCCGCCAACATGTGATTAGTCGAGAAAAACCTGTTGGAGAAGAATTCTTGTAATTATTAATGATACTAATCTTTTACGCCAGCTTTCAACTTATTCTCAAAGGAAAAATTAGATCTTTTGTGGTGATATTTCATCTTTTGAATGGGGGTGAAAATCGCAAGATGTCAGGTCAAGTGCAATGACGCATCGCTGCTTCAACCTCGTCTTCATGTGGGTTGCCATCTTTTTCTGTTCTAAGCTCATAAACAAACGAGGAAGAGGGGGGGGAAGAAAACAAGTGCATTGCATAGATTATACGAGCAGCTTTCAGGTTCAAAATCAATTTTGAAAAACACGTGTGAAATACTTTTGTATTAATCATCGTATTTTAAGATAGAATTGTACGAAATTGGAACAAATTCTATAATTAATATCCTAACATGTATCAGTTAAGGGAATAATATGAGTGAATGTATAAACTTTCCAGAGCAACTATGATCGAATAAAGGGGGGCACCGGCTCACTCAGCTCATCAATCCGCTGAAAGTTTTTAGTAACTCTTTTTAAGTCAATATTTATTTCACTATGCGTACCAGAATCGTTTCGTTTACTTTCAACGGCATTTTCAATGTTCCAAGATATGATAGTAACTGAGTTCTAATATCATGTACTCAAAAGTGATTTCATGTTTCTGAGGTATTTATAAAGGTCATAAGACAAAATTTATTAATGTTAATAAAAGTTAATAAATTTTTAAATAAAAATTCAGTTTTGCTTAGTTTGTCTTAAAATTTATATTTTGTTTAAAGTATGTGTTTATGTTTGAGAAGGTATTTAAAATTTATTTTGAAATGGAGCCAGTTTAAAACTAAATGTATATATTTATATAATGTGAATTATTGAGAAATTTTGAATAAAAATTATTTGATGATTTATTTTTTAGTTTTTCGCTCTCGGAAACTGCGTTGAAAGTAAACCCCAACATACTAAGATCGCATTTTATTTGACTGCTTAAGATATTCGAGGTTAACACAATTACATCATTTCTACATATAATAGCTATTATAGATTTGTAAGAACATGCGATTATTTTTCGATGTTTACTTTTACGTTCGTAGATATTTGAAATCAAACAGAAATTTAATGTTTGGATGCATTCATTTATCAACAAGATTTAAACTTATTTTGATAATTGATAAACAATTTGCTTATTTGTTTGACATTTTTATTTTCGTTTTATTTACATTGTTTACTTTGAGGTGTACGATACTGATGAGGTGATAAATTTTGTTTAAAAATGTGTTATTAAATTCCTAACAGAAATGAAGTCATATGAAAAATTATATAGGAGGATTACTGTTTTTATTAACATTGAGTTTTAATTCTTCTTTCCTACTGTGAAACTTATTATAATGTAAAATTATGCATCCCGTTTTAGATAACAATATTAAAAATCGGTATTTTTTTGTAGAGATACAAAATATTTTGATACAAAAATTAATTTAATTTCTCAAATTATACATTTTTAATTATATATGAAGCACAGAATATTTTCGACTAAGAATTAAAAATACCGAAACGATTTAACCACTTTTCCTTTTCTCCAAGCTGTAATTTATAGTCTTTTGATATTTTTCATACTAATGCTACCACTACAAAAATGTACTGTTAATAAATTGATCATTGATAATGATAGAAATACATCTAAACAAAGTATTTTGAGTCAAAAATTAATTTCAATGTAATTTCTGAAATTTTACATTTTACAAATACTGGATATCTTCGTATATGAAATAAACAACTGTGCTGATTTAATCGATAGTTTTCCTTTTCCATGAATTATAATTTCAAATTTTTTGATTTTTTTCCCCATAGGAAAGCTTTCATTACGGAGAAAAAAATTACGTTTTTAAATCTCAGTAATGGGAATACTGTAACATAAATCCAATATCATTTTGCCTATGTGTCTTCAAGCGTGTAATAAGTTTCTATTTATATTTAAGATAAATTATAAAATCAATACTAAAAGTCACGATGGAGTGACGGAATAATTACATTTATTACCACTTAGTATTTCCATTTAAATAGAAAACTCATTTACAAATTACTTTTTTGTTCAAACGAACTACAGTATATTTATTTCTTAAACTACGCTATTCAAAATTTATTATACTTTTCTTTTAAAACTCTCCTAACTGTAAATAATCAATCAAATTCCCTTTGCTTCTTTTTTGTAAAAAGATGTGTTAATAATAAGTGCTAAAAACTCATCAATTAGGTATCATTGTTAACCATTTTTATCAGTTATTTAAAAAGAGCAGTTTTTTCTTTTTTAACTTTTCACTACCGGCAAAATTAGGAGTCATTTTTCCGAAAACGGTTATTTTGGATTTACAGGCGAAATAAAGGCAACCCATCTTTCTGAATCAAAATAGTAAAGGAGAAAATTTACGCATAAATAAGAAATTTAATATTTTTTAAATAATGTTTGAAATTTTATTTGTAAGTTCTTAAACGAATTTATAAGATCTCACCTATATTTATTGACTAGTTAATAATAATACATAGATCAGTTCAAAGATTAATTTTCAATATGAAATTAAAATTAAAATATCAAATTAACAATTGAAAAAGAGACAAATAATATAATATTACTTTAAACCTGTCGAGGGACGTGTATTACGGATTTTCTTGCAATATAAAAGTCCAAAACATATTCCATAGTATTAAATATACAAATTAAAATGTAGTTTAATTAACTTCGTTACATATTCTATTCAAGTTTCATGAGCCGCGTAAAGTATATGTCAAGTTGCATTTACTGCTGAGAAGTAACCTAAATATCTGAAAAATATTTATTAAGCTTGTAAAGTGATCCTTGAGTACATTGCATTGTATATTACAATTATTACTGTTGGTTTCCTCTTTCAGGAAGCCTTAGTTCGAAGTAACCCACCAAACTATAAGGTTTTAATTGTTATACCGGGAAAAGGAGATAAGAACTTAATTTTTATTTATTATTTTTGAGATTTTTTTATATAGCCACCCTTCACAATTATATATTTCTCACCAGCGTTTCTTGATCTTTCGATGGCCGTCATCATAGAACTCAACGGACTGAATATCTTTCCCTACTGTGGGTAACTATAATCTAAGGATTTCTAAAAACTAAACAAATGTTTTTGCTGTAATTTGCAACATTAGGTTAATATGCATGGTAAATTTTATTTAAGTATCTTGGCTATTTTTAATAATAATAAAACTTAACGGTGCTCCCTCGTATATAAAACTATATTCAAATAATTATTATTTAAAACTTTGATAAAAAAAATATAAAGTATAATAAAATGCATTGATAAAAATTGGGATATTTAACGAAAACCGTTGGTCAAATCTTTGAAATCTAGCGTGAAATTTGACAAAGCCGTTTGCAGCAATTTTGTGAATTGGTTGACCGACCGTTCAATTTCACGTGTTCATTATGAAGTACAAGGTTTCAAAGTAATATTCCGTACCAAAAATAGGAATAAGAAGGCAAGCAGCTTTTTTTATGAACTTATTTAGAGAGAAAGGTTCTAAAGTAATAAGAATAACCGATTTAAATGTTTATTGGAAGCCCCACTTATTCAATAAAGAGCTGCATTTGCCAAACCTTCTTCTACACTTTATATGGAATAGTATTCTCTTTCTTTGTGTATATGACACGTCACATAAATAATATTAATTTGAATGAATTAGAATTTCGATGCAAATTTGATTTGTGGAATCTTTTGCAGCTTGAATGTACTGTATTATTCAAATAGAAACAATGATTATATATTTTTTTTCAGATATAAATATTCAATAAATCATTGATATTTTTCGTGACTTTAAAATTAAGAGAAAATATACCGTTTACTTTATTAAAAAAAACTTTAAAAGAAATTTAATTAACGTGTTACCCTACCTAAATTGCCTAATAAAGTTATTAAACCTTTCAGGGGCTTAACTAATTCAGGTAAACATGAAATTTAAGATCTCAGATGTCAGACTAATCTTCCTTTCCCACATGAAGTTTGCCATTTTTGATAAACATTAGTGATGCATTTTTGGGAGTCTCTAGAAATATTTCTCTACTTTTAATCCTTCTTCTTGTCATTCCATTGTCTTTCTACCTTGAGATTCTACAGTTTGTGTAGATAATAAATGTTCAGTTTTTCATCAATTAATTAGTGTTTGTGCACTTTAATCCAATATAACCATTATGTCAATAAAACCAACCAAAAGTTATAAGAATTCTTTGATCATTTAACTCTGTAGTTATGATTGAGATTTTATTAAATTATAACATATGCACTTTACTCAGAAATCTACCGTAAAACTTTCAAAAACACCCAAAACATTTTGTTTCAAAAGACTTCTAGAACCTTTAAGAATATTCTAGAAAGGAGGTTTATGAATAATAAATGAAGGTTGTGAATAACTGATATGTGAGACATAGATTCTGTGTTAAAATTATAAGTCTCTAAAAAGACTTATAATTGGACTAAGAGAGTTCTTCCCTTTAAGTGAAATGCTCAATTGAAAGTATGCCGTAAGATGAAATTAGGATATAGTGTTTTTCTTATATTTATATATGTGATATAGATTGAGTTAAATCATGTATCGTAAATAACTAGGCATATAACAATTATTTGCCCATATAAGTTGAATAGAAAATTTTTCCTTGACTATGAAAGCAAAAGTTTTTTGTGTCCGATTAGTATTTAAAAAATACTTAGAGATGAAGCAATACATTTTTTAAGAAATAACTATGAAATGTTAACTTGTAAACGAGCGAAAACAATTTAAAAAAAATTTCAGACATTTGAAACAAATTTAAAAATAAATGAAGGACAAATACTTGTATACATCTTCAAAACAAATCTTAAGATTTCTAATTAAAATTTCTAATTGCTTTTTTTGATAAAGCATTCTTAATGACAAATCCATGAATCGTTTTATTTCTGAATTAATGTATTTGTTAATCTCATAAACAGGCTTAAATACGTTCTTTATCTACATTTTTTTTGTATACACGAGCTTCTTCACGTGCGTGTTTGATAATACATGATAATAAGCTTTTATGTAGATTTAATTTTTTTTATTTGGTTTCTTTTTCATTATAATAAATTAATGAAAAAATGTTTGAAACTTTCGAAATCGTTTCAGCAAGAGAGTTACATATGCAAGAAACTAAAGTTTTCTTTTCCAGCTAATTGTTTAAAAAATGACTTTTGAAATAACTGTTATTAATTGCTTTTTGAACTAACAGTTATTCCATTGAAACGCATTCAAATTCATTTCAGATCACACTTTTTCGTTTCGTAAGAGACATTTAAGAATCTCCAATACAAGTTTAAGAGTTTTCTAAACTATTAACGAGTTCAAACGAATCTTGTGGATTATTGATTCCACACTAAAAAATATCCTGTATCTACATAGGCTATCGGGACACCTGCTGCTCTATTGAAATAGAATCAGGTCACGAAATAATACTTCTAAAATCATACATTGGCAATCAGTTTATGACAAACGTTTATGTCTGCCTGTTGTTTCTCGGCGAAAAGGGATTACTCAAGACTTTTCTTTAAAACTGAAAGGAATCAAAACAAATAAAAACAACATCTCTTTCACTTCTTCTTTTCCTGTTTTTTAAGAGCGTCTTTCGAAGCACATTCTTACAGCAAACACGTAGAGAAAAATACCTTTCTTCCCTTTATCGAGGTCTACTCGTATGTTCGTATTAATTAGCCTTTTCTGTACTGATACAGTGGAGAGAAAATTGCGCTTGAGCGTACTTGAAAACAACTATTTCGAAAAAGTCTCCTGAACAAAGTGTTAGAGAACACATTTTGATTCCTACTGCGATCGTAAAAGGTCCTAGGGTTGCAGATGGTGCAGGTCTTGCTTTGTTTCCTAATTGCACTTTCATAAGGCTAAACATTTGATAGGCTTTGAAATTGGTAACGTACTATTTGTATAGAGTTTCCGAGTTCCTGGCATGAGGATCTAGTTTTAAATGAAACTTGTTTTCTTTCTATGTGAATGGTAATAAATTTGTAAGTTGACACGAGATTTATATTTTCTGTTTTAGTCTTATTATTTACTTAATTTCCTTTAGTTTTCTAAAAATTTTATTTAATTACAATTTTAAATTTTATCGTACAGTTTATTTCTTCTAGTTTTTAAAGTATATTGGCGATTATTAAATAATATATATATATATATATAAATGTCACTGTATTTTAATATGAAATTCATAATTTTATGTATTAGTAAGGTGTATTATAAAGAAAATCTGATATAATATTTCTTGTTAGGTTGTACATTTTAGATATATATTTATTAAAAATTATTATTATATTGGTTATACACTAAATAAATTATAATATCTTTTCAAGTTTGTGTTATTAAAAATCTTCAGGGAGAATATTTCATAATTCTGATTCGATATTTGAATTCAGAAGAGTAATATGGAACTCACAAACCTATCTTATATTTTCATTACTAAATTAATAATATTGTCGAGTTATTATTATTATTTTTTTCGTTTTCCCCTCATAAGTTCATATACATTTTGAATAATCGAATGCTCAAAGCAAGTGGTCTGATTTAAAAAGCACTCTGCAACATAATTTTGAATATTAGAAATATGAAATTTGTTTACGGCTCGTATACGAATATGTTTCCTCTTTTAGTAAGCTGTAAGATTAAAAAGATATTACGTTTTTTATCTTAAATATATCGCGTATTGAATATGAGTACTATATATTCCTGTTCTCAAAAAACTGGAATAAATTTTTATTTAACCCGTTCGCTCCCAGCGTAGCACAGGCGATACGCTCGTGTTGGCTCTCCTGTGCCCAGCGTATCGCGGGCGAGACGCTCCGTGAGTGTCTTCTAAGGCCTAGCGTACTCACGGGCGAGACGCTCCGTGAGTGTCTTCTAAGGCCTAGCGTACTCACGGGCGAGACGCTCCGTGAGTGTCTTCTAAGGCCTAGCGTATCAATAAAGATACGCTCGATGAGAACGTTTTATTTGAATTTTTTAATGCTACTATATGGCGTTGCAATACCGTTAAATCTATATAAATAGGTTATTTGGAGTGTTGACCTTGGTGATATGGGCTTGGATATCATTTCTGGCTACCAGGAGGGGGGGAGTAATTGTAAAAAGCACGTGCTGAGGCGCGGCTCTTTAAATGTAATGGCATGATTTAAAGGGTGCACTTGCTTTCGGTTTGCTTTTTTTCTTTCTTGCTTGCTTCTTAGACGTTCGAAGGAGAATTTATGACCCTTTATGGGGGTTAGGGCTTTTGGTAACAGATGTTCTCAGCTGTTCGTTTCATTGTGTCGGTTTTTATTTGTAGCGACAGTCATGACGAAAAGAAAGTATTTATCTGATATTGAGATTTCCGAAGTAATGAATGAATCTGACTGTAACGTTAGCGAAAATAATCCAAATCTGTACATAGACATTAAGGTAAAAAAAAAAGGACTAAGATGTGCCCTTTGCTCAAAATCTTGCGTAAAGTGTCAAAATATGTCTGTAAGACATGTGACGTTGTACTCTGCATTGATTTTTTTTATATAAATATACCATATAGCAAAATAAGATTTATCTCTTATATCCATATATTCCACATAATGATACATCATTACACCATGAAATTTATGTAACATATGAAAATATATTTTGTATTTTCTTAAAAGTATGATTTTTATGTAATTTTATGTATAAAACATTCAATTTTCGATTAAACCTTTTTTTTTCTTCTTTTGTATATATTAAGTTTAATGCATTTTAAATAATTTATGTAAATACCAAAATATTTTAATAAATAGTCGATTTTGGGGGAATTTTTTTCATGAATTAGGCTTAATATCTAAAATCGTCTGGGCACAGTGTAACACTCCGCGGTGAGAAGCCGCGGGCCCATAGAAGCACTTCTTTTTTCTCCCTCCGGTAGCGAAAGGGTTAAGCTTCTATATAATCGTATTGATTAAAATAATTTGCTAATGATTTCCTTGCAGAATTGAAGATTACAATTAAATTTAATATTAAATACAATACTGAAATCCTCAGTATTACAATTTTATTCAAATTTCAATTCAACCTAGTTTGCAATTGATCATTTTCAATAAATAATTAGGAAAATCAGCTATACATGTTTAAAAATATTGATTTGGTTCTGTCACATTTCATCAATTAGAAAAGCATGATTTAGGTTTCAAGATGATTCATCAGGACATAATCTGTCTGGTTTCAAAAAGAAAAGACTCTATATTTAAGAAATAATAATCTTCTGTACCACAACGCGCTACATGAAGCATTAATATGTGAAATTAAGTTCATAACTTTTAAGAACGATTATATTTAAAAGTAAAATGTTGAGGAAATAATCTGAACACGAAAATGCTAACTGGATCCATGCTTATAAGATGTCATAACTATGAAACTTATTTTGATGAAAGGAATGGAATATATTAATTTGACATTGATTTAAGTTTCATTTCAAACAAAGAAAATTCTTATAAAAATCTTTCTTGTCCTCCTGTTCGGGAGACTTTTATTGAGGGGTACTAGATACATTAATCTGTCTAATTCTTTGGGACATTTCTCTATGTTTAGATGCATTTATTTCAAGTTACCTAATACGTATTTAAAATAATATTTTGATAAATTTTAAGTTGCTGGATTTCATCGTAATCGAAATTTAACTTTTTCATTACATAAGTTAGTATTGTGAATAGCAACAATAAGTATTGGTGTCATTCGAGTCCATGATGTAAGCCTTATTTTCACTGAATACTAAAAGAACTCTGTTATTAATAACAGCAGAATTATTTCATTTTAAAATGTTACTCCTCAAATTTGTTTTGTAAATTTTCGTTTATATGTTGTTGATAAATTATATTCATCGTTTACGAAATCGTATTCTCTTCAGTATCCAGTTCTGCTTTTTATTAAAATGGCTTGTGAGATTCAAGAAAAATAAAATGAAATAAATAATATCATTAGGTATGTCACGAGATTCTGATTATTATTTTGTTCATAATCATGTATAACAATTAAAATGCTAATTTTTCTCTGTATGCATTAACATATTGTTCATTATCAAAAATGCAACCTACCTTTGATAATTAATATATACATATTTAATGACATTAAATTAGCAATTATCATCTAAGTATTTTAATTATTAAGTGAGCACTTTTAAGTCTGAAAATATTTTTCATCTTTTTCCATGACTAAACAGCATTTATTATGGATCCATTCATTCGGAGTGCACTCTATATATAATTTCCCTGGGCTATAGACATGCCAGATAATCGTTAAAACGTAATGAAGGTACTTATGGAAACTAAATAAAATTTTTGTTTGTTTTGAATAATCATGTCTATTTCTGATCGAAAGAAAACAAATTTTTGGAATATTACTTAAAATTATGCATTAAGATATGACAATAAGCAATTATTAAAATTTAAAGAATATTATTAACTAAATTCGAAATAATTTTTGAATAGCTTTAAAATTGATTTTTAAGTAGAGGTTTTCAATTAGAAAACAAATTTTGAATCCATACTCAAATTCCGTATGTTAATTTCAACACTGATCTCTTTGTTAAATAAACAACATTTTTTAAAATTTCCGTGCAAAATTTGACTCTTTAATGACATCAATATAAACGTATATAGATGTCAAGTATCGGAAAGAATTGGTAATTTTTTAATAGGAAAAAAAACCTGATTATGAAATCAAACCATCTGGAGGTTTATTCTAAATGTTTCATTAATTTAATTTTTACATTAACACTGTAAGATCTTGACGATCAAAATTAAACGATTTTTAATCATAGATAAATCGAAATTTAAAACAATCAAAATATGTATCGATTCTGATAAATACAGGACAATCTATGCTTATTAGAATTACGTATTGTTATCATACAAGTACAAATAATGACAAGAAATGATAATTAAGATGTTTAGGTGCATAAGTGTTAAGAAGTAAGTTCAATTAATTGAGCTATTGTCAAATATTGCTAAGAAGTATTGGATGTTTCATTTCACTTATATCGACTGTTTCTTTGCTAATATAACACAAAATTTTTTGATTAAGTTTTTTGAGGATCAACTTTCAGAGATCTTTTGAAATAACGCATTTTAAATTTTAAAATTTTAAGAAAACAGTTAATTTTAAAGCTTAACTTCATTTTGCTTGTAAGATGGAATTTGCTATCACTTGAAAGAAATGAACAAATATTTTTCGAAAGAGGAGAAAGTCCTAAACTAAAATCGCGCTAAGAACGAACTTTAAAAAAATGCAGCCAAATTTAACGTTGTAGATCCAATAAAAGCGAAAAGGGTGTCTTTCCTGGTTGATTGAGTGAACTCCAGAATTCTCGGAGGAATCTATTCTCATTAACCTCTTAAAGATCTTGAAATATTTTTAATTATTATATTCTGGTGTGAAGAGGTGGAGCTGTTCACGTGACTTGTCTCAATAATTGGTATCGAATTTGTTCCCCGTTCTATTAAATTTCCTTGTCTTCAGTTTGTCTTATTAGGAGAATTTCTTTTAGCGGCATATATAACATCATATTAGAATATACATTAAAGTAACTGGGACGCCTCCGACCAGGAAAATGATCTCTCTTATTGTACTCCAAATTTAAGTAATCCTTACTTTTAAAAATTGAAATCAATATAATATTCCTAGTTTAACAATGAGGTATTTGTTTATTCATGCATCTGTTTATGGAAAGAAAATCAAATTTATAAACATAAATAATTATATGTGCGTAGTTAATAATCAGTAGCATTATTCACATTTGTAAGTTATTTACTGACCTGTTTTTAAGAGTTATGTACAAGATACATCTTGAATATAATACACTGCATATATAACATCAAAATTTTGCGCTTTACTTATAAATGTAATATTTTATACACTGAATATGATAAGTTCAAAAATTAAATTTAATAAAATTTTAAATGTTATGGTACAAATTTTTTGTTGTTTTTATACAAACATTGTGTAACTCTTAAAATTGTGGGTGTGTATTAGCAATAAAATTATTATAATTATGTAGCAAATAACTTTATGTTATAATGAGGAAAAAATATCATCTTTAAAGGATAAAGAGTATTATGAGGAAAAAAAACCAGAATCACAAAGGAAAAACGCCAAATTTTCCAGCAATTCACAAATACAGATTTTTCTTTTTAGTATGGTAAGTTTGTCTTTCTCTAATAGTTTATCTAACTATTATATTTTAACGTTATGAAGTTACAAAGATGGCATATGAGTTGGAATCTCACTCGTTTAATTTATATACCTCTATACATCAGGACTTAGAGCTTGGATCAATTTATTGACTAGCAGCTTCCATTATAGACCAGATGGAAATTTATTTAAATCCTGAGTTTAACATACATCTTGATTTCAGCATCGCTTGCCATGAAACTTGAGACAATTCGGTTACTGATTATGCTCAAGTCAGACTGTATATAGATAGGTTAAGTTTGATCGAAACTGTTAGTATCATTATATGAAAAATGTGTGAAAATAAGCGGATTGTTTTAATTGGGAGAGTAATTTTAAGTGGTAGTACAAATACCCTATTCTTGATTAGAAGAAGGAGTCACACACACACACAGACACACACACACACACACACACACACACATATATATATATATATATATATATATATATATATGAAGCATACTTTATGTACATAAAACATTTTAAGAGCACTTAAAACAAAAATCAAAGGAAAAAACTAATCATTTAAATAAATAATCAAAAGTCAAATTAATATTTATTCAAATGAAACAAAAATTTAATTAAATAATAAATCAATTGAAATTTTAAAACATAAATATTTAAAACAAACTATTTAAGAATTAAACAACTTAAAACAAAGCAAAGGGATAGAAAAACCAACATTTAGGAAAATAGAAGTATTGTAATTAATACTGTTCCATACTTTGGAATGGTATAATATCTGTTTATACTAGTAATTACAGATCTAACCGTCACACTTCAGTGAATTACATTACAAAAAGATGGTAACAAACCAAACCTCAGAAGTTCAACCGCAGAAAAAAAGAAGGCAAGCAACAGAAGTAGAAAACATATTGAATTACACTTCTAAACACGAAATTACAATTGAATAACAATCTATTAAAATTTAACACCAATTAGAAAACTTAATTAAAAAGTGATGTATTAATTATATCATTAATTATGTCACAGAAGTAAGCAAAATATAAAATGCTTACCAACAGCACGTCGACATATTTATAAAATGTTGAGTCATTTAAACAGGAGAAAATAATAAGCATAATAAATTTATTTACTGAATCCAAATATCTTAAGCGTATTGCATTAAAGAATTAAACAAAAATTTTAAAAATAAAAGAAATGCGAACGGAATAAACTCAACATTTTTATACACCAATGCAACATCTTTTTTACTCTTTGAATGAATTCACCACCAAAATAAAAACTCGGATTATTGATTGATTTAAAGGAAATCAAGATTTATATACATACAGATTAATATTGATGAAAGCTATTAACCGTGAAGATTACAGAAAAATAATATTTATAAATATTAATCTGTATGTATATGAAGTTTCACTGTACACATATCCTGATAACATTCCGTAGAAAAAAATAGACCTAACTGATATCCAGAGGCATCTGTTGATGACTGCATTAATTGCAATGCTTGAGGAAAGGATATACGATTTTGCAGAAGTTGGAAATCAATGTTCTATGCCCTTCATTAAAGTCAAAAGACTAATTAGTATTACTACATGAGTACCATACTTTCCATTTCCTTCATTATTGTATAATATAATTGTGGATACATTGTAAATGTGAAACATAAATGGCATTTCTTCAAATTTACGAAATGACGGGGAACTAATTAGGAAGCTGAAATAAATATTGGTAAAGCAACAGTTAACGTAATATGATTCTGGCAATTATTTTCCATAATTTTATTTCATTTCAATGCAGAAATATCAAGAATAGGGGGGAAATATAGATACATGAAATAATTTTGTTTTGACATGATAATAACATCTCACTAATGATTTAACTTTTCTAAGGTGACATAATATTTCATACAATTCATTTGCTCTCATGAATGGTTTAGGAAACTTTTAAAACAAGATAATTTTCCTATGTTCTCGGTAAAAAAGTACTGCCAGAAATGTAGTGAAATACTGGTCATTTGGGAATTCTTTTGAAACTGATTTAATGCGGTAGCCAGCTGAAAGGAAAAGGTGCTCTATTACGGCGAATGTGTTTTTAATTTTTTTTTTAAGCGGAACGATTTTCTAATTTGTAACATTGAATTTTTTACAATTTATTTAACTATTATATATATATATATATATATATATATATATATATATATTTGTGTGTGTTCATAATAAGAACTCAGGAAAACATTGACACTTGAAACTATATCCAAAGGACTCAAAATCTAAATTTGATATTAAATACGTAAAAAATGCTTAATTATTAGAAATGAACCCCAATGAAACTTTATTTAAACTTAACTTTTAAATAATTAAAAGCTAAAAATTTAAGAAATATATATATATATATATATATATATATATTACAGAAATAATTGAAAAGAACATGTAATAGATATTAAAAGGCAACAAAAAAAACTGAAAAAAGAAAATTCTTGAAAATTGAACAAAATAAAAGCTATGTTGAGTTGCGGTATATGGCCAATAGGTAAGGAAAGAGGTAATTTACTTATACATGTGTTAGTAATCAAAGCTTTGCAATCAGTCATAGCTTTGTAAACAAAGATATAAAAACCTAAAAAGACGAGCCAAAGAAATTGAACAAACAAATATAATTGATGAAAAGGAAAATATAACTTAAAAACAAAAACCATAGAAAAATTAAACTTATTCATGTAAACTGCAAAAATTCAAAGAAAATCAATGTTAAAGTATAATAAAATAACTAAAAAGTAACTCACACAAAATTTAATGAACATTAACTTAGTCATTTTTTCTCGTTATTACGTTTTGGTACCTAATGAGAAATTATCTGAAAGCCTAGTACCTACATTTATCTTTAAGAATTTTAATTAATAATTCGTATACTGCTATTTATTTAAAACGTTATAATTGAAAACAATACTTAAATCTATTTTTAAACAGTAAAATAAAGAGAAAATAGTTAAATATATTTAAAAAATTAAGAGCTTACTAAAATTAATTTTTTAAGAAAACAGAAACAGGAAAATTTTTAAAAATATTTCGTTCTTATAATTTTTATGTTTCAAATTGGTTTTTAGAAACTAAATTGGGTAATCAGCTTGAACAGAAATGTCATACAACTTTATTAAATTTTTTCTGAAATCAAAATATCTGTTTGATACTTAAATTATAACGTTGGATATAATTATGTACTATATTCCGACCCCAAGGTTAGCCTAATGGTCATAGTCGCGAACACGCGGTTGGTGGTTTTCTTTGAATTGCGGTTTCGAGCCCTGATACCACTTAAGTCGGGGGCTGGTGCACGTTAAATCTGTTGAGGTTCAAAATCATCCAAAGGCATGGTGCGGAAGTTTGGAAATAGAGGAGTTGTCCTTGTCTCTTGTGCGAGGTTCAAAATTATGAATATCTTCGCCAGTAGCCCTCGTGTTGCTTCTAATGCGACGTTAAAAACTATCAATCAATCAAAATTTAATATGTTCCAACAAATATTACAATTTAATTAATTTTAATCAAAAGTACTTTATTCACACAAAATATCATAGCTAACCTTTTTTTCTTTTTTTTTCATAAATACTATAGCATATCATTTGATCCACAATTTTTAAGTTAAAATTTGAGTAATCAATTTTAAGAATATTTTTATTAGTTTATATTAATTTTAAATGGGAAAGATAAAAAGATCAATGCGTTTTAAGTTCTGGGTTACATTTATTTTGAAAAATTATTAGATTATTATTGTATCTAGATAAAGTACAGTTATTATCTATAAAATTTTGTTCATAGAAGTGTTGACATATTTTAGTCAGACTATTTCTAATTTGACCGTAAAATATTTTCAATTTAATGGGTCAGCTCAAATTAAACGGAATGGTGTACTCAATAGGAAACGATACTTTTAATGACAATCACAAATTTATTGTCAACAAATAAACAAACTTTAAACAATAAATTTTAGGAACAACATTTAAGAATTAATTGCTTTTGCTGATGTTTTTCTGATTATTCTTTAAATGTAATGAAGACTGCTATAAGTTGAACTTCATCTAGGCCAATGATCCCGTCAGCTAAGTCAACCGATCTCCTTCATCACAGGTTGAAAACAATCCCCCAAATTGGTGCTGAAAAACATCTTACCTCAGAAGGTATAATGGAAAGTGCTATGTTACACTTCATCATGGCCTCAAAGCCTTCAAAAAGTGCTGCGCCGAAAATATATTTAGGTAGCTTTATTTGTTTGATTGATTCTTTATTAATGTCACGCATAGAAGAAACACGAGGGCTTCGTAATTTCAAGGGCTACCAAGATGTCCATATTACACTCGGGCAAATCAATTTCAGGAAGAAGTGAATGTCCGTGTTAGACACGGGTATGTCAGGCAAGTGGTTGATAAAATGGCGAACCCTCATTTTTAAGGCTGACTTCGTTTAATGTAAGAGAACTTTGTCGATACTTCGAACGCATTTCCGCACAGAAAATTGTTCCAATTTTAATATAAGCTTGCGACGCTGTAACTCATGCATCTGTTTATGATGTAGAATTCCTAAAATTTAGGACTATTCCAAAATTACACCCTATTTACCGTGTATACGTATAATTTAATGGTCATTTAACATTTCAGTATAATAGACCAGACATGGAACACATTTTACATAAAAAAGTAAGATTGATTGATTAGTGTTATAAAATACGCTATTATTTGAAGGAAAGTGAAGCTACAACATAAAATTAATGTTTGAGTGCGGAAAAGGGTTCCAATTTTGTGTCCTGCGACTTAACATTAAGCAAAGTAAGCTTTTAAGTAACGTGAGTACACTACGTTAATTTTATGGATTATTGTAGAATAATTTGTCTCTGTACTTCTCGAACGATAAATATTTTTATACAATTTTTTTTTCGTTACAACTGCCAAGCATATAAGTCCCATAATGATATAGTATGAAACAATTTTCGAGAATTTCTTTTAAGTCTATTAAAATGCAGGTCCCTGGAGTATTCACATCAACGCTATCCTGCATAAAATATTCAAAAAATAATAAATCGATATTCTCAGATATTAGTATTCG